>MU228010.1:2626497-2661158 GCA_018584345.1 Thuja plicata
TATATTGAATCGAAGGATACCAAGTGTGAACAGTCATAACTTATCGTAATTGATAAGTCATGACTGTTTGTACTTAAACACAGTGCTAACAAATGGTTTACGAATTGCTTAGTATAAAGACCGCACAATATAATGGAATGGGACAGTCACGATACTATCGTGATCGTGACTGTCATATATGAACAGTCATGATATTATCGTGACTGTCACATATGCCAGTCACGATAGATATCGCGACTTCCGTCAATGAAATACGGTAACACTTTTAACCGTTTTAAACAGTTGATTCAATATTTGTAGTTACGTGATATATATATATATATATATATATATATATATATATATATCATGATTTGTTTTGATATATCAGTTTAATATATATTATATATTTAATTTAATATATATTCTATATCTCATTATATATATATATATATATATATAATAATTGTTATATCGTTTATTAAACTCGAATGAACAATATTTTAACAGCATAGACGTGGTATTCATATTTGAATGTTTTTATCTGATTGCTCAATCATATACTTTGTGAAAGACAGGGAAATCAGGTTTTTTGTGGGTTTCGTAATGGTGCAATTGTCACTGTTGATATAAGAAGTGAAGAATCAGCACAGTTTGCAAGTATACACAGGCATGCAGTACGTCATGCTGCTCACAGTTTTTCATCAAATGATGGTTCTTCACATGCACTTTCTGGCAAATTTCGGGTACACATTAAAATATAGCGCATCTACTAAGTATTTGCATGTTTTTCTTTTTAGATGTTTATTACATTTAGGAAAATTGTAATGTTTACGGGTAAAATGATTATTCGACGCCCAAGAGACTAGCTCTTGAAACTCTTAGGGAGAGACATTCCTTGCAAGCCTATTATTGGATGGATGTAATTATTTCAGTTCGAAAAGATGCATTTTTCCCAAAACAAACATGATTATTCTATATTAACTTTCAATGGAGAAGAAATTAACTCAATGATTCTTTTTCCCAAAACAAACATGATTATTCTATATTAACTTTCAATGGAGAAGAAATTAACTCAATGATTCTGAACTTGATGCTGTGCTTTAAGTATTGATTCTCATTTGTTATCCTGGTGATTCAGCTAAAAGGAAACGTAAATCCATCTGATGCAATTTACATGCCCACAGCTGTATGCAGGTGTGTTTTTATAACTTTCCTTGACAGTTATCTAAATTTATTATGAAATGATTTTCACTGGATTTTTTGGCTTAATATACATCAACAATTATTACATGCAGATTTTCATACGGTGTTTCTTTGTTTCTAGCTTGGCAGCACTTCAATCTGATGATAAATATTTACTTGCTAGCTCGTTGAATGGAACTGTAAGTATTAATTTGTATTTGTTAGCTACCTTTATATCTTTGCATTGTTCATTGTAACAAAAGTGAATCCACAATTCTGGTTTGCATAAACTTAAAGTGACTATCAGCCTCACAGCTAATGTAGTAAAAATTGACAGCCCAAAATTTTGAATTCTGATGTTTCTTATGTTGTTTTTCCTGCTTTCTTCCTACTTATTTTAAAAGCAGATAAATTAGTTTGAACTTCTACTCACATTAATATTGGTGCCATGAGTTGTCATTATTAAAATATTTTACATTTCTCTCTTGAGTCGAGCACATTTTTTGAATGTAACAAAGAGTAGAGGTCTAGCAGTTAGGGACAGTTTTCCTCATTTTGTATTAAGTGCATGGTGCATGCATAAGGCTCTTATTTGCATGATGGGAATAAATGCTTGCATATTGTAGAATTAGAAGTGCTACGTACAAGCACCTATATAAAACCTACGAATGTAATGAATTGACATTAATTAGTGAATGAAAACAATCAAGATTTGTTGGAATTTTATGGCTCAATCTGTTGGAATTATGATATTATCCTCCATTATAAGGTCAAGACAATGAGAAAAACAGGGAGTCCTTATTATGGAGTGTTGCTCCTCCATGAGAAGTTTTCCTGCAACAACATAATTTGTTGCATTGTCTATAATTATCTACATAACGTTTCCTCACTCACCTTGGTCACAACTACCTTTAAAATTTGACAAAGAGTATTATTAAATTTATTTTTTGAACCATCAATACATTTTAGGAAGACTATACCACTTGAGTAAGAATCAAGGAAACTCTAAAATGTCTCATTTCTCCTATTTCTCCAACTATTAGACATGATGGTGCAACCATTCCCCTTTCATGTCTCATGCTGCTCACTAATCGTGGCCTTCTCTTTTGCCATATTTTCATTCAAGATTAGGTGTATTAAGAAATATTTATCTTGTTGGGTGTAATAGACTGGAACAATAGAACCAAAAGTCTTTTTAAACTCTAGGCCCAACACTACCGCTAGTGCTCAAAGTTGAAGGAAATGGGCAGAAGAGTCTCTTTGAATGGATTCCATCTCTTTAATTGCCTCTTTCTTAGGTCCTTTTTCTCCTTAAAGGTCTCTATTTGAGTATTTACATCATGGAAAACATCAATAGGCACTTGTGTGCACAAATAAATGCCTTGGTTAGCTATGTGATTGAGGTGAAGCTTGCAAAGATTAATGCTTCACCAACTAATTTTTATTAGCAAAAATTGCAAACTAACTCCCCCTTTTTAGCCTTTGGTGTTTCATGTTCTTGTTTGGATCCTTTTCAAGTAGGGTTGACATTATAACAATTATAAATTTCAATTATGCTGCAATAGCAAATAAATGAAAAATTGGTGAACATTTAGGGTTTCTAGATAAACAAATTTAAAAAGTCAGGGCTTGTAGATAACAAGATTTTAAAAAAGAAAAAAATATTATGAAACAAGAAAAAAGAGGGAATAGAAAGAGAGTAATTTGTCTTTCATTCCATGCATCTAAAATGCAAAAAATAACAAATGTAGAGGTCATACTACATTAAAAAAGAAAAGATTCCAAATAGTAAAATACCTTTCGAAATTAGCTTCAAATTGACAGTAGGCTGCACAATATTAATGGTGGTCTTCTCAAAATGTGGGCTATGTCAAATGCATTGTAGGCGCCTTTAGATGTGTCAAGGGCTGCTTCAAACTTGCTCAAGTTCAATTCAGTCAACGTATGCTACCATTATGTTTGCTGATTTTTGCTTCAATGGATTGTATTTTAGCTTCAATGCTTTTTTTTTCTTGTTTGTGCTTACAAATGAAATGAATAGCATTTAGAAGTGTTGTATGCCCTTCCCAGTGTTTTTAGTTTATTAATTGTTTTTCTTTTCTACTTTTTCCCCTCTATTTTTAGGTTCAAATGTAATAGTCAGGACTTGGTGACCCTACCCAAACTTGCTAGGACTTAGGTCTGAGTTTGGACCGACCTCATTTTAGGTGCCTTGCCTCAGGGCTCAACATGTTTGGCAGGTACTTAATGAATCTTGTAACAGTTTTTAGAAGGTTATGTATGTAAAACAAGATTATAAATTTATACATGATTTTCTTGTTTCATACTTGATGTGTTTTTTTGGGTTTTATGGAAGGAAATAAAAACTCTAATTCAGAGAAACTTGGGTTGAATCAAGATCAATATCTATGCGGAGAAGTACATGCATCATTACGATACCATCTTAGCAGATCTGTACAAGCACATAATACATGAGTGACTTTAGAAGGTTGAATCCATTGCTGAACTTGCTGATTATTTGGTTACTTCAACTCTCTTAATCTAAATTGTGAGGTATTCGTTAACAATTTGACATTTTTCTGTTAGCACTTTCCGCATTATAATCCATCCTCGAAATCATAGTAGTAGAATTTTTTCTTGGGAATCACTCAGAAAACTAAAAGATAAAGAATTCCAATGAATTGGGAAAAATTTGCAAATTAAAACATAGAAAACTTCACTGTTCCATGGAGACGCGTCCCTCCCTAAAAACCTGACATCCTCAGTATAGAAACGTTTCGGAGACTTGGGGACTTGGGTACTTGGGGGAAACGTCCCTCCACAGCACCGCCACCTCTCCCACCTCTGCCGGGTTGCTTTCTATATGGCACATGCCATTACATACTGATTGCAACCTTTAACTTTGTGAAAACTTGTTTGCCTTTCATGGGGCACTCACAGAGATGTTACATTGCAGATTTTGCCTTAAATTCACCTCAATTTGTATATCAGCCTCACCCCCCAACTGCCACTCCACCGCTGCCTCTGACTCCTTGCAATCCCCATGCTGTCCCTAGATTTAGGCCCTTGGCCCCCCCTGTCCCTGAAACCTGTCCCCACATCCTTGCTTCCCCTCATCAGGAAACTGTGTGAAAGTATAGAAAATATCAAAAAATTTAAAAATAGAGAAGAATTTCTGTTTTCTTGGTTTAATGCCAACTGAAGACCACAGAGGCAGAAAATAGAACAAAATGAGTGTACATCTTAAATTATGCCTTTTTTCCATTAATTGAGGTTGTTGTCTTGCTGATAACTGATGCGGTCAAGATCTAGGTAACCAGTAAAAGGCAGCCAAGGTATTACAGTCAACCATACAAGTAACAAATTACAGAACAAATACAACACACCTGAAATATATCGATTTTAGTTGCTAAGAAAAGTTGGCCTGCTACTGCTATCTGTATATCGGAAAATGAGTGAAATAACTGTCTTTGTTCTTGCTTGACACTACAGAACCAATAAAAGGCAGCCAAGGTCTTACAGTCAACCATACAAGTAACAAATTGCAGAACAAAAAACAACACACCTGAAATATATGGATTTTAGTTGCTAAGAAGAGTTGGCCTGCTACAGCTATCTGTATATCAGAAAATGAGTGAAATAACTGTCTTTGTCCTTGCTTGACACTACAGAACCATACTCTTCTCTGCATTGCACTTTGTCTTCCTCTTTTTGCTTACTAAAGCATCCATGTATAGGCTCTTTTATAAGGCTCAAGCAGGAGCATCCACATGTAGTTAACTGTTATAATTAGTCTCTGAAGCCTGTGGCCAGGTTTCAGAAAGCTGTAATGGTCAAATAAAGGAGCAGCACCAATCTTTATTTAGAAATATTCTGACTGACGAGTACGCTACCTACATATAAATGTAACAATTAACCATTAATATGAATGCTGTGCACATTTTGCAAATGCCAGCAGCTAGCCTTTTTGCACATGATCTGAGTTTGTAATGGTTTTACAGCTGCTCAATCCCTGTTTCAACATTCAATAGTCTATTCAGCCAACCATTTAGAATTGCCAAAGTAAATGCGTTACTGCTTGCACCCTTATTAAATTCAACAACTGTGGCCACCTTATAATCACAAAATGGAATGGGGAGTGAATCAATTTTATGGCAAGCATGCACCAAACTAAACAAAATCAAAATGGTACTGGAACATATTGTTTTGGACGATATAGGAATGTTTGTGGGACTAGATGCTCTTACAGCGGGCTTGCTGGGTAAGTGAAAAATGTTCTATAAGCTTGAAGGCTTGAAGCTCATGAAATTTTTTTGAACCTTGGAATTGGGATTCCATACTTGTTTTTGATCCAGTCTCTTTTTTTGCTTCCTTCCGCCTCTTTGTTAAACATTTGTTCTCTTCTTATCCCATAGGGAACCTACCACCATTTCTATCTCATCCTGTTATTTTAATTTTATTTTTTCCAACTTGAATGTTCACTCACTACTATGCTTAATCGTCCTATATAGTAATTATCAAATCTACTTTGTTGAAATTGGGTGAGATATCTATTTTCCTCAGGGAGATCAACCTTAGCTTTTTTCTATGAAATTATTCAAAACCTTGCATGGTCCCAACATTTTTTATTTCATGAACAAAGACCAGCTCTCTGGCCTAAAAAGTATATTGCTTCTCGCTAATGTAGTCACAGATCAGATGCCTAATGAAGGATAGCGAACTCTTGCAGCAAACTTAAGAGTTATACCCACAAAACCAAGGAATACAACAAGAATAGCACTCAAATTAAAATTCAGAACTTTACATTGGTGCCATTAATATGACAATAGGACATAGGAATTATGATTGATAAATCAGCTTCACCTGCCTACAAGTTACTGCCCAACATAAAGGCATTTCTACACAATGATCTCTGTATCTTCCTAGAGTTTCTTAGGCCCATGTGCTTCTGTATCTTGCATTTCCCTACCATTGCCTTTACTCAATAATTTCCATGTTTGTTTTCCTCCTGTCTGCAAATTGATATGTATATCAAGTTCAAGCAAATGCCCTCTGTAATGAGGCCACTGTAACCTACCAAAACCTAGGGTGGATGAGTTGAAAAGTCATAAAGGCCATCACAAGTGATGCTTGAAGCAGCCACCAGGATTGGAAGGAAATACGGGCAACCATTAATACCCACACCAATTAATGATAATGACCAAAAATTATAATTGCTGCCTAACATGGGATTAATTGAATAAGTTGGATCCCACAGTCAAAAAAAGGATGCTGCAATGTAGTGTAACTGCCCAACAATAATAGCTGTGATGAGCTTCTGGTTCCTAAGGTAATTGAATACCTCAATTCTAAAACACGATCAAATCAAGGAATGTTATTAGATTCGCCCAACAAAATAAAAATTGCCATCATAAAGGAGCAATCAACAACCCAATATAACTGTCAACAGCCACCAGTCAGCCAGAGGAAGAAATACCCGTGACTTTATTTTAGTTACCCACTCTAAGGTATATCATCAATCATGATGTAGTCTTAAGGAATAGACCTAGTCAACAAGAGAAAAAGAGTGTGGGTCCTAGCATGTGAAATATATTATATAGTTCCCAGGCTGGAAGGGTGAATGAATTTTGCCCTTACATCTAACTGTATAGAAGTAAATATTTTTGGGTCATAAGCCCTAACAAGGTGTGTAGATCCAAATTTTATAAGATTGGGTGAAGATAAGGAGGAATAACTATGGGTCCCAGGTAATCAACAAGAGATTTTTTATTCTTCCAATAAACTTGCACAACTTTGCTTCATGGAATCCACTCAAAGACAAAAATAAAAGGCCTAGCAAAAGACAAAATAAAACAAAATTTGTAAATACTCAAAAATTAGAACAAAGCCAAAGTCAAACTACCACTCTTTATGGGTAATGCAAAGTAGCATTTGTGTTTGGTTACTTCTACTTCAAACATGTTGGGTAAGAAGTTTGTGAGCATGGTTCACAAATTAGATCTAAGTGGTAGAACCACCCTTTCGGAAAGCACACATTTTGTAGGAAGCTCCATAATTGTATTTGGCAAAGTTCCCAGACTCAAACTCGGCTTGGACTTGGCAAGGCCGACTCGACTTGTGACTCAGCAAAGTGAAAAAACCCTTGAAATTTAGAGATTTTTAAGGATTTAAAATTTGTTTCATGCACCCATTATTGAATAGAGCTTAAAGACACAATAACATCATCAAATAGAAGCTAATTTGATACATTGACGACAATTAATACACTGATAGATAACCAATATTATCAAACACAACAATAGGCATTTTATGCCGACTACATCATCCCCCCCCAAAAGAAAAGTCGTCTTCTAGACGACAAGTATACATCAAGTAATATCCAGGAAGACTAATGAAAAGAATGTAGATAATGACTCGTACTGTCCTAACTCAAAGTTGTAGTGTACTTCAAAAATAAAATAGGGGTTTGGGGGCAGCGCCCCCAGCGGGGTTGAGGGGCAGCCAAAAACAGCAAATTAACACCTTCAAAACCACATAAAACTCCATAGCGTGCATCATTTTCTTGAATTTTTAAGATGCCAAAAACAATACTAATAAAGCCCAAAAATGCAATTTCCAAATCTCTTCTTGCCAAATCTCTTACTTGGTGAACAAAGCACCTGTAGGGAAGGGTGGCGTTCATGTAGTGGTACGACATACGACTCGATAAAAACAACTTAAAAAATTCACCTTTTATGTTTTTTCTTGCAAAAAAGAAGACTGCTGCGGCCGAGTCCCATCATTGGGACTCGACAAGTCACACCGAGANTTGCGACTTGTCATGACTCAACAAGTCACCTGCCTGACTCGGCCGAGTCCGAGTCAGGGTCCTTGTGACTCGGCAGGGGCAACTCTACTCGCAACTCGCCCAGACTCGGCGAGTCATGGCGAGTCTGGGAACTCTGGTATTTGGTACCTCAAAACATTTATTCATTCACCTCTTTAAATGCTTAGTTGGGACAAATCCCATCGCCTTTTGCCAAATTCATTCATCATTTTTCACATGTCTTGTGGACTTTTGTCCAACATAAACCAATCCCCTCTTAATGTTTCTTCTTCACCATCTTCCCTTTTTCATGGGATTCATCATTCAACCCACCATGGTCCATTCACCTCCCCTAAAGGTCATCTTTTGCATTCCTATCATCCTTCTTGTGATTTGGCCCATAGCTGTCCATCCAATGCCAACAAGACTCCTTTCTCCATTCTTCACTCTCCATTTCACTTGCAAATGAACCATTACAAATTTAAACAAATTCTATAAAAGGTAATGACCTTATTTTCCTTCGCAAACACCTTAATTTTAACGACTGCAACTTTTGCACTTTGTGCATTTGGTACATCGTCAAAGTACTTCTCTTCATGTTGCTCAAAATTTATCAACATTTGCATGTCTTCTTAAGGATATATCTCAGCATCACAACTCATGATCATATGATGCATTTTAAAATATCTATTTTGCTCTTCTTTGACATCCTTTGCTGCAATATAATCTTCAAGTGAAGAATCACTTAAACTGAACAACTCCACAATCTTCTTTATCTCCTCTTCAAGGAGTTTCTCTTCATCAACTCCAAAATCAAATGATGGACCTTGACAAATCACCATTTCTGCTTCTAGATCAGCTACTATTTCCAAAAGGAATTTCTGCGAGAGCATTTCATTTTCTGCAATTTTTACTTCTTGAACTTATGTTACCACCTTAATTTTTGTTTTCTACGCTATCTTCTAGCACAAGGATTTCCTCTTCTTTGTCTTTACCCTCCATATCTACAAACAAATCAATGTTAGGCAAAACAAGGTTTTCATCATTACCCTTCTCCTTTGCTACAACCTTATCCACCAACACATCCACTGAATGACATGTTTCAATTATATCCATACTCTTTTCTTGTCATACACTCTGTATGTCATTCTTCATCATTCTTTGTCTTATCCAGAACAACGCTTATATGTTACTTAGCCTTTGACCTTTTCAATCTCAAATGATGCCCATTGTTGTCTCAAAGATCTTCTTAGGTTCAACAACTCATACAATTTCATTTTCTTCCATGGCACCAATGTGACATTCTTCACCATTCTTTATCACGTCTACAATAATTCTTCTACACAACTTCCAACTTTATTGATTTTAAATGTAAATCCAACATTTTTTCAAGAAATTAGTTCCTCTTCATATTGCTTTGTAAATTATTGCTCCGTTGGTCTCTCCAAGACCATCTTCATCCTCTTTTTTGAAGACATCTTCAAACACATGCACACAAATTTTCGCAATTATGAGACTTACACCTGCACACAACCCATTCAATATTCATTCAGTAATAAAATTCTTTCCTAGTACACTTGTGCCTCCCCACATCCCTCTACTTTCACAAGCTTCCACATGCCCAAATAAATCCGCTAGATCACACAATTCTCCACTTTTTTGTAACAAATGTACAACACAAAATTCTTTGCAATTATACGACTCCACACCTATGACAAATCTGTTACTCAATGGTAATTGCTTGATTTTAGTGAAAGAATAAAATGTACATATATAGGCAATTACATTGTTGATGTTTCCTATAGAAACAATTGAACACCGAAGACTAAATTAGAAACAAATCTAATCTACCTAAAAAAATATTATTGACTATTAAAGTAATACATGCAAATATTATTCTAATACCCTCTCTTAACGGTCAATCTGTCAACTACACCAAGTTGTCCCCTAAATTTTACAAACTTGTTCGAGCCTAGAGACTTGGTGAGAATGTTTGCAGTCTAATCCTTAGTTAGAACATACTATAACTGTACTAATCCATCTTCTACTAGCTTGTGGATGTAATGACAGTGAAGCTCAACATGCTTGGTCCGCTCATGGAAGATTGAATTCTTGGCAAGTTTGAGCACCCTTTGATTGTCACAAAATAGAGTTGAAGGACCTTCTTGAGACATGTGCATGTTAGAAAGCATCCTTCGAAGCCAAACTGCCTCACAAGCTGCTTTAATAGTTCCCCCATATCCTACTTAGTTGAGGAAAGAGCTACCACCTGTTGTTTCATACTAGCCCATGTGACTGCACTTGTTTTCAGATTGAATACATACTCAGATGTAGACTTCCGGTCATCAACAAAAGCTGCCCAATTTGAGTCTGTGAAGCCAATGAGTCTAGGATCTTTGCTTCTGCCATACAAAATGCCAAAGTCAGAAGTGCCCTTCACATATCTCAGCACATGCTTTGCTGTAACCCAATGTTCATCTCTAGGGCTTGTCATGAAGCGAGAGATGTAGCTCATACCAAAACTGAGGTCAGGTCTAGTGGCAGTGAGATAGATGAGACTGCCCACTAGTTGCCTAACTCAATTCATGCACCATAGGTGAATCTGATTTGGCTGACAACTTCAGCCCTTTCTCCATAGGTGTGGATGCAAGTTTGCAACCTTGCATCCAAAATTTGCCTAGCAGACTCCTACATACTTCAACTGAGAGATAAAGATATTGTCAGTTGTCTGCCAAACCTCAACACCAAAGCAGTTTTGCAGAAGTCCCAAATCTGTCATGTCAAAGGACTGACACAAACTCTATTGGATCTGCTTGATCAAAAGTGCTGAACTACCAGTAATAATCAGATGATCAACATAGATGACAAATTGAAGGATTTTATATTTTTGTAGCCTTTTTCTTCAGAACTATGGAGATTTGATGATTGCTATTCTACTTAGGTTTATGATTTCTCTTACAACATTTGGAGGAAGAACTGTACAAGCATCTTTCGCCTTTTCCATTTGCATGTAAGCACTTTTTATGAAACTTTCTTACAGTTTCTAATCAGTCTATAAGAGAATTTTGGAGGAAGAAACATTAAGTTCTTAGATTCTTTCCGCTTTTGTTTAGCTCTTATGTTGAGCTTAGACTGGCGGCAGCCTGCTTATGCATGATCTCTTGTTTTTCATGTTTAGTGAGTCACCTTCTCAAGTATTATTTTTCATGATCTCGAGGACAATGTCAATACAGATGTAGGGGCTTTATTTCCTACTGGCCATCATTATCTGTTTTCAGTTCTGAATGCGTACTGGTATAGGAGATGCATTTCCTTACCTTTTGGGAGGTTGGTAAATCTTTATATGTGAATGCATGCAGATCTTCTCCCCTTTGTCCATCACATAGATCAGGAGTTATTATCCTTGACAGGTCTATAGGTATGCTCTGCATGTGTTAGGTTAAGACTTATTGGCACATTGTTCTACATGGAAACTCTGGCATTGTCCCATGATCTATAACAGTGGTTTTGATTGTAATAGAGTCTCCTGGTGTCATTTCGGCAGTCCACATGGTTTGGGATTTGGCTAGCACTCATCTGATGATACCACGTGGTTGAGGGGTATATTCAGCAGTTTATTGTCTTTGTTTAAATTATTTGAGCACATAGAGAAGCATACATGTATTTCATTCAGTGTTTGGGTTAACATACACACTATGATTCATTTGTAGCTACACTATCATCTGTTTAGTAGATTGTGATCCTCACATGCAACTTGAGATGGTATTACGCGTTGTAATGTTTGTTGATGACCATTTGGTGTTCTCTTGGAGATTAATGAACATTGAATAGTTGTCAAGAATATTATCCATGTTGCTCGGGCATATTTCTTTAGGCGCAAACTTTATAAGGGTACATTTGTGGAAAGGTTAATTTCTTCTGGTTAGGTTCATATACTTTGTCGTAGATGATTGTTTGAGGGTAATCATAGTTTTGGTGAACCACAATTATAATTTTTACTAGTTTTATTTTTTAGTCCTATTCACCTGTTATGGTTTTTGTGGACATTAACATATTTTTTTTCCTTGGCTTAATTCATTGATTACTCTAAAGTCCCTTTTCTCATCTGTTCCTACATCTTTGGAAACCCCAACTTTCTTGGAGAGCAGTGTTTCTAGGAAAGCATTTTGATGGTGGTAGAGAGTTCCAGGAGCCAAGAGAAGTATAATGGTACCATCCGTTTGCAGATCTGACATTTTGGGAGCACTTCGCAACTCTTAGAAAATTGTCATCTTGGGAATATGCCAACTTGCACATAGATTGGTTCCTAGCACTTAGGAATTGATGATGGGTTGGAAGTCATATTTTGGGCTATTTTATTATTACTTCGTCGTTTTTTCAGGAAATGATTAAATTGTTAATTAAATAAATTAATTTGTCTAGCTTGTGCGACTTTAGTCAATTAATAATTTTACGAAATGTTTTTTTAGGGTTTAAAATATGAAGTTAATTTAATAAAGTTGCTTTGAGGGAAAAAAGAGAAAAAATGCATTTTTCAAACAAAGCAATAAAAAGGCAACAAAAGGGTATATAAAGAGGTGAATGAGTAGGAAAAGGAATTCATGACATTTTATTTACAAACCCCAGTTTGGAGAGATTGAACATGGTTCATTCTTTAGTCAAAGGATGAAAAGTTGAAAACCCTTTGGGCAATCAGTTTTGGGAATGAAAACCCACCAAGTTGATTGAGTGAATTCATATATGTTTCACCAGTGTGCATAATGTCGAAGATTGAGGAAATTTGTGCCAAGTATAGACTTAATATTTCTTCAATTTATGCGCTACCTAGTGAGTGAGTGGGAGTTAATTTCCGACAATATTTGCAAATATATCTAATAGATTCTTTTCCAGATGAGTATTCGAGAAACTGTAATTAAAGATTTCAGTTTGTAGATTGTTGAAATCAGAAGATATTTAGTTGCAAAGTTACCATATTCTGCAATTTCCAGAAAATATTTGTTATAGGGTGAAGATCAGAAATTATTTATTTAAATTAATGTCGTTTATCTGGTCCAGCCTTACCATTTTGGCTAACCACATATGTGAAGGTATGGTGTTATTTTAAAAGTGGGTAGTGATTTAAGGAGGCATTTTTCCATCTCAAAATCCAAAAGGCTTAAAAGCCTTCACAAATCTGTTTCAGCCTTTGGAGGATTTTAGAGAGTGGTGGCATAGTTTAGGGATTCTCTATTTTCCTTTGGGGAATCTTAATACCATAAAATGCTTTTGATTTGTATCAACTCAGTCTTTGACAAGAAATCATAGGGAAGTGGTCTCTACAACAAGTATTGAGCATTCAGATTAGCATACAGGTGGAGTAGATAATTGTATTTAGCAGCAACCTCAGTCAGAAATTATTATAACAGGCACTTGACAGTAACAAAATATCAGTAGCAGTTTGAACAATAAAAATCCAACACATTTCAGCTATTGGGACACCATCACTCAATCCGAGTATTCACTCCACTGTAATTTCAGTTTGTATGTTGAGTGTTTTACAAAATGTGCACTTACAACTGATTGACAAATGAAGTTATAATTTTTCAAGTTGAAAACAATTATTGGGTTATTTTCTCATGTTTCTAAATTTGCATGACAAATGTTTGTGAACATTCCCATGTTTTGAAATAAGAGTTACAGTTTTTTTAATCATAAAATGCGGAAATATTGAATGGTTTTCAATGTTCACTAACTGTTTGACGGAATAACTATGAGCTAAACTTGAAAATGTGGCAGTTGTTGAAATTGTTTTGGTAGGGACATTACAATTTTATAACTGTTCTTATATGGACAGATAAAGCTGTGGGATCGCCGCTTGGTTGAGAGAGGAGCTGTGCAATCTTATGAAGGGAATGTTAATTCGCATACCATGATACAAATTGGTGTGGATCCAACTGAGACTGTTTTTGCATCAGGTGAGTTCACATTATATGGAATGGGTTCATTTTCTAGTTTTGGAAAAGCAACATCTGAGCATAATATAATGATTTTGGCTTTGTTTTAATGTAATCAGGTGGTGAAGATGGTGCCATCCGTCTTTGGAATATAAAGACTGGAAAGCTTTTGCATACGGAAGCTGGTTTCTCGTCGCCTGTGACTACAATATGCTGGCCAAATTACAAGAGTAAGGGTTTTATAATTTGTTCGTTCCTATCTTGAAAGACTCTTGGTTTTAGATTTGACCTTTTCCCTTGATTTTGTCTTTTACTGTTCCTCCTGGATGCAGATACAATTGAATCATCCAAGGAAGAGAAGTTTTATGAAGATGCTTATATTGAACAAAATTTTTGTTGGGGTCTGTGGCTTGGATCTTTTGAGGGGTTGCTGTATATGCATGGAGGTGTTTGATATCACTGTTTTTTCTGACCAAGCCATTTGCAAAGAAAGGTATATGACACTATCCTGGTTGAAACTGTATATCAAGTCATTTTGTCTGATTTGAGTTTATCAAGAGAAACTTCGCTGTTCGTATTTTGCCATGAATTGGAATCACTTTTTTGGTTACATTGTTTCAGGAAATCCAGGTCATCCTCTTCATTTTTCTGGACAACTGTACTAGCATGACTTTTAATTCTTGACAATGCTTTTTACTAAAATCATCTGCAGCAATGCCACGTTTTGTAGAATAGACAACCTGTAAGACATGTTTCCCAACTTATTGAGACTTTGTTGATAAATATATGTGAAGTATTAGATCAGGATCATACTGCCGTCCAAGTGAAATTAAATTCAGTTAATATCTTTTGAAAATGATTTATCTCTATTCATTGTTCTGTACAACTGTACTAGTGAGACTTTTAATCCTTGACAATGCATTTCATTGAAGTCATCTGCAACAATGCTACATTCTGTACAATACATACCTGTAAGACACATTTATTGACTTATTGAGACTTTGTTGTTAAATATATGTGAAGTATTAGGATTTGGATCAAACTGTTGTCCAAGTGAAATCAAATTCAGTTAATATCATTTGAAAATAATTCATCTCTGTAGATTTGGCAAGAGTTTTACATAGATAAACCACACCCTTTTTAATCTGAAGTTTTCATCGATGATACAAGTTCCAATATGACTAGCTATTCTATGTTTGGAAGTTGATAATGCAATATAATCTAGTATCATACTTTTCAATTCAAACATCTTATATTTATTTTAGAAATCTGAAATGGGCACGATAACAGTGTTTTGATATGTAGCTATCTTCTCATCACATTTCTTAAGAGTCAGAAGAATAGCTGTTCCCTTTTTTGATCTGTTGTGCATCATTGAGATTAAAATCTGACTAAATATGTCCTATTGTCTTCTTTGTATCATGTATTATGACTACATTGTCTCATATCTAATTGCAGTTGGTTAATATCACCTGTAACATATCACCTATCAAGTCTAAAATCATGCCGCACTTGCTGTAATATGTAGATATAGTTATAGGCTCAAATGCTTTCCTATCCTGTCTTGGAGGAGGTTTACTGTTAAAATTCTGACAAATTTACTAATCATGGAGGCATAATGTTGAAGCAAAGGGAAAATATTATTGGTCAAGTTCCATGATCATCAATCATTATTTTCTAATGAAGTTGATGTTTTTAAAATTTAAAGATTGGGAACCGTTTCAAATAGCTTACACTATATTCATGATGCTTATCATTGGTGACAAATCTATAAAGTTGGAAAGGCTTTAGACCACTAAGTCTAAACATATGCAATGTGGAAGAAGCAACAATTGTCAACAATTAGAGCTGGCTGAAGGCACAATTTTGCATTTCTTACCCATTTAAGAGAATTCTTGTTATAAGACTTTAGAAAATGAGGGATCTCTCAAATTTATTTAACATTAGGGTTATACTTCAAGGTTTTCAGATTTTCTTCAGTGTTGCTTGTTTTTGTGTTCTTTGCAGTATTGCATGGTTTTCTGTAAAATGTAGAAGAAGCAACAATTATCAAGAATTAATAGAGTTGACTGAAGTCACAATTGTCCATTTTTTACCAATTAAATAGAATTCTTGTGATAAGACACAAGTAAATAAGGAAGCTCTCAAATTTATGTAGCATAAGAGTTATGAGCCTTTTCTTTGCAGAGTTGCATGTTTTTGTGTTCTTTGCAGTGTGGCATATCTTTGTGTAATATGTAGAAGTAGCAACAACTGTCAAGAATTAATAGAGTCGACTGAAGTCACAATTGTCCACCAATTAAAGAGGATTCTTATTATAAGACATGTATAATGAATCTCCCAATTTTACTGACATTAGAGTTTGAAGGGTTTCTTTGCATAGTTGCATGTTTTTGTGTATCTTTTGGAAAATCTATTGTGGCGCATTGCTAATTTGTCCTCATTTAACATAGCTAGTCTATAATGACAAATCCGGTATGCTACATTTCATTGAATTGATAATAACCATTGATGAGTAAGTGAACTCTATTTTGTATATTTGAATGTACTATTTTTTTTGGTCCTGGCACAGGGAAACCACGTTGATGCATAGTAATGAAATTATGCACTTTAAATATTTAGATAAGATAAATGAAAATAAGGGTACTAGATATTCAAATAAAAATACTCCATTTATTATTTGAATTCCTAATATATAGCCAAATTTCAGTGTTCGTTGCATTTTATATAATGCCAAGTTCATAATTCCCACAAAGTCCCTTGGCACAACCATTTGCATTCTGCATCATCCGTATTTAAATAAATATATTTTCTTATTTGCTTCATAAAGAAAATCTTCTTTATTTTTTGGAAGTCTCTCCTTGTTTACTCATTTCTTCCGACAACATTTAGACTGCTGAGTAGGATTTCTGAATTTAGAGGATGGTCTCGTTGATTAGTAAAATGGCTAATATGCCATCCTCTTTTTCAGCTTTTGTGATCATAATAATAAAGTTTGCTCTATTTCTTGGCATCGTTTTGGTTAATCAAGACATTTTGTTGTTTTGGCAGGATACGATTCAGAAGAAATGTTTGAAATGTTATATCAAGTCACCACACCTTTCCTCTTTAATGCATGAAGGTAACTGACACATCACCTTGTAAGGATCCTACAGGTATGTATTTGTATTTTAGGCCGGTTTGGAAATTTTCGACTTTGGAAGATTTTTTTGGAACCTGAAAAGCTTGAAAGAATGCCCAATGCAAAATGAGTCAATAATACAAAATCCAGAAGGCTCTGTGTCTTCATTCATGTTTCTCAACAGTTGAGGAAATGTTTTATAAACATAAGATGTTAACCATCACCACAGGAATATGTAAAACAAAAAATGACCGTTGAGAAGGAAACTACCTGTACAGAAGGGTTCTTAGCAAATTAATTGCAGGTTAAAATATTGAAATATTCTGTTGGAAAAGAAATTATTTTTTAATGAAAATGAATTGTGGGTACAGTTGCGAAGCTGTTCTTTCGCTTTCAAATTTTCCTTCCCTATCTTAAGCCAATTTCATATAGGGGATTAAATTTCATGATACTTTTAAATGTTTTGAAATGTCTGTTGCAGGAATTCTTTTTTCTTTCTTGATTAAGACCACTATATGTTGGGTAACTTGGGTTTATTGTAATGTTTCCTTTTGGGCACATTATCTCGTGCCTTATAGTTAGCCTTTTCATCATGGTCTGGTGGGCTAACCAAGGTTTGGCAGAGGATCAGAGGGGTGTTTGGCCTAGGTGTTTTCAGTTTCAGGCCAATCAGATCAATTTTCACAGCGTTTCCAGGGTGCTTACTATTTATAGTAAGTAGGAAGAATTCAGTGTTCCTAGCATTTCAGTAGTGGACTCAGAGCGTCTTGCCGAGAGCTTTCCGACAAGCTATCACACGTATCCATCCGAGTTCGTTTGGTCCTCCGTTTTAATGCCAGAAGATTTCTTACTTTATTTTATTTTGTCACTTTATAACCAACGGTTATATTTATTTAAAAAGTGACTTTAAGTGAAAATATGAAAAGACAGAGAGGGGAAACTGAAGAGTCACAACCATTGCTTTAAAAGAAGGATTGAAGGCTCATTTGGCTTATGCTTAGTTTTTGGATATTATTTTTATCTCTTGGAGATATCAAGAAGCTTTCAGCTTTCAAATTCAGCCTTCAGGACAGAAACCCTTTTGGCTCAGAGGTGGATTGGACGAAGCCCCAATTCGTTTACGATGCGGATTCACAGTAGTGTTCGCCATTGTATTCATAGGTTCTTTTCTGTTGATTGTCATTCTGTTACATGTTGAGTTCAGCTTTGGATTGTGAGAAATCCCATTGTTATCTTATAATGCAACAATGTTGCTAAGGGTTTTAATGAAATACATACTGTTGGTTTATTACTGTTGAATCTATGGTTTATGACATTTGTTTAAATCTGCATGAGATATATTTGTGAAATTTGGGAGAGACCCGGTTTGGGTCATTACATTTATACTGCCAACTTTTTATTTTGATATTTTAGGAGCACTGGAAAATGAAGCTTTTTAATTTATTTTTGTTAAAGTACCACTCATTCATTATGCTATGGTGGATACTCAAAATTGCATCCCCGCATCCTCTCACTACCCTGCACACATATTCACACATGATCTCATATATGCATAAATGTCATAGGAATACTAATTTTGTTGATTAAGATGGAAGTCACAAGGTTCCTAGTTAGGGGTCGGCAGCAATAAAATTCGGATGACATCTGGTACGGATAAATCATAAAATAATAGGAAATATTTTATATTTATTAAATTAGAATTATTAAAAATAAAATACTATTATATAAAATTAAAATAAAATTGTGAAGGTCTTGATTTTAACTCTGTGCGACCACCAACCAATTGGAACCATACAAACATTTTGTTATTGATGTCAAAGGTTGATGATCAAGGTCATATGAATTTTGGAGGATTACTCAAAGTAATAGAGAATTGGCTTGAAGCTTGAAGTGCTTATCAAGCTGCTAATTATTCATCAAATTTTCATCAGCGTTTGGTTGCGAGCTTGAGCTATTTGGTTGCATGCTTGAGCTACTTGGTTGAGTTGCTAGGTTGTCTGATTGAGCTACTTGCTTGTCTGGTGGAACTATTTGGTTGTCTTTTTAAGCTGGCTGCTTGTCTACCTCAGTTGCTTGCTTGTGCCATGTCATCAATTGAATAGTCAAGAGGCTCGATTTCTTTATTTGGGGGCTACATTAGTTTGATGGTAGCCAAATTAAATGAGCATTCACTATTTATTCTCTACATTATGGATAGCTTCAGAAATATAAACGTGGCAATTTTACTTGAAACATTTCATTCATTTATTTCTTCCTATTTATGATGAGTGTGGAGCATATGGACTGGGGCGGCTGTATAGAAGGTGTAGTGTAATTCATTGGAGTATTTTTATGAGTCGAGCCTTCTTGAAAAAGATTTGGGCATTTTTTGAAGTATTGTGGTTTTCTGGTTTGGATGGTAGCATAAAGGAATTAATGGTATCATATGAAGGCGGGAGGGTTTGTGTGACACGGGCTTGTGAGCTGTTGCGTATTCTCACTCGGGTGGATATTTTCTTGAGTGGAGTATGTTATTTTAGCTGGAGATGGGGTTGTTTTTGGAGATTGTTATGGAGGCATGATGGTGTCGTTTCAAATATGTTAACGCATTTTTTTGTCATGAATCAATGCATTGAGTGGTGCGAAGGTATGAAGGCATACGTAAGTGGTGAAGTAGCTGGGTGTTAATTTTGTGGGACGTTTTCAGTCAATGATTGCTGTGTGAAGTAACTTTATGAGTCGTGTGTTAGTGTTTAATTAATTCCAACTCTCTGTTTCTCCTTAAGTTCTGGTGCGTTATTTTTCCCTTCATCGTTTTTGACTTCAATTCTAAATCGTGATAGATGGATCACCGTTCTAACTAAAGGAGACTTGCAGTATTATTTTTCATTGCATGTTTAATGTAACCGCTCTTCTTACAATGGTTTTCATGTGTTTGTATTATAAATTCCATTCATTATTGTAGTGTAATTGATTTGAGATTTCAATACAACAACTCTATGTAATTACTCTGTTTTCTCTGTTATTTCTGATTATTTTCCTTCCAACAAGGTCTCCAAAATATTTACATGGTATCAGAGCCTGGTGCTAGGAAGGAGAAGTACAAGTCTTTTATTTGCAGGTTTTGAAAATCAGAGATATTTATAATGAGTTTTTCTCATTGTCTTGGGGGTTTCTTAATTTCTTTTCTATATTCATGAATTGAAAATAAAGTTTCAGAAAAGGAATAAAATGTCATCCATCTGTTATCACTTTGGAAGAAGGAAATTATAAATCCTGGCGTGATGGAATCCTAAAGTACTTTCGATCGATTCATCTATTGCCACATTTGTATGGGCTTATTCCTGAACCAAGTACATGTTGGCAAAAATTTTCTTGGGAAAGTAGAAATGATCATGTCTTATGATTAATTGGTTTAAGTGTTGGGGACCACACATCATGGGCTCTATCACACATTGAGTGCCCTCACACTCTTTGGCCACTCTATGGAAAGATATGGAGATCCGATTGAATCTTCATTCCCAGATGACCCAACTACAAATATGCTTCTCTCCCTTGATAATGATGATGATCCTATGTATGACGATGATACTGAAGAGGAAATTGCTTATTGGAAGAGTCTTGACTGTATTGATTACACAGAGACATCTCCAAAGTTTCCTCTTTCCACATCTCCAGCATTGGAAGCTATTCAGTCACCTCCACTTGCCAGTTTGATAGAGATCTTGGCTTCTTCAAATGTTACTTCAGATTCTCTTCAACAGGTTCATTCTTGCTCTCTAGATTTAGTTCCGTGGGTTCAATTTCTATCAGTCATCTCTTTTTTGTTTGTAGAATCCCTCATTTCAGATTTGGATGACACTATTGATTGCATACATCTCTTTGATGAAGGTGATTCTTTTTCAGTTGTTGTAAGGGAACCTTCTGACCCTCTTCTTCATTCTCTACATGATCATTCCTCACAAATTGATGAGTTTGGATACATTTGCACGACATTTTGAGGAGATCTATTTGCCTTATGAGGAGATTCACGAGTCTTTTGATTTTGCTCCACATCAATTTCTAGAAGATTCTAGATTGTCATCTTTAACAATGCCTGATTTGATTATGACAAGTTTTAGGATCAACACGGAAACTATGGAGCAAGTTTCATAGACGTCATACATATGGAGTTTTCTTCCTACATACTCTTTTAGAGATTGGGGAGACTTCATTCATATATCTTTGGTTTTGTTTCTTCCTAAGGGGAAGGTTGTTGTTCAAAGATCATGGTCCACTTTCTAAATCCAGTTTCAAGCATCTACCATTGACTACACATTATGGAGGGATCCATCTTCTCTTCCATTTCACTTTCTCCGAGATCTTGGGGTGAAAGAAATTGTAGTACAATAGTTCTCTTGCTTTATTAGCATCTAATTTGAGGAGGGGTTTTGTTCCCACTGGGTTTTTCCCTCATTCCTTATTCCGTTCCTTCGATTTTTTTCTCCTTAGTTAGAATTTGGGGGGGTGTTAGTGTTTAATTAATTCCAACTCTGTTTTTCCTTAAGTTCTGATGCGTTATTTTTCATTTAACTGTTTTTGACTTCAGTTCTAAATCGTGATTGATGGATCACCCTTTCTGACTAAAGGAGACCTATACTTTTATTTTCCATTGCATGTTCTTTGTAATTGCTCTTCTTACGGTGGTTTTCATGTGTTTGTATTATAAATTCCATTCATTATTGCAGTGTAATTGATCTGAGATTTCGATACAACATCTCTATGTAATTGCTCTATTTTCTCTGTTATTTCTGATTATTTTCCTCTCCGAAATAGTTACATCGTGCAACGATTTTGAATATCGCATGGTTTGGGAATTGAGCCTTCTTGTATTGTACTGCTCTGCTTTTTTGGAGTCATTGTTTTGTCATGCCTAGCTATGTGAAGGAATTTTTTTATTTGAATGGAATTGTTTTCGATGAAAAAATAAATGGATGTGGTTCAGGTCTGTGCGTTAGTGCCTCCTGAAATTAACTAGGTAGTGTTGTCATTGATGGAATTTTTGAATACAGTCAATGCATGGTTTCAAATATAAAAAGGGTAAGTTGTTTGGATTTGAGGACATATAGGAGTTGTGCGTATCATCAAGGAAGGGGTCGAGGTTCGTAACACGAGCATTAATCATTAGTGCCTTGACTGTGCAGATTTATAATAGCGTCAAGCATATTTTGGAGATAGAGGATATTATTGGTGTCGAGGATGTTATTCTAGTGTGAAGCAATCCATTGATCACAACATTGATTTTTGAAGATGTGCAAGTATGAAGAGTTGATGCTTCATGTTGGGTGTGTGGTGTTAAAAAGGGGTGATTTTGAAGGTGTTGCATGTTTTAAAATTTATTGAGTTTTGCATTTTGGGTTGGTGCTCAAATTGAAGTTGGTGCTTCAGTTGATCAGAGTTGGTGCTTTGAGGAGGGTTGGTGCTCTCTTAGAGTTGGTGCTCTTTGTGAGTTGGTGCTCACACTTATGTAATTTTGGTTGGTGCTGAGTTTGTAAATGAAAGCTATTGTGTGCTATGGTTTTTTATCCGGAAGGATTTTCTATGTGAAATTCGGTGATTGTGTCTTGATGTTTTCTCTATGTTTTATGTGGTTTCAAGCTTTTAAAAGTTAAAAATGGTGATTCACCCCCCTCTACCCCCTCCCCAGTATTTCTTGTGTGCTCTTCACATTTATTAATAAAAGCCCAAGTTTGGTCTTGTACGAACTTAATGGCAAATTTGAGCAATTTTTTTTTTTTGAATTTGCAGAAATTTGAACTCCATACATGAAGTTTAGTGAACCTTGTGTAGAGATCAAGACTATTACATCTGTGCTTAAAAACTCCTTTAACATTGTATTTTAATATTTTATGAGTTTGGGAAATGAAGTATTTTCTAAGTGCTACTCATTCATTAAGGCATATTGGATAACTAGTTTCTAATTTCTTGATTATCATATCTTTTATTATTAAAAGCCTAACTTTATCTTCTGATAATTTAATTGTTTCTAGAAATGATGTTTCATTTTGTTTAGTATAACTCATTTATTATGGCATTGTGGGTATAACATTATATATATAATGACAATGTATGTTGTCTCTCTAGAGGGAGGGAGAGAGCACATACATTGTTGGACATCTCATGCACGACTATTGATTACACTACTCCTTTCCATCATCTCTTCCTTGTTACCACCCTATTCCTTTGCTCCTTCCTGCATGTTTTTGTGCTTACTTTCTCTTTGGTGATGTGCTGGTCTATTACTCCTTTTATTTGTAGTAGAGATATTGCGCTCCAACACACCCACTAGCATTAAGATTTTATTTGAGTAGATTTGAACCTTGGTCTCCAACATGAGAGTTAAGTGGTTTTACCACTTGATCAAAACTCCTAACCCACCTTTAGTATATTAATATAATAAGTGTAAGATCAAAACTCCTAACCCACCTTTAGTATATTAATATAATAAGTGTAAGTGAATCAATTTACACTACACCAATAATGTTATTGTTAATAAATGTTTAGGGTGATTAAATAAGCTTCTCATCATAAGCAGTAGTTGCAAGTTAGTTGGAGGAGGAAGTTGTTTTCGGGAAATGTTGGCTTTATAAGCCAATGCTATTGTGTGTTCAAATTCAATCAAATCCATTTCATCTTGTACATTATTATTATATGTGCATTATTGTGTAATTTGTAATTTGTATGCTCACCATTTTAATATGGTATCAAAGTAGGTTGTTGGCAAATGCAATTTTTTTAATCATGGTATAGATTTCAAGTTTGGAGATTTAATGTTTCCTTTAGTCCACTAATGGTGACAAATACAAAGATAATGTGATATGATGGTTGGATCTTATATGAAGGTTGATAGTGCATAGATGTGTTCCTTTGAAAAATGGTGGTGATATATTAGTAATCCAAGGGTATAAATTGTGTTAGACTATGATTGGTTGCCAAGAATGTTGTGCCAACATTGATAGACTCTATGGTGGATGTTGGGTGGACTGCTGTGAAAAGGAAAAAATCTAAAAATTCGCCCACGTTTGTTATGGCCCTTCATTCCCAAAAGGGGAAGAAATGACCCTTCTTGTGGCTTCGGGTGTTGGCTGCTGGTTCTTTGCTAGCTGTTCCTCTTACAGGGATGCATCTGGGCTGCTGGACTTCCATGTCTTATTTTTTAATGCAGTATTGATGGGTTTCCTGTTCTCTTTTTCTGTGGCCCTGACTGTGGCCTGTTTCTGTCTTTGTTCCCGATGTTTTTTTTATGTAAGGACCTATTGCTATATCTTAAGCTTTGTATCGGGTTTCAGACACCCTTTAAAACCTATTTTACTTAATAAAAAACATTGATAGACTCTATGATCTTGTAATGCTAATCTATATAATTTTTTTCTCCAAAATTTCACATACAATGAGCTATTCAAGTAGATTGATTGTTGCTTTGGCGAACTATGATTTATCAATTGTTCTATTGAGATAGTGGACCATTTAATGGTTACACAAGTTGAAGTATAAACTTAGGTTGTGCATTCATAGACATCATGCAAGGATTCTATTCACATTGAAGTTCCATTTGCCACAAGATTTCTAACTCAAGGTTTAGTCAATATATGTATAAGATGATTTTTTAAAATGGCAAGAGAAATGTTGGATAAAAAATGAGTACTCTTGTATTGATCATTTGATTGAATATTTTTGTAATTAGAATGTTTTAATTTTTATTATCTCACAAAAGCCATATATTTAGATGAGAGTATATTAAAATTTTAATTTGTTGGGTAGGGGACATTTTATTAAAATTAAAATTTTGTATATCATTGTGAGAAGGCCTGTGTTTTTCGCCAATGGTTATACAACCGACAAAACCTGCCTGACAAGACAATTTTTTGCAATTTATTATTTAAATTGAAAATAGCAATACAATTGTTTTCTAATTTTTTATTCAATTAATAAATGATAGTGCCGTGTTTTTTTGAATAGAAAACAAGGTGTTCAATAAGGTGTTTTTTTGTATATCATTGTGAGAAGGCCTGTGTTTTTCGCCAATGGTTATACAACCGACAAAACCTACCTGACAAGACTATTTTTTCAAATTTATTATTTAAATTGAAAATAGCAATACAATTGTTTTCTAATTTTTTATTCAATTAATAAATGATAGTGTCGTGCTTTTTTGAATAGAAAACAAGGTGTTCAAAAGTAATTTGGTTACACTGTAAAAATGTGCATTATGATGTTCTAGTTGTAGACCCAACTTGTAGTTTTGGGGTTTCAAGCTTAAGACTATACCAAAATATATTACTAGCGCTTGCACCTAAAGGAGGTGCAAGGGTTAGCCGATAGGAAATTATATGTAAGTTTATATATTAGAGAGAATAATTTGATAGGTAAACTGAAGATACATCAGTTTAATTTAAATATTTTTATGTACATTATAATATTTTTATATAATTTTAAAATACATAAACAATTATTTATATAAATCTATTGAGCATGAAATAAAAAGATTCTTACGTACTTCAAAAAAGAGATTTTGAGGGCCAGTTATTTGTTATCCAAAATATTCATGGTGAGACTTGAGATTTTAGTGATTGCATGAAGTGCCCAATGAGTGAAGTCATTATTAAACATGGAAACTTAGGGTTTCCAACATATATTTTTAATGTTCAAACATTTTTCTACTTCTAGGTCTAATGTTAAAATGAGAGGGAACAAAATGAAGTTTAAGAGATACTGAACTACAAGACTACTTAGTTTAAAATTCAAGAAATATAACAAATTATACAATTTATTTAAATTTTATTTTTTGAAGGTGTGAGAAATTAGCACCCCTTCATGAGGGTATGGTCAAAACAAGATCTACAAGACATATGTTGAAATCCATTACCGCTCTAATATTGTATCCATACCAAAATACAAATTTTTTGGTTCAAACTTCAAGAAATATAAGAAATTATACAATTTATTTGGATTTGAGTTTTTGAGGGTGTGACAAATCAATGTTCTTTCTTCATTACATGGTTGATTATGAAACTCACCTTGGCAATGTGTGTGAAAACCTTCACTTGCCAACTCTTCATTGTAACAATATTGGGGCAGCATTGTTGATGCTTCAACTTCTTTGAAATTTTCCTCCCGTGTGTTTATCAAATTACTTCACTTTGATTTTCTCCTCTTGGTCCACATTTGTAGATATCTTATCTTTTTTTGACCCAACCAATCAAAGTGAGATGTCTATTCATTTCCTTTTGTAGCTGCAACTTCATGGCAATGTATTTTTTAAATCCTCAATCTAAATCCTAAATCCTAATCAAATAAATGAGTTGTTGCCACAAAAAAAACACTAGAAGATAAATAATTTTTATTCATACTAAAATATTGCACATGTTGATTGGAATGGGGAAGATTACTACTTTTGAAAGTTTGTGATTGAAAGGGGATGGCGTGCATTGTGCCAAAATCTTGCAAATACTCACATCTATCTAACGCTTTCTCATTAACATTATTAAAATTTTGACATTTGACAACATATCCATATTATGCCAATGTGAGGGCCATGTTCGTTGCCTAATTTATATCATTCATTTGACCAAAAATAGTAACCTTGGATGAAAACACAAGGCGAATACCCCAAAGATAATATTCTTTTAAGAGATGAGTATCTATGACCTTCTAGGCAGTCTCAATTCTCTAATACTTAAGAAGAATATATGATTAAATAGGGTAATACCTTCACTAGATTCTCTTTTAATGCTTGAAAACTGCAATAAGGCATCTTGTGCACTCAAAATTGGATCAAATTGACATGAAAATAAGAATTCTAACTCCCACCAAGGATAAATTGAATTAGATGAAAACTTTTCATACTAGTGCAATGGTGAACCTTAAAACATTGTAACAAACAAGTTAAATACCACATCATGTGACACATTCCAGAGAGTAACTACATAGCTCTTGAAAGCTTATATGTGGCTTGAAGTATTATATCCATTATTAGAATATAACATAGGAGGCCTATAGTACACATGATGAGGGATTGGAATCCTAGGTATGCATAAAAGACTACCTGTTCAAGCTAAGCTTTCTCAGGGTTCAACACACTCTAAATTAAGCAAATAATTGAGAAAATCTTACACACTCACAAACAAGCAGGTAAACCATGAATGCATATAGCACCTCTCCTAAAAAGAAATCTATCTTGACAAATAAATTACTCCAAGGTATTTGTAGTTGGGTCACTATGGTGTTGGGTAGCTCAATGGTTCACGTAGTTGTACCTGTTAAAGGGGCTTGTTGGTTTCGAAGATTCTAGTTAACTGCCAAAGCTAAATAATTTAAAACTAAATTTAAACTAAGAAGAATAAAAGAACTAAGGCAAGAGAACATGCAAGAAGACGATGACCAATTTTTTTAATATTAGAGATCGTTTACAAATAAGAAGACTAAGAGTCACACAAGATGTCCCTATGTGGATTTGAACTCAGGTCTCCACAAAGAAAACCCAAAGCCATAACCAATTGAGCTCAACCCCTTGGACAAGATGATGAACATTTAAACATTCATATATCCAACAATATAAACTAAATCTGAAGGCAATGGAGTATCATACATCAAGATGCAAATCATTGATTCCACAGATTAACGAAGCTAAACTCAAATGTAGGAATTATTAAATAATATTTGACATCTATACTAACCATCAATACATTGCACATTAGCAAGAAAATAATATTATTCTCTTCAGATTTGGGAAGTTACATCAAATAAAGAAACACCAAACATTCATCAGATGAAGGAAATAGTCAAAAGAGATAGAAAATTGCTTTGACATTCATAAATTGCCTTCGAATAAGGCACTTGTTTGGCAGATTTGTCACACCAAACTTTTTATCCTTGATCAAATCCAAATTATTCTGAGTACATTTAACATGAAATGCAATAAAAATAATAATCAAGAATGACCTTCAATCAATCCCCAAAAGTTTTCCAACTTCTATGCTACTTCTAAACTCTAACTATCTAACTTCTAGATTCTAACATTCTAACGTCTGATTCTAATTGCCTCTAATCCCAAGCGATCTAATCCTTACAAATGAGCTTTCAATTCCCTCTGAAAATGAAAAAAAATCCTTCTAACTTATAGATTCTAACATTCCAACTTCTGATTCTAATTGCCTCTAATCCCAAATGATTTAACCCTTAAAAATGAGCCTTCAATTCCCCCTGAAAATGAAAAAAACCGTCCTTTTAAAAATACGAAAAAATCCCCAATTGTAGTGCATGCAAGAACTTGTGAGAGGAATATTCTATTTTGAAATGTAAGTATCTTCAGTTGACTTTCTTCCAATTTGATCTAGGAGGCATCTTTCCATCTTCAACTCTTTGTTAACAATGCAAGCTAGCTTTCGAAAATAACTTTCTATTTTAACTCTAAATTCACTTTAGTTTGACTTTAGGTTCCTACTTTAATCTTGGTAACTTTTGTTATTATGTGCAATTTAAATATAGCAATCTTAATTAATTTCAATTCAATCTAACATGCAATATCTTTCTAAAGGGAAGCTCACAACTTTAAAAATAATGTCAAATTTTTCCTTATCATAAAAAATAATTCAAACATATCAATGAAATTTGCTCACTCCATAAATTTTAATTTGCTCCTTTTACAATTACACAAAAAATAACAAGAATTAGTCCATTTTCAATTTACTTTAATGAAAAATAAATTTCTCCTAGAAACTTACTTTTCCACCATTCATACTTCATAAATAAACAAGATTTTACATTGATTGGGAATTTGGAAAAAAATATTATATACATGTTTGTATATTATTTATTATACATTTATATTAATTTAAAATATTTCATAAATAGAATGATATATTTTATGTTTAGTAAATTTGAATTTTTTTTTCATATATTATTAATTTATAATATTATTATGTAATATACATGTTTCTATATTGGTGACTATATATTTACATTAATTAGAATTTTTTAAAATAAATCATATAAATAAAGCATATGAACTTAGAAACTTTCTTAATGATTTTTGCATATATAATAGCATGTTTTAAAATAATAATTAGATTATGTGTACTATTTTATTAAAAATAAAATATTTATTATATGTAATATGTATTACTAATTAAATTGATAGAAATCTTTAAATTTTTTTAAAAAAATATAAATTATTTCTAAATTAAAAAAATTGGCAATCAATATTTTTCTAAAACGTAATTCGAAAGACATTAAAATGACCAAAATGTCATAAACAATTCATATGATAAATAGGGGTGACCATCAAATTTTAGGCCCACTTGTATTAATCTACATAAAAAATTAAAATTAATTAATTTATAAATGAAAATTATAAATTGAAGAAAATGCACATTTATCAAAAGAACTTTTGAAATTTAAAATAAAATTTAAAATTATGAAAAACTCATTTTAAATGCCTTTGTAAATAAAATTGTTATAATTACAACCATGGAGATTATTAGAACATAAAAACATTTAAAAAAAATCCTCAAGTTTGAATGAATTATAGGAAAAGGAGAATAATGTCTGCTTTGCGTTTGTTGCGAAAATCGCCGGACTCTGCCATGGATAGGAAACCGCCGGATCCGGACTGCTCCGCTTCTTGGAATCCTCCACCTGTTCAGTCGACCTGCTCCGCTGGCATCATTGGGAGCTCCACCGCGCAAATTTTGACATCTTCGAAAGATAGGTGTGATCCTTCCTTGGTTTATAATGTTAACTTATCAACTATTAACTCTCCTCTCTGCCGTTCGACTGACTCCGTACCAGCTAACCCTAAATCACCATTAATGGATGGAGTCTGACATCCCTCTTGAAACCACTAATATTAAACATGCCGATCAAACTGTTAAACCTAAACCTAAATCATACTCCGAAGCTGTCGCTCAAGCCTCCATCGACGCCAACGCGAAATTTAACATTGCTCCATCAAATGAAGCCGAGGAACTTGGTAAGAATTCCGGGCTTACCTCGCAATCTTTCTATGTTGCTCCAAATTCAGAAATGTTGATAGAAATTAGGAATGAAAAGAGTAGGCTTAAGAATTCTGCCATTTTCTTTGCGGCTGTGGGAATTGAAAAATGCCCTCGAAAATTTTTGGATGACTGGTTCCACAATTTTTGGAACCTTAAATTAGGCTTTCATATCTCCTTCTGTAGGCAATTATAGAAAGGATTGTTCGTTATTTTTTTCAATAACCATGAAGCGCAAGATGCCATGCTCAAGCGGCAGTACTGGACTGTTGGCAACACTTCATTTTGGACCATGGCCTGGACCCCTGAGGCCGTTAATGAAGAAATTTTGGCCCTTTCAGCCCCAAGATGAATTTTAGTTAAAAATATTCCACCTTTTTTGTGGCGCTTCCTTCCCCAACTTCTGGAGCCGATAGGAAAATATATTAGAATGGATGAAAAGGCCAGACTTGTCCCACACATGGACGCTCGTATTTTGCTTTCTCTCAACCCTGGAAGAGAAATACCTAATGATATCAATATTACCATCGACTCTGAAACCTATTCATGCCCCATTGAAATTTTGGGTGGTCTTAACGCCTATTTTCTTTGTAGAAAGGAGGGTCATCTTTGGAAGGACTGTCCTATTCTCAAGAAAAACCCTACGCCGAATAAAATTCCTAATAGTAATGCTTCGGAAAATATATCTAATCTCAATTCTGATCCCTCATTGTGTAAACCCCCACCGTCGACCACCCCGCGGTTTGATCCTTCCACCATTGTGTCTCTCCCCGCTTCACAACCCTCTGTTTTCGCCCCGCAGACATCTCCCATCTTGGATTCCGATCTTACCGATGGTTTCCTTCGCATTTCAAAAAAGAGGAAAAAAGGGCCAAAAAGTCGAACCTCCCAATTGGTGAACAATCTCAGACGGAGACTCCTCGCATTCGAACTCCCTTTATCTCTCCCGATATTCCCATTAAACACCCTACTCTTTCCGGCTCACCTTCCACTGATCCTTGTATGTTGGAGCAGTCAAACATTGTCTCTGTCACCCCTGTGCACTACCTGAAGACCTTTAAAGAAATCTCTGATGAGTTTGTTGTCGAAATTATTCCGGCCGATACCTCTCTCAATCTTAGTCACCTTTTCTCCCCGAACCCGTTCATGGATCTTGACAATGCCTCACAAGTCTTTTCAGATGATGATATGGATCTAAAGAATGATATTCCTTCTTCTAAACGAAGAGGAAGACCATTAGGCTCAAAAAACAAACAACCTTCTGTTAAAAAAGCTAGAGGAAACTCTGTGGCTACTATAATGCCTATTGATGAGGCTGTGGGTGTTTGCGGTTCTTCCCCTCATAATATTTCCTCATGAAGTGCACCTCATGGAACATCAGGGGTCTTGAATCCCCGTATAGAAAACATGTAATCAGACATTTTCTTCATTCTGTCAACTACACTGGCTTCTTGATGCTGCAAGAAATCAAAGCTACTGGATTCACTCTCGAGTCCAACCTTAATTTTATTTGGAAAGATGCCATTAAATTTGTTACTCAACACCCTAGAGGCATAGGTGGCATTTCTATTTTAATTAATCCTAAATGGGAAAGGGCTATTACTGATAGTGGCATTTCCCCCTGTAACAGAGCCTTGTGGATTACTTTTAAGATAAATAATATGGATTTTGGCATTTGTTCTGTTTATCCCTCCAATGACTACAATGAGAGAACTCAGCTTTGGGCTTGGCTTGACGCTCTTCCTAATATACCTTGGTGTACTGGAGGGGACTACAATATGATTGAGTCTCAGGAGGATAAGATTGGTGGCCTTCCCTTTAGCTGGAAAGGTACTGAAAAGACTCAATGGGACAAACTTAAACCAAATAAACTCCTGTTTGACCCTCTGGCTGGCACCAAGGATTCCAATTCTGGCTTATGGCACACTTGGTGCAACTTCCAAAAGGGACCTGCTAGAATCTATTCGAGGCTGGACTGCTTTTATGCTAATAAATTTTTTTTTCGGTCTTGCCAGATAATTTTGGTAACTTTGTCCGGGTTACCCCCACCACCCTGTCTGATCACCATCTGATCTCTATTTGTTTTAAACTTAACAACTGTTCTACCTGGACTAAGCCCCCAACCCTAAATTCATTCTTAACACCAACCTTCTGCATGATGAGGACATCCTGATGGCAATTAACCTCATCAGTATTCTTAACAAAAACCAATACTCCACCATTTCCCACATTAATAGATGGAATATTAACATTGATGCGTGGCAGATATTATTGAGAACTCTTGGCAATTTATATACTTTAAAGGGTATATATGTGGGATTTAATATTATATGATTATGAGTAAAACACCAAAAAATAGAAAGGAAGCGTTTAACACTCTCTGCACACACACGTGTGTGTGTGCGCTTTTGAGTGTGTGCATGCACATGTGTGCATATACGTGCATCTGCATGTGCATGTACGTGCTTGTGAGTGTGTGCATATACGTGCATGTGCATGTGTACGCACACAATTTGGAAGGTTGATACAGTGAACATGAAAGAGATTAAGATTAAAGAGAACATTCAAGTGGCTTATGTTGAAGTAGGTAATGTTAACGTGAAGAATATGGGAGAGGTGAATTTGGAAAGATATGAATCTAGAGAGATGAATATTTCAATAACAATTTTAATACGAATGAATAAAAAAATAGACAATAATTTAAATATGTATGAAGAGATTGAAGAACATGTTCATATTGGAATACTTAATGCAAAAAGTAAAACCTATATTATAATGAGAGGCAAACCAACTTGTTCATAAGAGTTTTGGAATCTCTTTAATGTGTAGGTCTATATATTACTTGGTAGGCAAATTTCAAGGGGAAATCTTGTTGGAAATTTTTCTTTCTAGGTTTCGGATCCTTTTGTCAATTAGGTTGTGTTATTTAAGCATTTGGAATGATATTATTATTTTGCCTGTTTTGAGATGGAACTATGTAATGTATATAATTTAGTGTATATACCATTGAGTTAAATATGTAGATGGATTACATAAACTTGTTATTTAAATTTCTTTTATTTGAAGAAATTGTTCTATACAAATTCTGTAAGTTGTATGAAGGCTGAAAAATGAATGTTTAATAGTGAAATTTGAATATTTCTTTAAGTTTCTTTGGTATCTAGAAAGGAAAATGAAAGAATAAAAATTGATTATTAGATCTAATATAAGAATTTATATTCTATCGACCTAGAAGTGTCATTATAAATTAAAAATAATTGCATTTCATTTCCTTTGAAAATAGGTTATCAATGGTATCCAAAAATGAAATATGTATATGCATGTTTATATGTATACAAAATTATTATATGTAACTTTTTACTATGTACTTTAGTCTAAGTTGATCAATAGGTTAAGTTGACAATTAAATTTTAATATTAGTTGTGTAGTCAAATATTATGATTTAAATTAGATTGTTATTTGTTCCATACATTAATTACAAGTAGGTTGCTTCTAAGCAATAACAAGTTTCCCTTCCAATTAGGAAACCTAGAGAGAAACTGTGAAATACATGTTTTCCATTGTGATGTCAGGTATACCAACATTAACACCTTTTTGGTTGGATACCATCTAAGGAAGTTGCATCTATATTTTCACTACATCCACTCATGTTGTTGGTTCACTTTTTTTTTTGTCTTGAGTAGTATGCCTTTATTTGTGCACATGTGACATTTTTGAGTTCACTTTCACATTGAAATGAGTAGAGTACTTTCTATAGAGTATAATTTTTTAATAAAAAATGTTAGTTGCACTTGATGACAACCATTCACATTCCATTTTATGCCATATTTTAGCCTCTTTCACATGTCTTCATATAGATTCTCATATTTCATTTTCACACCTTATTATGCCATTTAACCTCTTTATGTTGCATATGATTACATATGTGAGTAACATTTAGTTTAGTTTTTAGATAAAATATGTAAATAATAAATATTAGATATCATCCAACATGCTAATTGAAGAAGAATAATGTAGATCTCATGAAACCCGTGGGTGCACCTACTAGCAAAATAATTCCAACTATAAAGTTATTTTTGTTTCCCTTTTGTGTTTGTCCTTGATGACAAAAAGGGTATCCATTGGCATTGGCACCATTCACAATTTGCATGGCTCATAGTGATTATGGTATTCAATTTGTATGCATATCCAACTGTTTGTTTTTTTATGATACTGATGACTTCAATTTGTGTGGATAATATGTAGAGTCACTAGTTCTTTCGTTAAGGTACACGTGTAAAGTGCCTTGACAAATTTGATGTTTTATCCCTGTTTTTCTGCCCTAAGAATTTTGTCAAACACTTCCCTTGCAACCTCAGTTTGCTGACATTTGTTTGTTTGCTTTGATTTTTGAATGCCAATGATATTGATGAATACAAATGATTGCAAAATAACTATTTGGAAGTCAAAGTGATATGCAACTTCTTTTTATTATTTTTCCAAATGCAAGTACATGAAATTATGATGTAAAATGCACACCTACAGCCAAGAGGTATTTTCACAAACACTTGGCATGCATCCTATGAATGACTATGCAATGAGACGTTTTTACAAACATTTGGCATACAACTGAATAACTGAATTAAGTT
>MU228010.1:2667014-2693225 GCA_018584345.1 Thuja plicata
CACTTTATTCTTTTTAAGAAGCTTCTAGAAGAATCCAACACTTTATTCTTTTTAAGTGACTTTTTGATATTTTATTATTTTAGTCACTTTAATATTAAATCAATTAAATATAAAGTTACTTTTTAATATTTCATTGTTTAGTAACCTTATAAGTAATTAATTTAATATATCTTTTTCCCCCTTATTTCTTCCTTTTTAGCCTTCGGGGAAAATAAAGGCTAAAATAAAATAAGTAACTGGTGCCAGTCAAAAAGGGGACATTACAACATGTCATCAGGTATATTATTCATAATTCAGTGGAGCAAGTGTATGGTTTACTGCTCTCTACTGACATTTGACATTGATTCATTTGGCATTGATCTATTGGAATCTAATTTCAATGTCACACATATATCTATCAGTCACTTGTGGTTCAATTGGGATATTAGTGTTTTGATGATATTTTGGCATTGTCTCAATATGCAAGCAATACACTTTTAATTCATGATATCGATGTTTTAGATATGACTAAGATCTTTTCAAGGATGAACTTTTATATGGTTTTGATTCACAAACACTGATAGTACTAAATGGACTTTATCAATGATTATGTTGATAAAGCACTTTGAATGTATTGGATCAAATGATGAGTGGTTGATTTTTAAAGTGCTAACGAAGAACTTAGTGGACATAACCACTTTATCTTTCCTTTAAAGTTATCGGGTTATATGCTTTAAAGTGGAAATATACCGTGTCTTAAAAAGGCATTTAATATTCTTTTTTTAAAAGGTATTCTATCGGGTCAAAGAGACATTTTGAAAGGTAACGGGTCAATTTGGTTTTGAATGGTTTATAAAATGATGTGACACACATTACTTGCATATGTGGACACTCATATTGTCAGGTTGAATGAGGATATTCACATGATGGTATCTCAGACTTCAAAAGGCTTTCTAATGTCATTTGGGGACACAAAATAATTAGGGTAAAATCATTTGAGTTCTCTTCACTTTCGAACCCTATTCTTTGTATGCCGCCATGAAGAAAGTTGGTTTGAGTTTGTAGCTTCATAGTTTGCATTTTTGTTCTGGGTTCTCTGCACATGTGATGACAGTTTATGAAGATTCTACTTGCACAATTTGGTTGTGTTTCTTGTGCCGATTCTTTAGGATTTTATTCAGGTACTATTATTCTGTTATGTCTTCGAAGAAGATGATTCTTGTGGTTCAGTTTTTGTTACTCATTAACGAAGGAAGGAAAAAACATATTCAGTTTTCTATTAAGGTTAAAGAGTTATCACATAGATTTTGTTTTCAACCCTGATTATGGTTTGTTATCCTCTCTCGAGGGTTAAATATGATGATCTTATACAAAAATGTTTGTCTTGCTAAATGTTGAAAATGTAAATATCTTTATCTCTTCTTAGGGTTAGTTGTCCTAACGCGAGAGCATTCTTGAAGACAATATTTCTGTTATTGTATTATGCAGACAATTTTGAAAATAAATGGAAAATAGAATTTGTGGTTTTATTAACCCTTGATAGGGTTTGGTACCCTACTTCAAGGGTAACCATATGAAGACTGTTGTATGATTCTGAAAATGAATTTGATTCTCAGAGAGTAAACTTGGTTAGCTTAGTGATTTTACAACATACAGTTATTCATTTTTTAATTATCATTTTTATTTTGTATATACCAATATATGCACAATTATTTTCTAAATAAGAACATAAAATAATTGTGTGTATAGGGATATATATGTGGTGAAAAGTGAAAATGGGAAGAGAGGTACATAGATAAAAAGAAAAAAAAGGTAATTGAATGTACTGTGATATCATCTTTCTCTTGTGGTGAAAAAGGTTGTTGTTTGATACATATCATATCTTTGTAAAAAGAAAACAAAGACATTTGGTTATAATCTCTTTGGTTTGTTTAACAAAAATATTGTACTGAAGAAGAGAGATTTTATAGTATTGTCTTAATAGTACCTTGTATTGAGCACTATTGTATATCTTTCATTTCCTTATGATCTTTGGGAGGAGTTATAAGTTTGACAAAGATTCCTATTGTACCTTTGAAGTGTGAAGTTGGCGCTTCAATAAGAGTATGAGTTGTAGCTCCACTATTGACATAGGGGTTGGTGCTCCTTGCAGTTGGTGATGCTAAACATAAATGTACTAAGTTTGTGCTCTTTGGATTAATGAGAAAGATATAGGTTCCGAGTGATTTTTCTACCCAAGGGTTTTGCACTCATGAAAATCATGGTGTCATGTGCTTATATTTGTCTCTTAGTTTGCTTCATTGTTGGATGCTCTAATACTTGTGTTTAACTATCATTTCACATTGTGTTTCAATTCATTCTCTGTTCACTATTTTTCATTGTTAACTGGTAAGTTTAAAAGCATTCTAAAGGTTGTTCATTATTGATTGGATAATCATTTTCACATGCTTTGATATAAATTTGTTGAGTGTAAGTCAATTCAACTTTGAGATCTTCAAGTGTTCATGATTGCAGTTAAGTCAAGCTTGCATGTTCTTAATTAATCTATCAAGTTAAATATTGGTAAACAACATTGTTAATAGTATGCATGCTTGATCAATTCATCATTTCATATCTTGGTCCACAACATTTTCAAAAGTTGTAGATTATTACATTTGAAAATAAATTTATTCACTCTAATTCACCCCCCTCTCAGAGTAAATCCATTCCCAACAATTTTCTTATGAAATTTTTTAGTTATTTTGTTGTAACTAATAAATCTTCTATTTATAATTCTATGGAGGAGAATGTCCTTAGGTGAAAAAATAATACTCTATTTTATAATTGTAACCACAAGCTCAAATAGTTCCTTTATTTTAGGTTGATTTGTTTGTAATAAAAGAAATCCCTATAGCCTGTGAGATTTCAAATCTTAAAAGGGAGAAGATTCGTGAATATAAGAAACAATATGCAAATTTGTGGATTAAGTTACATGTGCCTTATTTATTTATTATATAAAGACAATGTAATGGGTGTGATAAATGTGGATGAAATAGACTATGAATAATAAAGGAGTTGTATGATATATAATGCAAAAATGTCAGAGTGTTGGAGTGGTGAGAGAAAATGCAGAAGTTGTGTGGAATAGAACAACTATGTGAGCTAAACAACAATGCAACAACAATAGCGTAGGAGTGGTAGTAGAAATAAGGTATCAATGTAAGAAATAACATAGCAAAATGAGAATAACACAACAATGTAGTAAGATTATATTTATTTTTAATGAATATATGATATTTTGATCTCACTCTATATCAACACTTTATCCATCCCATGGATAGAGAAGAGGGCCAACTCTCTTGAAATGACAGTGATGTTATTTATTATGTATGTTTTATTTTAAATAACATAGTTTGATCAAGATGAATATCATGGATTTAGATTGTATAGACATTTTAATATGCACAATGTTTTGGATCAAACTCTATGATCCCTCATCACAAAATGGAAGCATGAGAAAAGAGAAATGAGAGTTTAGTAGACTAGGTGCCTAAACAAATAGAGGGAGTTAGGACCTTAGGGCTAAAAGGAATAATATAAAAGGCACAATATGAGAGAAAGAGGAGGATGAAGCACTAGGAAAGAGGTGGAAAATATTGAGAGGAAAAGAGAAGCCACTAGGAGGCCAACAAATTACCAACAAAAACATAAGAAAGGAAAGAATTGTAAAATCAAAATTAAAATGATAAAAAAGACAATAAATGCACTTAATAATAAACTTAATGAAGATGGTATATTTAATATACATGACTGCAACTTCTCCCTGCGCGTGCACAACCCTTCTAGCTCGCGCTGCCGCCACACAGGGTATTGCTGTGGGCATTTCAGGGTTGAGTCCTGCTGCTCATGAGAGGCCTTCTCTGCCATTGCAATCTACATATGCGCTTCCTTTTCCTCATGTCTACCCTGCACCTTTTGGGGATGTACCTGCTACGGTGGCGACTAGGATTTTGGCAGCAAACTCTTTGAATTTCTGGCTTCTGGTCTTGCTTCTAAGTTCTAAGAGGTGCTGGGGGAGTATCTTGCTAAGATCGTGTCTAAGAAAATTGTAGTTGAGAATGGAGATAGGGCTTATACTCCAGTTCCTGTGTGTGGATCTCTCTCGGTCAAGCTTTTTTCTGCGGCTGAAAGGGATTTGGAGAACAATACTGAGATTTTTAAATCTCATGGACTAATTTTTTGATTTAGGGGATTCTGGCATAACCTTCCCCTTTTGCATGAATGGGTCACTCGTAAATGAGGACCATTTCTATTAGGTACTGTTCATATCTTTCGTATGGCAAATGAATTTTTCATTGCAAAGTTTGATGTTGCTGAGGATAGAACCAAGGTCCTACGTGATCACTTCTTTTGCTGGGAGGATGATCAATTTATGCTTATGGTAAAGTCCTGGCACCTGGATTTTAATCCTTCATCTGAAGCATTTAGTAAGATCCCTATATGGGTTAGACTCCCTAACCTCCCTCTTTATCTCTGGCATGATTTCATTCTTGAGGAAGTGGGTGAGGCTTTGGGGGACTTTTTGTTTTTGGATCATGAGTCCTACAATGTACCTCAATCCACTTTTGATCAAATTTTAGTTGAACTTGACACCTCGAAGGGTCTTCCAGCTGAAATCAAAATTGAATCAACCTTAGGATCTTGGATCTAACAGCTTGACTATGAGGGCATTCCCTTCAGATGTCGTAAATGTTTTAAGACTGGCCACATTTCAGCACATTATGACTTGGCAATCAAGAAAAAGAAAACTTCTCTCTCTTGGTGGAAGGGTGCCTCTACCCAACATTATACAGTTGTCAAATGTTCCTCTCAACACGGGAAGAAGGTTTTGCCTCCTACTTCCACTGCTGGGTCTATGGTAGCTACTGATTTTGATTCTGTGTCTACTGGTGTTATTTTTGTTCCCTCCCCGCTGACTACTGTTGCTGGTGGGTCTGCTCGTGGGTCTGCTGGAGCTGAACCTGTTCTTTCTCCGCTAGTTTCTAGTGGAACTGTGGGTGTTGGTTTGGCTAGTCCTGCTGGTGTTCTGGTTCCTACTTGCTTTGGTTTGGAAAAGCCATTAATTAAAAAACCTATGTCTGGGGCTAAATTTGGCCCTGTGCTGGATGTGTCACTGGAATTTTCTACTCCTTTTCTGGGTGTTGGTTCTCCAGCTTTGAAGTGCTGGTAGGATGAGGCTGTTAGAGTTGAACATGGTTGGGTTACGATTAAAGGCAAAAATATTAAAAGATCCTCTTCTTATTTTGACATGACCCTTCGGTCCCATATGAAGGGGTCAAAAGGACATCTCTCTCTTTTACTGTTGATGTTCTCCATTAATTTATACTTTGTTGCGGCTTGTGAGTATTTTGTTTGAGTTTTCATTGAGTGTGTCTCTTAGGCCTCTTGTTATGGCTGGTCTATTGTGTTATGGGAATTCTTATAGCTCTATCTTAAGTTTCCTTTTTGTACAGGGTTTCGGGGCCCCTTCAAAACTTGCTGTTACATTAATAAAAAACAAAATTAATGAAGATCTCCACACCTCCCCTTAGAGATGCGGTTCTCATGGTGGGGGATAGGCCATGGACTCAATCATTGGATTATGAGGGCCTCCCATTTCAATATCATTGGTGCTTCTCTACTAGTCACCTAAAAACATATTGTTCTCTCTTGTGGCGTAAAGGCACTACCACTTGGTGGAAGGATGCTAATAATGAACATTTAATTATCTGAGCTTCTAATTCCTCCTCTGACGACTCATCATAGATTGCTGATGAATTCCCTCTAGATGATACTCCTACTACAAATTTGGATCCTACTACAAATATGGCATCTACACCCCCTATGGATCCTACTCCTGCTGCTGCTTATGTAGTCCCTTTGGCTATGTGGACCCTTCTCTTTTTGTTTCTTCTGTTGAGCTTCAATCTTTGGCTAACAATGCACAACCTTCTCAACACTTTGCCCCTTGTGCTGATAGTTTTTCTAATAGGGTTTCACCACTTTCTCCCCCTTGTGGTGGGGATCTTAGTGATAGTATTTCCTAGACAATTGTCTGACAACATAGAAAAAATTGTTGTTTATCATCTAATTCTCCTCTCCACCTCGTGGGGGAGCTAGCTACCCACTCTAGAGGTGGGCTACTAGCTTTTCTTTTAGTGTGTCATTTATGACCTATCCTTGTAATACCCAACACCTTTATTGTTAGTGTGTTGATTTCTATTGACACCTATGAATTATAGTTGTATAAGGGACAACACTCTTATTTTGCTGCTATTTTATATGAAAAAAAATAATAATGAAGAAAAAATGATAGAAGTAATAAAAGTATTAATAAGGAGGAACAATCTAAAATTATAGACTAATAATAAAAGAACTAAATAAAATAAAGATAACAGACCTAAAAATACATAAAATTAATGATATTATAAAATGACAACTAAAAAGTAACAAGGAAGAAATAAAATAAGAAGAATAATTAAAATTAATACAAATAAAATGAAGTGGATTTAAAATATAAAGAAAAAATAATAAAAAATAATAAAAGAAGAAAGGAGATTTATAAGAATGAGAACCCAAAATTTTAAAAAAAGAAATAAAAGATTTAATATAAAATTTACTAAGGAGAAGATAAAAAAAAGATGTAAAATCAAATATTATTAATGAAAAACCTAATATAAATATTATTAATGTAAAAATATAAAATAAAATAATAAAAATTTGAAATAAAATGAAGAAGGAAATTAATATGAATGTAAAAGATTAAAAAAGGAGTAGAGGGATTAAAATAAATAATCTTATTATTATAAAAAGCTTTCTAATCTTAAATGATATTTATACTTTAAAATAAAAATAAGAAAAGAGTGGAACATTTTAGATTAAAAATAAAATAAAAATAGAACTGTAATTATTAATTATAATTATATATGATAAAAGTTTAAAAATTAAAATCTATAAATGAAAAATTAATATTAATAAAAAAATAAAAACTTATAGTTAATATAACTAAAAGGGGAGTGATTGAGTGGGGAGGGGTTAGGGAAGTTGAGAGGAAGGGAATCAATAAGGATGATAGTTTAGGGAGAGGGGAGTGCAGAGGAAGGAGGATTATGACTTTTTCAGGTAATTTAATAATGCATGTTGAGAGAAGCTTAAATTGCAATTGCCAGATGTCTATTAATGTTAGAGGGGTAGTTATGGATTTCAATGGCTTCAATAAGGTTCCTTTTGAATAAGTTGTCTTCTTTCGCGAAGATTTTGGTGTATTCGTAGGGTTTTGGTGCTTGGTCTTATAAGAATGCTTAGCAAGAGTAGAGCTTAGGATTCAGTCATGTCTAATATTTGCACAATGTTTTTATTTATTTTGGTGCTAACTAGTGGCCAATCTTGCCTATATATGGGGTGGCATAAGAACATATCAGTTTGTACACACTAGGGTTAATAAGGAGGTTTATGGGGTCTTTAGAAGAGGGGATGTGATTCCTAAGTGTGCAGAAGGGTTTGAAGGTGCACTGAAGACCCTTTTTGTTGAGGATCTTGGCAATCAATTGGAGAGGCCTTCAACACAAGTAAGGGTTGTGATAGGGGATATATGAGAGGAGAAAGCGACTTGATTGAGATCACATCTAGATTTGGCTTGATTGATTTCCTTGATGATGTGTTTCATGTTGTAACCATTTAAAACAAAGACATGGATAAGGTGGGCAATCTCTTGATCAATGTTTTCAGCATAATAGATGTGAGAAGATCGAGAGACCAGGGTTTTAAGGACACTATCTTTATGAATTTCATGTTGATGAAAAAAGGAAGACATGTGCTAATCAATTTGAGGGAATTTGCGAGGCTAGGGAGCCATATAGATTTTTTATGATAAGAATGTCAAGTAAGCGGAATTGGTGGTTGGTTTCTCTTTGATAGTATATACATTTAGCTATGTTATTTATATATACATTTAGCTATGTTATTTAAATGATAGTGAAACTCTTCTAATTTCTGACGACCATGGTGTGAACACATGATGGTGTCATCAAAATATCATTTCTAGCACTTTGGTTTAAGGGGAAAGGATTAGAGAGGAATATTTTCAAATTGGTGTAGGTATAGGCTAGCAATGATCAAGGAGAGAGGAGAGCCTATAGAAACCCCATCCACTTGCCCATAAATCACACCTTGGAACAAAGACATAACTCAACTAGGGTAGCAACCTCATTGTTGGTCATATTTCTATGCATATAATGGTTTTGATAATAAAATGTGTGACCAAGAGATATGAATTTATTTTCATTGTTTGTGGTATGGTTAATTATCAGATTATTTCCACTTATATGTTTTGAGTTTTACACAGTTTTTGTAGAAGTTTCATTTGGTGTCTTTTTATTTGCATTTCATCAACACTCATCTCACTATTGCAACCCTTGTACATACTCAAGTTTTGGCCTATATACACTATGTTCATGTTCATTCATGTTTGTGTACGAGTGACCATGACATTCAATTTCAAAGCTAGATTTCGCAAACATTTGGAGCTTTGGAATTGTGTTTGGGTCATGTTGTCAAATGTGTTATTCTACAAATGTTATTACATAATGAATTTGGATGTTGAATAGTATTGGTGCATAGTAAATAAAAAATGTAAGTAGTATTACAAAGTACTTAAGTGGGTCATTTTATGATTTGATGATTAAAATTTTATGCATCCCTCTTGCGTATGTGAATGCAACTCTATAATAAAACTATAATGAAACAAATATGGCTGACTAAGGAACAATATGGTATGGTCGATACTTTATAATGAATAAAAGCATTTCTTGCAATTATCTCTAATCTTTGTATGAAGATTGAAAGTTATTTTTAAATAGTGTGGCTAGAACCTAAAGATTACTATTAGTTAAATGCATGGATCAAAATCTCTAACACACCTCAACTATGAGTGGGTTAGTAGCACCGATTTGCAATGGGGGAAATCAATAGAAATAACTACTAATAACAAAACTTTGAATCAATAAAATGTACAAGAAAATAAGAGGAAAACAAATGAATGCAAACCCAATTGCTTGAAGCTTCTATTGTCTCTCTCTACTCCTTCCAAAACCCTATTTGTGTGATGCTCAGTATTGGTGTGGGCAGCGCCTATGACTTGGGAGCATCGAGAATTCGATATTGAATGTGTGTGATCACAAGATGAATTGATGCTTGAACCAATCTGATAGAGTAATGGCACATGTGAGCTTGAAATCCCGGATCCTTCAAATGGTTATTAAGGGTTTTTTATATAGGAATTGAGAATGTTATGAACGGTTGAGATCAATCCCATAGATAGGGTGATGAACAGTTGAGATCAAAGGGAACTGGAGAAGCCATCAATAAACTCCACCTCTTCAACTGGGAGAGAGGAGATAGAGTTTGTTTAACTGAAGAGATAGTTTTGAGTTACCTTTTAGAACTGAAGAGGTGGGTGGAGAAACCCATGTTAACTGAAGAGGTGGGTGGAGTAACCCATGTGATCTGATGAAGAGTTATCTCTTTGAACATAATTGGATATTTAATTCATTTTTGTAATTAAAGTTTTCAACATGTGAGATAATTGAATTCTTTTTTATTTAGAATCGCATTATTGAATGGAATTAAATTAATTTAATTGGAATAATTTAATTAGTAAGTTTAAATATTTTAATTTAAACTTTAGAAAATTGACTTTAAATAATTAATTAATGGAAATTAATCAATTAAGGTTAATTAATTAAATAAAATTAATTATTTAACTAATTTTGGAGTTTTGATTAGATGTTTTGAGAAATGAATTTAGAATAAAATAGATGATAAATTAATTATTAAATAACCATTAATTAATAGATGAAAATTAGTATTTTAATGTAAATTCGCAAGTCTGTCCATTTTAGGGTGTCTACTTTGCCCCTCTTTTATGCAATGTGGCTTGTCACAGTGTGTCAAAGATTCACTGTTTTGATCCTGCCCCAGCTTGCCCTGGTGATAGAAGGTGTATTTATGCCCCCTCAACAAATTACAAATTTGAGTGTAAAGTCGCGACATGAGTGTTAATTTGTTCAAACTGCAAATTGGTAATCTGGGTATCTAATTGATTCTGAAATTTGTTGAATATGCTCCTGATACAGGAATTTAAAGTTTCTGGGGTCTGGGAAGAAAAATCAAAGGTCCTGGAGGAATTAGGGTTTTTTGGAACTCTTATAAATATCTTGGAGAGCCATTCATTTGTCACTTTGCACTCTAGAGATTTGGATATTCTGGTGAGTGTGTTCATAGTTTTCTTTGCTTTCTGTGTTGTTTATTTAGCTATGGTGGGTCTACCGGGTGTCGTGCACATATCTGATCGGGTCGATACTTTTTTTTGTCCAGCTTGCGCAAGATGTCCGGTGAGTGGCCTAGCCCTTTTGTTATTAATGCTCTTATTTATTGCATTTGAGAAAAGTATGTTTTTTGAAAATTTGCACTGTCTGCCACAATAGGGCTCACTTTTGTTGCAATTGTGATTTAGGTGCCGCAATTGTGGATTGCATACCGCAATCGATAAGTGTACCGCAAATGTCATGTTTAATACTACATTTGTTAGAAAAATGCCTCAATTGCCATTTGATTGCCGCAAATAGTGTAAAAGTGTTGCATTTGTGTGTGGAATGCCACAATTGCTCTGTTTGTAATTTGTAGCTTGCATTTTATCTTGTCTAATATTTTTCTTCTGAGCTGATACTGATGTTTTACTTTTCTGTTGTTTTCCAGTACACCAGGACTATCCCGCGTTGTCGGGAGTCAAGACCTGCAGGTTTAGTATATCGCATTCAGTTATCTGAGGTAGAGAGAGATATCTTGAGGTAGTTAGGTCTGTACTAGGTTTTCTATATGCCTGAGATAACGACCAATAGGGGTATGATCTCTGCTCTATTATTGAGGTGGGATTCAGATACGTGCACCTTTCAATTACTGAATGGTGAGTGCAAAATCAATTGGAGGATGTCTATCACATCCTTCAAATTCTGATTCAGGGTTCCCTTGTAGAGTATGATCGAGGCACTGGTATTATTGCTCTATTTGAGCTATATGGTCTACCCAGGATCAGATTTGGATGTCTGATCCATATTATATCCCATGGGCTAGGTTTGGGATGGGTTTAGACAGGTTGTCCACCCTGTTTGGCAATCTTATATGTGGGATCTTGTTTCCCGATTTTCGGTAGCATGGATTTTCTGTTAGTTTCGGTGCCTGTCTTTAGGGTATGGTGAGAGACCATAATTTATATGCTTGGGTCCATGCATGTTGGCCCATATGTATTTCCACATGTTCTATGCGGCTTACCTTGGAGGTAAGTCTTTTGGTTGTGGAGCTAATCTCCTACAAATATGGGCGTGGGAGCATATTACAGTGTGCAGGTCCGTAGGTGCTCATTATCTTCCTCTAGGGAGACCATATGTGTTTATGTATGATGGTGCTATTGTGCAGTCAACAACAAAAAAAACAACTTGATATGATGCCACACTTTATCTGGAGACCTTACAGGGATTGTCCTGTGTGGGATGGGGAGGATGTACATCTTCCTTTCTATCGACAGTGGAGGTTCCTGATTGGGCGTGTCAATTAACATGTTCACATGATTGATTTCCACAACACCTTCAAGGTGTTGCAACAGTTCGGTGAGAGACATGATGTCTCTGATTCTTATTCTTACTTTCCTCAGAGATTGAGGGATACTACTCTGTGGGGTGTTGTCATCCTTCTAGATGTTGTGATTACAGAGTTCCTGGGTCTTCTTCCTATTGCATGGACTTGGCGATCATCCATTGTTGATGCTGGTATGTGTTTTGATTTTTCCCCTGCTTGATGTATCTATCTTTCTGCTTTGTTTTGATGTAGCTATCTTTTGATTAGTCATTTATGCTTATCATCTATATGATACTAATGTCTGAACTTGTTCTTTTTGTAGGCATGAATCCATAGTATGATGCTTGGTGGCAGTAGTCTTGACCGGATCCACCGACTGATGTGTCTCACCCTATTGCTGGTACTATCATGAGGAGGTGGTGTCAGAGACGGGGTGGAGGGAGAGATGGAGGAAGGGATGGTGTGAGAGATGGAGGGAGGGTCAGAGGGAGAGATGGTGGCAGGGGGAGAGATGAGGGACGAGATGGAGGACAAGGGAGAGGTGGGGGAGATGACGAAGATGATCCTGGGCCTGGTGGTTTTGTTGTTAGGGTTAGGACCAGGGGTGGACATACTAGTGGTAGGCGGGTTGGGTTGGGTGCCATCCTTGAGGAGGAGGAGGATTTAGAAGAGGAGGCACCTCAGTTGGTTCAGAGAGTGCGTCATCACACTACTTCTGTGCTGTTCGAGAGAGTGGAGGATAGGGTAGTGATGGAGGATGTAGATGTAGAGATTTTTGACATTTATGTTGAGGCATTGGGCTCTAGCTCGTCTACTAGGAGAAGTAGTACTGGCAGCAGTACTAGTGGTAGTGAGAGTAGTGAGGACTCATGGGTTGTTTGTGGAGGAGAGGGTTTGGGAGGTGGGAATGAGGAGGGGGAGATGGATGTTGCTATGAGTGGGATGGATGATGACCCGTCTGAGATGCAGAGATTGACACAACATATATCTGATCTGCAGGCTAGGTTATCAGCTTCTGACACACGTGCTTCTACTTTGGAGAGTAGGGTTACAATAGTAGAGGTCATGGCTACTACAGCAAAGGCCAGGGATACTGCAACAAAGGAGAGAGAGAGAAAGGCTTTCTCAGAGGTTAGAGCCTTCATTGATGGAATACAGGATGTGTCTGACCGGGAGGTGCTAGATTGGTTCTGGAGATCTGAGCGTGAGGCCCATAGAGAGATTGAGTACTGGTGGTACCATTATGAGGGTGTTGTTCCTCCAGCTCAGCATGTTACTAGTTATAGAGATTCTTAGAGATCTAGTAGTGCTCAGAGGTTGTAGAGTAGTGGTATTGGAATGCCTGGTCCACAGCAGAGGTCTGCGTCTGATATGCCACCCCCTCGTGCACCTGGTGGCGAGGGTGGTGGTAGTTTATGTTGACTCTGTCATCTTGCTCATTTTGTATCATGTTGTACAAGTTTTGTTCTAATTCTATACTGCTTATGCATCTTGAAATATTAGTATTTATGACATTTGTATTGATCACCCTCTTTTTTTCAGACTTGTGACCGTTCATTGTACTCAGATATTGAGATTTATATGAGATGGAGCTATTGATTCTATATGACGTGCATTGGTTTACTTTCTATATGTATGGTTCTATATGATGATGCTTATATGATGTGATGTACATGCAATGTGATTCTATTATGCAGACTCTTAGATGTATGATTTACTTTCCTATGATACTAACATGTGTATGCGGGATGGTGTTAATGAAATATTTGTTTATATGAGATGTTTTATGGATGAATTTGATTATGGATACAATGTATGCAAATTCTATATATTTTTTTTCTGATGCACATAAATGGATGAATGTAACCTACTATGCACAAAATATCTAAGTAATGCATGTGTTATTCAGAAGAAAGTGGAAAATGTTCTCTGGGATCAATTGATTATTATTTGATTAGAAAAGATGGGTGACGATTGATAGATATGAATTGGTAGAAATGATGGATGACCCAAGTTGCTGCCGCATTTCCAAGTTTGTTCATCATTGCATCTTATTATGAAAATCTGAAGAGCATCCAATGCACTTAGATATTGCTCATCTGGATATCACTATGACATCTTGATAACCAGAAGGAGTAGAGAGATTGAATAGAAAGAGAAATAAGTGCACCCAGATATTGACCATTTGGATACATCTATGTTCCTTAATTTTGAAAAGAAAGAGAGCCAAAAGCACCCAGATATTGACCATCTAGATAACGCTTTGTCCTCTGAACAATCCAAAAAAGAAAATAAAACCAAGATAGAATTCCAATGCACCCAGATCTCAGACCATCTGGATACCGCTATGAACTCTCGATTTTGAAAAGAAGGTCAAAAAACCAAGATAGAAATCTAATGCACCCAGATCTTAGACCATCTGGATACGACCGTGATTCTATTGGTAATAGAAAAGAAAATAACAGAGAAGGAATGCCCAATTCTTTCCCAAGGTTAAGCTCAGATCGTAGAACTGCGCGACTGCCAGATAAGTGACATCGCCTACCACATTTATCCTAAATCATCATTTCCCTGAATTGAAGTGAAACATTCCACAAAAAACAATCAAATAAAATAAGTCATGATCCATCATAGCCACTCTCCTCATTTGGTGGATCCTAGAGTAGCATAAGATCATAACCATGACATCTGACCGACTGACTGACTTAGTCAACAATTGTTTATTCCTTAATTCAACTTGATTCTCTTGATTGGCTTGATTCTCTAATGCTTGATTGTGTCTGGTTTTAGTAGTAGATGACTCATATAAGACTGAATTTTATGGTTTTGAGCGTATCCATCACTATGTAATATTATTGATTTGATTGATTGGTTGATTTATTTTGATTATTTTTGGATAGCTGATTAAGCTATGTCACATGGGCCCATTGTTGATTCGCAAAGCTCATGATTTTGACATTGACTGATTGGCTTGGTTGCTAGTTTGTGTGCTGATAGATTTGCTAGCTGATAAAGCTATGTCATATGGGCCCAATGCTGATTTGCAAAGCTCATGATTTTGACATTGATTGATTTGGCTTGATCGCCCTTTGCTTTGCTGATAACCGAGTTGGTTTTATTACTTTGGGATTTTTATAATTTTTTGATTTTTTAAGGATATTTTGATCTTTTTATGATTTATGATTTTTTTAGGGATTTTTTTCATGAATTTTAGGATTTTCCCCTAGTTTGGTGGACCAGTACTAACCATGGATAAGTTTTAGTGCTCAAAGGGGTTTGTGCTTCTGGAAATAGCTCGGGTAGTTAGTCTTGCATGCAAAGTTTGCTCAAGCTTTGATCTTTGCCATTGATGGTGAAGCTGGATTTGAACACTTGGCACCTATTTGCCAGGTTTTCACAAAGGTACCTACTCAATAGCACTTGTTTGCCAGGTTTTCACTGAGAGAGAAATTTTGTTTATCTTTACTTTTCTTTTGTTGTTGCCAAGGTGCCTGTTTTCCAAGTTTTCACCAAGGTAACCTTTTGTATTTTTTTAGTTTTTTTTGGTATTTTCTGGATATGTAGATAGTTGCCTTAACCATTGAGACCTCAAGCGTAGAACCTCTTAAGGTGAATTCTATTGATGTATCCTAGGATCTAATCTCCTTCTGGTGTTTCCAGTTGGTATGCCCCACTACTGCTAGATGTGACAATGACATAAGGTCCTATCCAATTAGGCTCAAACTTTCCTGGTTTCACTCTCTCTACTTGGTTATTTTAATTTTCCATAAGGAAAAGGTTACCTAACTCAAAGGTTCATGAACTCACCTTCTTGTGCTAATTCCTTATAAGGAAATTCTGATAGCCGTGAATGCATTTTGTCTTCTTTCATCTTATAGTTCCAGTTCACCGAGCCTTGCTACTCCGTAGTCTTCATCTGAAATAAGGTTCTTCAATGATATTCTCAAGGATGGGATTTCCATTTCAAGGGGTAGAACCACCTCTAATCCATATACTAGTGAGAAAGGAGTGGCTCCTGTAGGTGTTCTCATGCTAGTTCTATATGCCCATAATGTAGGACTAAGCTGTAAATGCCAATCTCATCCTGATTCATTAACTATTTTCTTCAAGATTTTCAATATGTTTTTGTTTGTTGCTTCAACTTTAACATTCCCTTGAGGATAATATAATGAAGAGAAACCTTGTCTGATTTGGAATTGTTCACAAATATCTTCAACATCTTTGTTTTGGAAAGGTGTACCATGATCTGTTAGGATGGTTTGAGGAATTCCACACTGACATATAATGTTATTGAGTATGAACATTGAGATCTGTTTTCCAGTGATATAAGTGAGAGGAATTGCTTCCACCCATTTAGTGAAGTAATTTGTTGCTGTTATGATGTACTTATGGCCATTAGATGAGGATGGTGTAATATTTCCCACTAGGTCAAATCCCCACATAGAAAATGACCATGTTGAAGTGATAGGATTGAGTTCTTGGGCTGGTGCATGGATGAGGTATCCATGAATCTGACATTGCCTACACCTTTGTACATACTTGTTTGCATCTATCTCTACTGTGGGCCAGTAGTATCCCATGCAGATGATCTTTTTCACTAAGCTATTTCCACCTATGTGGGTTCGACAAATTCCTTCATGTACCTTGTACAAAGATCTCTTGGATTCCGTGGAAGTGAGACATTGTAATAGTGCTCCATCTAGAATTCTTCTATATAGAGTAGTTGCAAGAAGGGTGTACCTAGAGGCTTGGTGAATGAGGGACTTCTTTTGGTTTCTAGACAAGTGGAGAGGTATGCCACTACTTTGGAGGTAATTATACACATCATGGTACCATGGGGTTTTGGGGAAAACAAGGACACACACTAATTTTGTGATTGGTGCTTGATGTGATGGCATCATGAGTTTCTCCACTAGAAATTGGAATATGGTTTCATTGCCTGTCATATCGATCAAGGATGCTATGGTAGCCATCACATCTCCAACTTTGTTTTGAGCCCTTGGTACTTGTTCAAATACGATGTAATGAAATTTAGCATGCAACATGTCCATATACTCTCTGTATGGGATTAGCTTCTCATCTTTTGTCATATAGTCATTTTTTACTTGGCTATGACGAACTATGAATCTCCATAGACCTTGAGGTTCTTGATTCTCCATTCTATTGCCATCTTTAGTCTGACAACTAGAGCTTCATTCTCGGCGATGTTGTTTGTGCATGGAAAGTTGAGTTTGAAAGATTTGGGAATTACATCATTGTTAGGAGTGATGAGTACTATCCCTGCTCCTGCACCATGCTTCGTGCATGATCCATCAAAGTATAGTTTCCATATCTCTATTTTCAGTTGGAGTGTAAGAATATACTCATCTAGAAATTCAGATATGATAGGCTGATGATCTTGAATAGGTGCCTCTGCTTATATTTTATCCTTAATCACTTGCCCTTTGATATCTTTTCTGTCTACGCATTCTATGTCAAATTCACTTAGGATCATCACCCACTTTGTAATCTATTGATGAGTGTAGCTTTTCTTAGTAGATAATTTAGGGGATCTATGTGTACTATCAGATTGGTTAGATGGCTCAACATGTAATGCATTAGCTTCTAGGAAGCAAAGACCACTGCTAGGCATGATTTTTCAATTGGCGAATAGTTGAGTTCATAGCCTACCAAGGTTTTGCTGAGATAGTATACAACTCTTTCCTTGCCTTGGTCATCATGTTACGCTAAGATCACTCCTAATGCTGACTTAGTTAATGAGATGTATAGAAGTAATGGCCTGACTTGGACGGGTGACACCAATATGGGAGACTTGCGTAGATAGTCTTTTAATAGATGGAATTCTTTCTCACATTGTTCTATCCATATGAATGTTACATCCTTGTGTAGTAGATGCTAGAATGGATAGCACTTGTCTGCTAGTTTTTCTATGAAGTGCTTGATGGATTGAAGCCTGCCTTGTAAACCCCTTAGTTTCTTTAGGTTAGTTTTTGGTGGCATGTCCAATATTGCTTTGAATTTCTCTGGGTCTACCTCTATGCCTTGATGTGGCACAATGAATCCCAATAGCTTCCCTATGCTGACCCTGAATGCACACTTTTTTTGGATTTAACCAAACCTTGTATTCTTGCATTCTGTCAAATATGGGTCCCAACACTTGTAGATGATCTTTTTTGAGCATCGAATTAGAAATAATGTCATCGACATATTTATCCCTTGTTTTGTGAATGAGATCATGGAAGATGGTTGTCATGGCCCTTTGATATGTTGCTCCAGAATTTTTTAGACCAAATGGCATGATGTCCCAACAGTAAGTGCCCCATGCACATGTGAAAGCCATTTTGTGTTGGTCCTTTGGTGAAATCCTTATTTTATTATATCCTGAAAAGTCATCCCTGAGTGATAGCATCTAATGTCCCGCTATAAGATCTTCTATCATGTCGATGTTAGGTAAAGGAAAGTCATCCTTGGGACAAGATTTGTTTAGATCTCTAATATATGTGTAGATTTAGATTTGACCACTATGCTTGGTTACTGGTACCATATTAGATATCCAGTCTGTGTATGGGATCATTCTTATGAATTTAGCATCTTGGAGCTTTTTCAATTCTTCTTTGACTAGTATTGCAACATGGGGGTGCATCTTTCTCAGTTTCTGTTTGACCAGTTTGGCTTTGGGTAACAATGGAAGATGATGTAATACAAGCTCTGGGTCTAAGCCTGGCATGTCTGGGTAGAAACATGCAAATTTGACCTTCCTTTCCTTGAAGAAGCTGATGAATTATTCTCGCTCCTTTGGTGTGAGTGATTTTTCCAAGTAGATATTCTTTGGATTCTTGTCATCACCCAAGTTGACTTCTTTTGTTTCTTCTACTAACAATGCTGACTTTTCCTCTATCAAGGGGAGGAGTACCTAATTTCTATCTTCTAGTTCCTTAGCAAGGTTTTCACTAGAAGATACATCTTGTTTTGTCTTTTTATCATTTTTTGTGTCAGTAAGCACCTTTCAATTTTAATTTACTGACGATTTTTTTTAATTTTTAATTTTTCTTTTTTGACTAGAAAGAGGTGCTTCCTCCCTGAAATATGCCGATCTATCCAAGTAAATAGAGAATCCTACCTTGTGATCTCCTAATGGCATTCCTTCTCTGAGTCCCATGAAGTCTGTGATAGCCTCATCATTTTCAAAGAGATCTATATCAGGCTTTCCTTGTTGATCCCATTCTATCAGTTCTGGGTGTACTAGACATAGGTCCTCATGGTTGGATGACTCTATTTGTTTGAATGGGACAACTGTAATGGTTTCAACAAATTGGGAATGTGATGTGGATGCACTACCTAGGGAATTGGTATTGATATGTTTATTGATGCATGGTTGGTCATCTATGGTTAATTGGTCAAACATGTCTTTAATGTGTAGAGTGCTTATTGACCAAGGGGAATAGTCTGGGATTGAGGGTTCAGAGTTGTGGATGGATCTCCACTCATACTCTTGGGAGTTAGTTTCACAGAATGCTCATCAAATGTCTCACTTTCCTCTTTATCATGTATTGCTTGGTTGAGGGTTAATCAGGAGTAAGAGGTTCCCACTTTAGATGGCAATAATTGTTGTAGTATATTGTTGATCAAAGCATGTTCTGGGTTTTTCCCCCGGTGTAACTCTTCTATTTATTCTTGATCAATGGGTATGTCTCGAGTGGTAGGACTGGGTATTTGTTTCCCGCCCATAGCTTAACCCTCTCTTGTTTCTTTGGGTTGGTGGTAAAGACAGTTCCATTAAATCTTGCTATCTTCCCCTAGACTAGTCATACCATCATACCCAAATCTTTGCAGCATTGTATAGCCAACCCCATATATTGACATGGGTATGGGAGCTTGAAGTGTGTCTTGTGGGTCTTGATATAACCATGTGTTAATATTTGGATCAAATGGGTTTTCTTCTGCAATGTATCCCCACTTGACAAAGGTGGTGGGTGGACACCTGAACATAATAGGTTCTGGGGTTTCTATTGTGGTCATTGGTTGTGGAATTCCATATGACCTTGGGCGCTGAGGCATGTTTGTGATAGTGAAAGCTTCCTTGTAGCTGTATTCACCACATCCTTTCTCAGTAATAGAAAATTTTCCCGCTCTTCTTGAAACATATTTGGGAATTGAATTCGAGGTGGAAGGGATACTTGCCTCTTGGTTTGATGGAACCTAGTTGTTAATACTTGTTTTGACAGTGTTGCAGTATTGGAATGAGTTTGGGTCTCCTTCAATAATGATTTTTTCCCCTTGGTGTGGGAACTTGATGCACTGGTGATATGTTGAGGGTACAACTTACATCTCATGGATCCATGGTCTTCCCAGTAATATGTTGTATCCCAATTCTAGGTTTAGGATATGGAAGGGAGGGTTCTTGACAACTCGGCCAATCTAGACTGGTAGTATGATAATACCTTTGGAAGATATCTCTTCTTCATCATAGACTCTGATGTTGATCCTTCTTGTGACATCAATACTGGATTCAAAGTAGCCTAAGTGCTTGATGACCTTTAAAGTAAAAATGTTTAATCCAGCCCCACCATCAATGAGGACTCTATGGATTGAATGCTTATGAACCTGGATGAGAAAGTGCAAGGGATCATTATGCAAGGGTTTGTGCGATGGCACATCATGGTCTGTGAAGGTTGCATGCTTGGTTGTTGCTATATAGTTTACTATTGTTTGGAATCTCTCAAGGGTTATGTCCCTTGGGACAACTTCCTTTTGAAGTGCTTGGTCTAGTGCTTTCTTGTGCTGCGGGGATATGCGCAAAAGGTCAAACATGGATATTTGGGTAGGCATGTGCTTTAGCTGATCCACAAGGCTTGTCTATGGATCTGATGTTGTAGGAGGGTTGACTGGTGTAGAAGATAAGGAAGGCACTCCTTACAAGAAAAAATTTCATATGATGCATGGTTACACCCCATTTAGCAGCTTGGTCTCTGATAGTAATGGTAGCCACATGGCTATCTAAAGAATTTAGGCAATTGATAGTATTGTCACTATCGACATAAATGTAGTTTACCTATTTTGATTGTCAATCAGACCTGGAGGATTTCCCTTTATTGTGATCATGGAATGTGTCATTGAATATCATATGATTAGTGCCACCTTTTATTTGGGTGTTGGTTACGTCAATGACCCCTGTGTCAATAAAATCTTGGATGACATTTTTCAATCACTAATAGTTGGGTGTTTTGTGTCCCTTCACTCGATGAAATTCACAGAAATCATTATCATTATACAAATTTGGTTTGATTGCACCATGTTCATATTCTCTAATTTCAGGGAGAGTGATATTGTTGGATTGTATCGACTTTCTTAAGGCTGATTCTACCGACTCTCCTAATGGTGTGTAATCTCATTTTGGAAACAAAAACCATGGTTGGCATTGTGCCTGTGGTTGATTATTTAACATAGCGACTACTTGGATAGGGGATGGTTTATTCTTAGTGTGTTCTTGTGAGTGGGCAACATGGGTTGTTGGTTAGCCATAGGCGCACCTTGCAGTGACACTTTTGGTTGGATGTAGTTGACCGTTTTCACATCAATGACACCATCATTGGTGACATTTTTATTTTTATTCCACCATTTAGATTTATCCGTTGTAGTATTTTTTGTTTTTTTCTGGGTAGGATATTCAAGGACACCCTATTTGACCAAGTTCTACTCACATCGAACTCCTTGTTTGATGAGTTTCTTGAATTTTGGAGCTAGCTGCAATTTTGTTGTAAATGACATATCTGGAATCAAATTGTCAACGAACATGACTATGAGGTCTTGCTCAGGTACGCCATATGTGATTATGTTTGTAGTATTCCTCTGTCTTTGTAGGAATTTTACAAAGGACTCTCCATCTTTTTGTTTGATGTCACAAAGGTCCTTGATGCTAACCTTGCGCTCGATGGTGTGATGGAAGTGAGCGATGAACTTTTTAGCCAATTCAGCCCAAGACAGAATGCCATGAGGTAAGTGTGAGAACCATTCCATTGCTGGTCTGGCTAAGCTTTGTGGGAATAGTTGCATTAAGTATGTCTCGTCATGTGCTACCTTGATGCAACTAGCAAAGAATTCTTGGATATGCTCAAAAAGGTTTGTACTACCCCTGTATTTGTCAAATTGTGGTACCGAGAAGTGAGTTGTAAATGGAGACATTTGTAGAGAGTGATCAAAGGGGTACAGGTACAAATCCTCCATGGTGTAGGATTTTGTTTCCCCTTGATTTTGCATGTCCATCATTTGGGTTTGAAGGCTTTGCACTTGTTGGATGAGCATGCCTGTTTGAGACTGAGGATTATTTGTGACGGTGTACCTCTGTATTGTAGTAGGTATGAGGCTGCACCTCTATGTTCCTTTTGTAGGGACATAGGATCTCATCCTTGGGAATTGACATTGGTTACCCAACACATGATTCTGATATAGGGACATGTGATTGGCCCAAGATTGATTCTATTGTGTTTGTTGTTGGGGTTGAGGTGGTTGTTGTTGTTGCTGAACCTGGGATCACTGCTACTAGGGTTGAGGTTATTGTTGCTGGGGTTGTTGTGGTCCCTGTATGAGCAAAGACATAACCTTGGGTGGGCATTGACTGAAAGTTAGACCCGCAGAGATGGATCCCTATGGGAGAGATGTATTGAGCCCAAGGCTAGTAGTGACTGACTGTAGTAGCGGAATAGTTGCAAATGGGTTGCTTCTTATTGGTGAGATTAAGGGCATAGCATGAGAGCTTGACTGGATAGGCCATGAGGCCGAGGGTTGAGGTACACTAGTGACCATGGGTGCACTTAGTTGGGAGCCTATCATGATTTGCATGGAAGACGTGCTCGCTTGGTTCACGGAGCTAGTATGATTGGACATAGTCTGTGATGATGTCGTTGTTGTCAAGGATGAGAATATTTGAGATATCATAGGTTCTGTTTGAGAGGGTCGAGTAGTGTTTTGACGTGTGAGAGGGTTTTTGGGCCATATGGTTGACACATTGAATTCAGGGGGAGTTTGACTCCCTTCTTAATCAACATGGCTAAGAAATGTTCAAGATTCCTCTCTACCACAACATCAACAACTTACATGGAATAGGCATCTTTCTCTATGTCTTCAAGCTCCTCTATGACATCATGGAACAATGTTGGTCTACAAGGATTCTCAATGAAAAGAGAAGGACAAGTATATATGAAAGGGTCATCCTCTCGCTCTTGTTCCCATAGGGGAAATCTATTGACATAAGGCTCATCAGGTTGAGTTTTAGCCTTTGACCTTGTGTAAGGCCCTCCATAAGGCGTGTGAGACATAGCATTGTCCATATTTTGTGACTAAAAAAAGTGATATAAAGCAAAAATAAAAGGATAACCTTTCTAGGAGAGTCTGAGTTATGTTTGGACAAGGGTAATTCTAAGGATAGATGTTGATTTATCTTGATCTTAAAGATTTTTATATTGTAAGAATAAGATTGTCGACTATTGCCTAGGACAAAGTCACTGATAGACATATGATGGTTTTGAGATAACGGGATCAATATATTTTGAGTCTGAACTTTCGAACTAACAATGCTTGGACGATAATCGTGCTTTCAAAGAATGGATGATCTTTAAAGTTTAGAGATTCACACAATGTTCTTTGCATTTTTATGGGACAAACACTGATCTTTTACACAAATGAAGAGTTTTTTCAAGGTTTAGGTAAAACAGGTGTTTTAAAGTCTTTGGTCAAGTGCGGGAAACCTCCACCGATTGTGGTAAAGTGACTGGTTGATTGCGGTAGTCTATCATCATTTGTGGTAATAAATAGGTCAAGTATGACAATAAACAAGACGATTGCGGCAAACTTCCATCAATTGCAGCAAAATGCGGGCAATTGCAGTAAAGCGGATACCGTCTCAAAAAAGACTTACAATTGGTTTCATTGTCTGATAAATCTGATTTTCAGGAACAAGTTATTAACATCACTAGTCTAGATTTTAATCTATCCACAAATATTAATTAAGTCTCATTAAACTTGAGTAACATCCTTATTCAACAAATATGATTTTACTGAATTAGTCAATTCAATAGGGAAAGATGACATATTACTAAGAACACAATTTCTAAACCATATCTATATACAAATTCGTACAAAATATTTAACCATCTCTTAAAACCCGAATAATAAATAAGACACTAATCATTCAATTTGAGAGCTAAATACAATAATATATATATTTTGATTAAATCTTAGTCCCTATTTATTATTATTATGATTATAACCTCACTATAAATTAATTTAGGGAAAAACATTTAAAAGAAAAAGGGCTTATATAAGCATTCTAGGTAGATCCCAAGATAACCCCCTTCCCTTGATTCAAGGTAAAATCTTTCATTCTCATAAATATTAGTTTTTTTCCTAAGAAAAGAGGTTTTATTCAAACTATCAATTTCCTTATTAAAGAATTAAAAAGGACTGAAATCTACAAATGAATAATTTACACTCCTCAAGCAACCAATGACTTTATGAAAATTTTCAATTAATTCTCTCATAGCCACCTAACTAACCTTATTGAAATTTTATCAATAAATAAATTATCAATAATATGATGGAGGGTTTACAATAAATAGTTACTGAAACCAAAATAATGCTTTGAAAGGAACCAACACATAGATCATTACACATCTAATATATAAAACAAAAGATACTATCATATGTGATTGTTATTACAACCATGATCCCCAGCTAATAAGGCAATATAATTTTCTATTCAATCAGATAAAATTCCCATTTCCTAAAACTTAGCTTCTAATTTGCTAAACACAACACAAAGAAATATTCATATTATAATAATCTAAACCAAATTAAGAAATTTATCTTGATATAGAAGTTAATAATAATAATGTCTAAATCCATAATTCTCATCTAAAATTATTCTTAACAATCAACATAAAATATTATGTTTTAATAAAACTTACATAAATTGTAACTCTGAAATAGAATTGCCATAAAATAACAAGTAAATAATATTTTGAAATTGGTTAATGAGAATTTTTTTTAATACAATTCAATCAACTTACATACAACAACTAAATGATAAAAAAATAATTCCTAACTAACTACTATATCATCTAATGAGATTTTTTTTAATACAATTCAATCAACTTACATACAACAACTAAATGATAAAAAAATAATTCCTAACTAACTACTATATCATCTAACTCAAAACTAGCTTTCTAACTCTCAAACGTAACTTCCAAGGCAAAGTAACTGTTATGAATTTCAGCATTCTCCCATGAATTCAAATCAGCCTTCTTCCCAAAGATACAAACCATTACTAAAAGTTTGAACTACTTTTTCTTGACCTATGAATCAATTTTACCTATACGAATGCTTGATAATTTGGATGGAAATATTTTATCAATTCAAGGGTGATCGAATATTAAATTCTGAAATAAAAAAGGTAAATACTATAGAAAACATATAAGTCATATGCTAAAAGATATACATAATCGTAGATATAAGTTGCTGGCAAAGAGGAAAATGGTGCAAGAGAATACAGTTCAGAAGTTTTTATGTTTATTTATTTTTTGACAGAGTGATATATAAAAATATCCGTATTAGTCAATGCACTATGATTTATAATATCTAATGTAAAACTCATTTTCTAAAATGTTTGAATGATAGCCATACCTTGATTTAATCAATTGCATATTCATGGTGCTGTTACCAAATTGATGGAGTTTCCATCAATGCTTCCCAACACTCTTGCATTCAATCTCATCATTATTTTCCAGTCCACAGAAAACCCCTTCACAATTTTTTTGATATAAACTATGACTTGTCTGTAATGGCCATCCCCATAGAGGATCATTATTTTCTATCTTTTAAAGCCAGCATTCCCTCTTCCCTAATGTATAACTGATCTCAACGGTTGCCGGATCATTGTGTCTCTTCATTATTCTCTTTAACCGTTGGTTATCACGCTAAATTCTTTCTAATCATAGCTACTCTATGTGAGGCCTACCCCAGCCTGACATAATCTTAACACTATTTCTCATTTATATGCTCTCCAGTCAATACTAATTTTGCTATAGTCAGACTTTTGGGACACATCTATTTCTTTATGGATCCGTGGAAACCTTTGCTTGTATACAAACACCTGATTATGTAATCGGGAAATCTATTTAATACTCTATGTTAGTAAGGAAGATTTCCCTACAGAACTTAGTTTTGATGGTTTTGTATATTGGATTAGTATATGGATGTTAGATATAATCAAGATGTAAATTTATTAAAAGTTATGTTTAGGCATGTGGAATAGATGCAGATATTGTTAAGTTCAATAATCTTTGATGCAAGTGTGAGTGAATGTGTGTTCAACTTACATTATGTATTCTATTATTTTTATGTAATGATTTATTGGACCTACTGATGTGTGCAATGAGTGTGTAGAAAAGTTGACCATTGTACTAATCGGGGATTCAGGAATGGACCTATGTGAAAATCGTGATGCTAAGGCCCTGTCTATATAAAGAGACATGGACCTCGTTGTATTGTCTTTTTATTCGTAAAAGTGTGGTGTATGATTGTAAT
>MU228010.1:2699270-2737087 GCA_018584345.1 Thuja plicata
CGCCGCTTGGGCGGAGCGGTGCGGGAGCGGAAGACCACCGGCTGAGCAGAGAACCCGGCGGGGCGCAGAGACATAACAGTGGCCGGAGGAGGCGGAGCCCGGGCGGCAGAGGAGGCCGCGGAGCTCGACGGAGAGGAGGGCACTGAGGAGATGAGCGGCGCGGGCCGCAGGGCAGTGGGCGGCTGGTGGCGCGGGGGCTCCTGGCGGCGCGAGAGCGGCCCGTTTGAAAATAACACTGCGCGCGGTATTAAGACCGTAAAAAAACTTAAAAAAACATGCATTTTTTAAATTTTTTTCTCGATTTCCGTGCCCGTACGGCCCTGGGAGGCCGAAAAAATTCTCCAGAGGCCCCGGTGTCCAAATCAGATAAGCTTTATATGGTTTCTAGGGTTTTTGGGCCTTCTGGACGCAATGGCAGTGTCCGTTTGGGCCCAAAATGCCTCTAAAACCAGAGACCCCTCAGAACCAATAAGCAAATGCTGAAAAAGCCTCTGAAAGCTTCAAACCCTCGCTGCTTCAACAAAACTTGAACAACCAGTAGCAAGATGGCTCTGATACCATGTTAGGATTGCTAAACTGCAATCTTCCCAAGAACACCTGCATGCAAAGCTATTACAAAGAAGAAGAAGAAGACAGAAGAGAGAAGACAGAAGAATGGCTATGGCGGCCGATAGGCCAGAGACTGGAAAACCATGTTGATAGAAATGATTTCTATATTCAACAATAATGATTTACAAAACAATCTCCTTATGAAATACAAAGTGGTCAATCCTTATAAAGGATACCGAAACCCTAAAAGGGAAACTACTAGGAAATAGAAACTTTCCTAAGTCTAACTTAAGCTAAGAGTAGATAACTAATAATTAACTGATTTAATTATTAGCAATACTCGACTACTCTAACAGTGTGTAGTAATGAGCGACTCTTCTTTGGGATTCTTTTTGTGACCTAAACCTTGGGGTGTGCTTGATTATTCTCCTCACCATTAGTCATTTGTTCAGTCTTGCACAAAAAATGAGAAAGAATTAGACCTGATCAACAAAATGATGAAACAAAGATATTGTGAAATAATTTTGACAGTTGGGAAATAGGATTTGCAATTGTGAAATTCTTCTGTTAGATACAAAATTTTTCAGGCAATTGCAAAATTCTTCTGCCAATTGTGAAATCTTACAGGCAATTGCAAACTTTGTCAGGTAATTGTGAAATATTTTCTAAAATAGAGACTACAAAATGACTGAATCGGTTGTGAAATACAAACATCAATTGTGAAATTACAAGGAACAATTATGGTAATAAACCAGGCAATTGTGAAATTCTTCTGTCAATTGTGAAATTACAGAATATCCAATTTTTTTTGTCAAAACTGCATCTATACGGCCGAGGCTGGGAAATTCTTTTGGGTACCTACAAGCGATTATTGGGCTGTGATATTCACGTTGGGTTCACCAAAATGTATAGGATCTGATTCTACACACTCAAACAAGAGTTAGTAGCACTGATTTGCAATCAAAGAAATCAATAAAACTACTAAGAACAAACCTATGAATAATAAAAATAACAAGCATCATAGAGGAAAATAAACAAATGCAAACCATAATGCTTGAAGCTTGTACTACTTCTCTCTACTCCTTCTAAACTGTTGTATGAATGGTGCTCAGTATTGGCATTGGCAGTATTTGTGAGTTGGGAGTGTTGAAAAAATGAGATCAAAATGATAATGATTTCGCTTTATGCTTCATACAAGAATCATGTAGAATAATTGTGCACAATAGTTCAAAATCTAGACCTCTTTCAAATGGTTGAGAAGGGTTGATTATATAGAAATGCAAATGATTTGGATGGATGAGATCGATCCCAAAAACTTGAGAATGGATGACTAAGATCAAAAGGAACTGAAGAAGCAATCAATAAACTCCCCCTCTTAAACGAAGAGAAGAGGGGATGGTTTAGTCAATTGAAGAGTTGATTTGTGAGTTACCTTTTTTAACTGAAGATAAGGTGGAATGATTTATGCAATCCCAGAGATCTGAACATGAGTTCTCTTTTTGAATTAAAGAGTTGATTTATTTAAGTATTTATTTAATTAATAAAACTAAACACTCAAACATGAGATAATTAAATTCTTTTTTGATTTAAAATAGTATGTTTGAGTGAAATTAAATTAATTTGCTGAAATTAATTTAATTAGAAGAATAAATTAATAAGTTTAAATATTTTGAATTTAAATTTTAGGAAATTGAATTTAATTAATTAATAAAGACTAACTAATTAAGGGTTATTAATTAAATAAAATGAATTATTTAATAAATTTTGGGGAAATGATTAAATGGTTAGATGATTAGATTTAGAAGAAATAAGATGATTAATTAATGATTAAAAACCATTAATTAATAGAGAAAAATTAGTAATTAAATCAGAGGACGCAAGTCTGTCCATTTTTTGGGTATCTACAATTACTGATCCATTTGCCAAGGAAAATAAATTATTAGAGAATGAAGAAGAAATTATGTATGATGTTCCTCTATATGTGTTTAGAGAATTACCACAACCTATCAGAACATTAACACCCATTGCACATCTTTCTCCAGATCCAAAAGGTGATTTTGAAGATATACTTCTAGGGGAAGATATATCTAATGAGCATGGGCCACCATTGCAAGTGTAGGAGGAGGCTATTGCTAATATTAATCCTTTGTATGCAGATGAAGTTGGAGACATTAAAAATGTGGAACACGATTAATTTATCTCTTATGAATATTTCATTAATTAGCTTGAATATAGGACTTTCTTATATTAGCACAAAGGTAATCTGCTCATGAACTGGTTAAGTGATTCAGACCAGACCAATGAAGAGGATGTTCTAAAAATGTTTCAGGATGAGATTGAAGCATAAATGAATGAAATGAATCTACAAAAAGGGAGACAATTCCACAAAGAAGTACGTATCATCATTTATGAATGTTGGGATATGAGGTCTTTTATGATATTTGATATATTTTTTAAACAATTTGATCCCAAAAAAAACTATTATATGAGAAAATAGATAAGGTATATATAGGATCAAGATATGATTTGAGCAAAAGGCATTGCTCCAATGGGCATTGTATCCCAGAGATAAAAGATAACTATTGATTGATACTGAGAAGAAGTTTGGTCACATGATGGTACAAAAGGTTGTTGAAACTATCCCCTTGGCTACATTCAAATTAAATAATGATGTTTCTCATATGAATCATGCTCAACTCGAGTTCTTGGTCAAAGAAAGGAACATGTATAAAGGCATGTATGAGAAATATGAGTAAGAGAAGCAACATTGGAAATAAAGAGCTACACAAACAGGGGAGAAGGGAGAATCTTCACAGAGAAGATCTTTAGAGATGGACCCTTGTTGAAACTTTGAACAAGAAAAAAATATTGTGGTGTTTTTCCAAGATGCTAACTACTGGAGATACAAATTGGAAAATCTTGAAAAGAGATTAAAAAACACAAGGAAGAAATCAGTAGAATAAAGATGCAAAATGATTGAAGGAATAATCAATCACATGTACAAGTCTTTGTTGATCCACTCTATGAGTTATTGGAAGACATATTGTGGCACTGTTAAAACTTTGGATGAACGTATTCGATTAAGGGAGAAGCTTAATGAGACGATAAGAAAGAATGAGTCACTGTCTGCCAATATAATAGCCACAAGGAAGGAATTAAAGAGAATACATGGTTATTTCTATAATGAGTTGAAGGATGACATGAAGAGGTTGGAAGAAGAAACAAAGTTTCTACCTAAGGTGATGCATGAGGGTATTGTCCTTCCCTTGGAAAAATGGACACAAAGGTTAACTGGTGACCATCCAAAAAGTATGCATGAAGCTTTAAGAAAATATTATGCATTACCCTTTCTTCTAAATAATTATGATCGATTTCACAAGAAGGAATACACCATGTTGTTGTTACATTCCAATCTAGAGGTTCACGAAATCCAGGAATACATAAATCATTTGGGAGCTATTAATATTTTCTTTAGAGATAGTTAGTTAAGTGTTTAGAAAGTTAGTTGTATTTTGAAAAGACATGTTCTTTCATGAAACAATGTAAGGTCCACACACACACACACACACACACACACACACACACACACATGGACCCATTTTATATTTGAATGATAAGAAAATAGGATAGAAAACATACTTCACCAGTTGTAAAAGACACTTTTAGTATTAATATAATGGCGGTGATTTAATTTTAAAAGTTGTGGATGAATTCTTTGAGTTAATCAATTCCTCTCTGATTCTTGTTTCAAGTAAATAGGAGCTATCTTGAGTCTTTTTGTAGATAATTTATTTTGTATACATTGCAATTTGATTATCAAAATTTGTATGAAAAGTTTTTGTCCATACTATTTTTGTTCTATTGGCCTTTTCAAGAAAAAGTTAAATTCAATAGAACTAATTATGACGTGTCTAATAATTGAAGGCATTAAAGGTCAGATCAGTTGACAGGGTCATCCAAGAGGTGGTCTGAAATTTTTTTCTCATAGAGGTTATACATTAAGGTTAAGGAGGAGAGTAACTCTACATCCCAATAGGAATAAGGCACTGGTCAATTATCTCAAACAATCAAAACCAAAATCATGAAGATAAACTTCATTAGTAGGACTAAGACATGATAGCATAAAGTTAGAAGTAAAGAAGCACTGGCAATAGTAATTAGAAGAATAGTTACAAATACACTATCATTAGAAGAAGAACACATAAGCTATAAAAGATTCGACTTGAAGAGAATTTGAAGTGTAGGCTTACCCACCTTGGTTCTGCAAATCCTAAATTGTAGCAGTTCAATACTCTAAAGGATAAAAATCATTAGTTGGCCAAATCACTAGGAAGGATTGATATAAAAGTTTAGAATTGTTTTTAAGCTTTCAAATCTGTTAATTTGAGAACCAACAGATTGGTGACTCCACTAGGGAGTTGAATATAAAAATATCATCCATAATATTTGGTGTTATTAGATTGGGCCAGTTAAGATTGTCCCATCCAATTTGCACAACCAATAGATTGGAAACTCTACTGTGGAGTGATTAAGGAAATGGTCCAGAATCTTTGGTGATATAAAAGAAGCACTCCAGTGGAGAAAAGAACCCAAGAATATATGTTCAAAACATTCCTCACATTGAGGTGCTGATTCTAACTAAAATAATCTTGAAAGTAAATGAATGAATAAATAATTTGTGAATCCAAAAGAAAAAAATCCAAGACATCTAACTCGTAGATTTACTAAAGCTCAATCTTGTATGTTTGGAAGAAGATCATTAGCACAAGGATATCCTATCAAAAATACAAAGTTAGATTAGACTAAGAGAAGAACTAAGAAAAAATGAGAGAACTAAATAACTCAAGTCAAATGAGATTTTAAGATGCAAGAAGGCTCTCTGAGCCAGAGTTTGGAATGCCAAGATACTATGCAGATGAAAGTGGTATTCTTGTACTAGAAAGATCAACTAAAGAAAACATGAACTTGACCAATGTAAACAAATAATTAAGACCTACATACCCTTCTATTTTTTAAAATTCCAAGTAATCAAGTAAAAGTCTAGAGACAGCTTAGAATGATTATCAAGAGAACCACTTATTCCAGGTAGAACAACGAATAAGGGAGAATTTAACTAGCCTTACAACTACTATGGAGGAATTACAGTCCATGGATCAAAATAATGGCCTATCCTAATAAATAAAGGGTATATTGGGTCGATGGATTAAATCTGAGGCATCAGAACATAATTCTCAAAGTTCCAACTAAGGTGAAAGGATCCCTGAAAATCTACAAGAAATAAATGATTAAAATAGTGGGAGAGGTGTCAATCAAAATCCTTATAGAGTTCATAATAATACTTTGTATGAGAATAAATAGGGTCAAAGAGAAAGATATAATCCTCGACCACATAATAATAACCACTTTGAACAAGGAGGAAACTACCATGCAATGTATTATGATCAATCTAGTTATGGGACTCATCATAAAATTTTCCAATCACACAATCCATCACCACCTTCTCCTTACTACCATAATTTCAAAAATCACAATGGTCAATACAAATATGTTCCCCAAAACCATGGACCCTACTCTCAGCCAGATCCTTTTTCATTTTCAAGAGGCCCCATGAATGTAAAAAAATATAAACCACTGGACTTTAGACGAATCCTTGGTGCCTCGCATGACATAAAAAATGAATTGAAGGTTGATATGCTATTGAAGAAAATGGTAAGAGCCACATGAGAACATTTGAGAACAATATGAAGAACCATGAAGTACCCCACGGGGAAATCTATATGAAATTGTTTGTGCAATCATTGAATGATGATGCTAAAGAATGGTATAAAGGACTGCTTGTTGCTTCGATCATTAAATGGGTGGATTTCAAAAAAGTGTTTCTTGAAGAATATGGTGATCACAATGATCCTTCATTTTATTTACATGAGTTGACCAATATAAAGAGGGATAAGATGAGATAGTAGATGAGTTCAATAAAAGGTTTCATAAACTGCTTAATAGATTTCCTACCTTGATGAAACCCACTAATGAAACATGTTTGGTATTTTATTTGAATGCCTATGATAGTATAAAAAATTATGAAATTATATCAATAAATCCACATACTTTGACATATGCATGTAGAGCTGCACACACCATAGAAAATAATAGAAAAACTTCTAGAAAAATAGTAAAGAGGGATGATGCTAAACTAATTAACCCTAGGGCCTCTAATAAAAACAAGGAGGAAGAAAAATTAGAAAAAATCATAAGTTCTTTGAAGGATCTCACAACAAAAGTGGGTAAAAATGACAAGCCTCAATTTAGCAGGAATGAAAAACCACAATTTGGTCGGAATGATAGGATGAGGCTAAAAGATATGCCATACAATGCAAATTGGAAATATGGGAAACTTGAAAAGCCTAAAAAAAATAAGGATACACTAGATCCTTTAAGTAGGCAAGGTAATCATATGGTTAGTGAGAGCCCTTGGTGCATAGCTTTCAATTTTCCTCATTCACCTCAACAATGTGTTGTAGCATAAATTTTGCAAGAAGAAAATAAAGAAGATGATGAATTTGATCCTGGTCAGACTATAAGCACAATTTATATAAAAGAATTTGGAGGTACTGATAACTATGATTCATCTGAGGAGGGATGTGAAATTTATATTAGTTTCCAAAAATATAATCAACATTGTTACATGCAAAATGAGTTCTCAGATGATGAAGAAAATGTTCCTAGAATGAGAAGCCCTACTGAAGAAGAAATTAAAGTTTTCAATGTTAATGCTATAGCCCAAGATAGGAGTAATTATAAATTGAGAGGAAGGATATTGAATGCAAACCTAGGTAAGACTACTAGAACTTTTATGAAAGAAAATAATAAAAAATAGAAAGGAACAACATGAACAATAACCAAACAATCAGAAACAAAAGCGAAAAATGATGGCACTAAATTGTTCAAACCATCCAAGCCAGAAGGTTTTGATAATATTGAGTTAATGAAACCAACACAGTCTGCTTCTACAATTTCTTTTGATATCACAAGTGCTTTGTCTCAAATGAAGGTATCAGTCCCATTGTTAGAAATATGAAATTATTGCAATACAAGCGTATTACTATAAAATTATTGAATAGTATACCGAAGGAACATAATGGGGTCACTAAGAGTAAATAAGAAGAGACAATGCCTAAAGTATATATTAGTACCACATTTACTAAAATCCCTTCTCAGATTGATCCATTCTATATGAAACTTTTGATCAACAAAAAAATTCTAAGGAATTGTATGATAGACTTAGGGGATGCTATAAATATCATGCCTTATGATGTTATGAAATATTTGGGATTAAAGGTGGATACAACATATTGGAAATTCTATGTAATAGATAATAGATCAGTCCTTGTTGTGGGTGTTATGAATGTTGAATTTAAAACAACATAATATCCTAAAGCTACCTACAAAACTGACATCACTTTGTTATCGCTATAAGATATTTTGTTGTCATTAGTTTAGTCAAATTTATGGAGTCAAGAAGAATCAATCAGTGAAAGGAGATAGTTAACTATTAGGATATATAGTAATGTACACTGAGCTAGTCGACCAAGTCAAACAAGTTATGTGCAGTCGGTAAAGTAAAAGAGTTAAGAATAGTGTACCAAGCACCTATAGTTACCAAGTGACAAACTACACTAAGCACATGTGTAGAACACTGATTTGATAGTCACCGAGTATTGAAGATCATTTAACCGAGAGAGAGGAGTTACTCAACTGAGTTGAACAGTTGATTCAAAACATGATCAGATCACATTTAATGGATTTTTAGAGCATTAATTAAGATTCTAAAATCATGTAGAACAATTTGTTACAAGATCAATGACTGAGATAGTTCATAGTGAAGATCTAAGGCATAGATCAAGCGACAAAATAAAGTTTGTTATTTCCAAGAAAAAAAAGTACCGAGGTAAAAGTGACATGGTCATAGAGAAGGAAAGAAGATCTAATGGTCCAGAGAAATTTATAGCATACCTAACGCATAAGATTAAGAGGTGAAAGTCATCTATATATTGGATGAAATTGATAGTTGTTAAAGATGTTTTTTCTGAGAAAGTTGAAGGAGTTATTGAAGTGAAGTTATTGAAGAACAAGAGAAGAGCATAGAGCACCGAGCAAAGATTCAACAACAACAGAGAAGAATAGAGGAGTGTTACTGTTTGATATTGAGGGTACATCTCTAAGTGTAGAGATTATAAAAATCCTTTAACCAGGTAGACCTAACAAGTCTTTTATACTCTTAATTGTGTAAGCTATCAAAAATAGCTAAAATTTGTAAGCTCTAATCGAGCACCCTTTATATTGCAGTTAGTGAAGGTTGTGGGTGTCATCCCCACCATAATTTTTTCCTCTAAACAAGGATTTATGCGTTACCAAAATCATGGTGTTATGAGTTTTATTGTTTAATTTTTTGATGTTATGGTTTTATAAGCTTTATATTACTTTCCTTTCAAATTTATGAACTTGGTAATTAGTATGCACCAGTATGTGGTTTATTAGTGAATGAGGTTATAAAGTTTTTACTGGTACTGATTCACCCCTCCCCTCTCAGTCCCAACTTTCCATAGTTATTCAAACAATTGGTATCAGATCTTGTACTCTTTAGTTAAAGGTTTGAGCACCCGAGAGTTAAAGACCATAGTCATTGAAAGTTATAGGAAATCTAAAAGGATTGATAGTATTGAATTTGAGTTGGAGAGTGAATGAGAGTTAATCATTGATCTAAGAAAGAAACTTGATAAGTCTCTAAGGATAAGAAAGAAACTATATGATAAGCTGAAGGTCACACAAGATCAAGTTGATACACTTGAGACAACATATGAAGGAAGCATGAATAATGAATCTGAATCATCTATAAGATAACTAATTGAAAAGAATGATTCACTTACCGAGATGTTGGATTTAATGAAGAAAGATCTTGAAGTGAATAACATAAGAATGACCGAATTGATTGAAGGAAAAAGGAAAGCTAAGGATTAAAATAAAATAGTAGAAGATAAAAATAGACAAGTTGAAATTAGGTTAATTGAGAAAGATAATGAGATCATAAGGAAAACCCAAGTTCACTATGATATGACTGACCAACTTCTAAATGAAAATCAAGACTGTACATGAAAGGAGTTTGAGAACCAAGCACTAAAAGATGAGATTGAAAGACTAAACAAAAGACTGAAAGATGAGAAGGATACAAATGAAGTACTTAAAAGAAATGAAGAAGCATTGAAATCACTGGACAAATAGTTTAAGAATTAGAAGCAATCGAGTGATATAATATGAATTGGATTTAATGAGAACAATACTACCGAGAAAGGAGAATCATCTAATCCACCGAAAGATCAAGGTAATGTACCCCCACCGAAACTAAAGAAGCCAAGTTGTAATTATTGTGGGAAACTTGGACACAACTAATGTTTGTAGAAGTAGAAAAGGTAAAGTACAGAGAACACCTAAATTTTATGGTTATTTCTTTAGATGTAATAAGGATGGACATCAAGCTTTTGTGTGTAGAAATAACTTTAATAACAACACAAGGAAACCTAAGTTTGATGGTTACTACAAGAATCACAACAAGTATGGTCAAAATGTTGAAGAGTGTAGAAAAAAGAAAAGAAATGATAAGTGGATTCCTAAGAGAATGCAAATACTAACCAAGAAGGCACATCTGTACCATAGGATTATAATACAAGGATTTCATGTTTATCTTGTGGAAGATATGGACACATTGCTAAAAATTGCATGTTGATGCACATAAGTAATAATAGAAGATAATGGAGGAGCCCTGGCATGACATGTTTTTACTATCATAAGGTAGGAAACCTAGCAAGAGTTTGTAGATACCGAGGAGATGCACCAACTAAAGATGAATCTACAAGGAATGCACCACCTTCTGTTGAATAAATTAGAGAAAAAATGAACAAAACTTGGAGGAGAAAGACTTAGGAAGATGGGACATCATTTGGAACCATTGACAACACCATCTCTACCAAGTCAGGTGCACTGAGCTACACCTAAATGGTGAGAGGTATGTAGGAACTGCATACTTATCATAAATCTTACTTCAAATCCTAAGCATTAGAGTTAAGATCCATATCAACATATCAAGATGCATTTGGATAAGTTGTGAAATTTTGTTTGAACATTGTAATATATGGTTATTTTTGTTTACTTAGTTAAGAAAAGTAACTATGTTTTTAGTATAAAGGTATAACGGAATTGGAAAGCGCATTTAATGAAAATAATTAAAGCCATTAGAAACACTAATCAAGGGAAAGCTATAAATAAGTCAGTTTGTTATTCATTTAAAGGGAAAGCTATAAATAAGTCAGTTTGTTATTCATTTAAACCTAACATTTTCAAAGAGAATTTGAGAACATTGCAGAGTGATTATTCTGTCGAGTGATCAAGCAATTTTGAGGTATTTTTGTATCTATTGAAGAGCATTTCAAGATATTTCTGTGATCACTCTTCTATACCAAATTGTGTTTGCAACGTCATATTTTATCAAGCGTGCCCTAGTTTGTTCAAATGATACATTTGAAGTTAGTCATGACACCAAGGATGCAGAGACTAGTGTTAGTAAAGAATACCAAACCAGTGAACCCTAAGTACAAATTGCCCCCAGCTAAAGTTGCAGAAACAGATATGCCGGCTGAATTATCTTCAATCCTGCCGTGAGTAATTTTGATTGAAGATGTCCACACATTTATTCATTGCAAGATCAAATATTTGTATGAAGAAGAGATTGACGCCTCATTCAAGAAGTTGTGCGTAGATGAAAAATTTAAGGATGAGCATACACAATTGGAAACAAAAGGTTTAACTCATGCAATACATTTACCGAGCGTATTCAAGCCCTAGTGGGTAAGGATGGTACTCAGTCAAGTACATGACCAATTTATGTGGTTGGATGAACCTATAAAGATAATGAAGGATGTATTATACATCATCACATGATTCCCTATTGGAGACAGACCCAAGGCCATAAAGCAAATCGACAAGGGTAAGCTCACCGAGCTAACCAAGGAACAATGGGATGGCAAAGGAATGAGGATATCTACTGTAGAGGATCTTGAGTTAAGGTATGCATGGAATATTGTATCTTACCAAGTATTTCAATCATCCTGAGTGGATAGTGTACCATATGGAGCAGTATACCTTACATTTAAGATAGTGAAAAAAGGACTTCACATAGATCTTTGTGAATTTTTGTTGAATCAAATAGATGACAACATTAATACAATCATAAAGGAAAATACCAACACTTTGAAATTTGGTTCATTGTTGGTATGAATTTTATTTTACTATCAGAATTCATTTCCCTCTATTGGAGATATAGATGGAAAACTAATAAGCTGGTTATCTATCAAATAAATGAATGTATACAAAGTCTAGGACACAACTTTGATGCAATTATGTTTGATTACTTTTCAAAATTTCAAGCAATGATGCATAATTGATATAGAGTTCCACCTCAACTGATTGCTAAATATCAAGATAATATATGTTTTGAGGTAGATATTTATGTTTGTATTATCAAGGTTGTTGAGCCTAGATTTGAATGGATTCAATCAATGGGATATGATTTGGACATTGACATTGGTTCAAAAAAAAAATATAGAAGCATTACTAGCTAAACCAATTGATCCTAAAGGAAAAAGGTATGGCACTTATGAAGAAGTGAAAGATAAAATCAAGCAAGTTATAGTGATACCTAAGGCAATCACGAAAATAGGCAAGATGATTGATGATTTATCAAAAAATCTTGGAGTTGATGATACATTAGTTAAGGACACTAAAAATGAACAAGCTATTGTTGAAGTTGAAAAACAACCTATGCTACTATCCTCATCAAGAAAAAGAGGTAATGGAAGGTACACCAGATCCTTAGTACAACCAAGAGAAAATAAAGTTACAGAGGTAGCACAATCGAGAGGAAAGACCTATGTAAGATCCAAAGGAAGGAAACAACCTACGTATACCAGATGAATAATATTACTTGGAGATGAAAGTGAAATACAGTCTGATGAGGCAATCAAGTCTACACTAGTTGCAAAACTTTCACACATTCCACAAAGTCTTGATGATTTTCTATAAATATAAAAAAAATTATGAAGATTTGGAGACTTCAGACAAGCCAAATATGAGAAAAGGAATGAAGAAGATAAGAAGAAGATTGAAGAATCCATTGTGGTGACATTGCTAAGATACATATTAACACCCATTGAACTTGTAGATAAGTTACCAAAGGAATTGTACAATAATATTGATGCAAGATGGAAGTATAACATCAGTTCAATGAAGGAAATGAGAGAGGTCACTTGTACATACTATTCCCGACCTTGCACCATCTAAAATTCATGAAGCACTGAAGAAGTATTCAAATACATTTCTAACTAAGGGAAGAGACCTAAGAATAATGAATGGAGATATATAATCTGTGGAGAAGGAAACAAATGCAAAATGGAAAGATATATTTCACTTAGATGATACCGAGTATCAGGAATTAGAAAAGAATCAATGTGCAACCACTATTGATAAGGTAAAGGAAAGCACAAATCAAATAGATCCTATCGATCTTACTACTAATAATGGAGATATTCTTATTGAAGACATACCTAAGGAGGAAGATCCAACAAAGCAGATATCAATAGATGAAGATGTACTAGATGTACAAGTAAATGACACCAAGTGCATGGATGTTGACAATGCACCTTTACTAAGAAAATATCCAATCATGACACAAGTGCAAAGTTATACAATTGAGCACAATATTACTACTAAGGTTGTACAAGACACACTAGACATGGAAAGTCACCCATAGATATAGATAAGGAGAAAGTTGATGAACCTAAGGCCACCAAGAATAAATAGGAAAAGAACACCGAATTAGAATCCTTAACCAACACAGATGGTCAGAAATAAAATATACCACCTACTAATACAACGAATGTTTAGAATATACAAAAGACACAAGACACTCAAAGAGAAATGCAACAAGAACCACATCTTTGGGAGAATAATGAAGAGAAACATAAGGATGAAGAGAAAAAAGGATAGAAAACACAAGAAGAACTCAAATCAGAAGACATCATAGTTGGTACACATAGCGAGTCACCAGATGAAACTAAGGTATCATGTTCTAAACTCTCTACTAGCAAGAGCAAGTTGATTGAGAAGAAGAAGACCAAGAAGAGGAAGAAAATTATTGATTTGAGAAAGCCTATTATCATGCCGAAGGGTGAACCTAATATAATGAAGCCTAAATAATTGTCCATATATTCTAAGTTAGTAGCTCAAAAGGCTAAACAAGAGAAGTTGTTGGCAAAGAAGAAGAAGGTAGACATATTAGAAAATGTGAAGGAGATTTTACAGGACATTGTTCTTGATGCTACAATTGATGAATCTGAAAATCTATTAGACCAAGTTGGTGTTTTAGCCCAATAGATTAAAGGACCCAATAAGGATATGACTGAATACATGTTGAAGATTCATAAGGAGAGTATGGAGCAAAAATTGGTGGAAGACATGTTGAAAGCTGTAATACCCACCCCTTAGTCTGCCTTTCTGTTTCAGTTCTCAAACTCTTTTAGACCTTTGTATGTATGTGTTACTTATTTTAGTTGATTTTGAGGATTGTCTTGTATTGCTTTTCATTATGCTATTGACCCATTTCTTAGTGTATTATATCATCTATTTTCATAGGACTTGTGATTATTTCATGTCGGTTATGTTTATGTTATGAAGTCATTTTGATTAAGGTTTTCTGACAATACTGACCCTATATATATATGCATGTGGATTTTCGTTATGTCTTACATTACTATTTGATGTATTTGGTATTGTATGGGTCATAGTCGTAGTTACTTTCTTCGGTGAGATCCACACGATAAGCTAGTCTCAACCATTGTTTGTTATATTATATGTATGCATATGTTTGTCTTTGTGATGACAGGTTTGCAAGTACCAAGCTACGTCTTCCCTGAATTGGTAGGAGCGAACATGCCCTATCATAATATCTCAATGGTAAGAGAGGGAAGATAATATTCAAGCCTAAATCCATACCCTAAACCCTTATTTTGTCCTATAAATGGACAAGAATCTGATTGACTATCCTCTCTGAATCTGTCGAGTGACGTGGAGTTGTGAGCATTTCTATGTGTGCTTGGGTGTCTATTTTAGTTGTTTCTATATTTCAGTTGTTTCTATATTTCAGTTGTTTTTCTATTTAGATGGGTTTCAGTTGATTTATTGATGCTTTTGGCTTGATTTATTTGATGATTAATTATGGAAAATATTAATGTTAATTACAATGAACTATAATTGATTGAATGTTTGAAGATGTTAAGTTGATGATCACTGAGCTGCAGAAAGTTAATGCAAGACATTAAATCAGTTAATGTATTGTATAATATTGTATTGTCATTGATGTCAACTTGATTTAATCTGATTGGTTATATACATAGTGTGAAAGAATTCAAAGAACCAGAGAGATAAAGGTTATGCTATCAGTAATGCATAAAATATCAGTATACACTAAGTGACAAAAAACACTAGCGGATAATGCACCTCGACGGATAGAGAAACTTGAGAGAAGGGTCACAGTGATACCCGAGAAAGAAACACGAGCAAGCATTACTGATGAGAAGAACCATAGTGTTACCCGATGGACAGACAACCCCGATAGACAGAGATGCCTGAGGATAACTGAAGTCAAGACCGAAGCTAACAAGCAGTTAAACACCAAAAAGAACTAAAGTTCAGAAATGAAAAAAGACTTAGCTAACAAGAGCTAAATATGGAGTTAACTGGTTGATTATATTATTTTCATCAACAAGTTAAAAGATAGAGATAAGCTAGAGTTTTAAAGCTATTTTATTCCAGTTGTCAAGGAGAAATCTACGGGATAAAACAAAAGTAAAATATTAAAGAAAGAAAGGTGAGAATTGTGGATCACACCAAGAACAAGAAAGATAAGACCTAAAAATGGTGAAATCATGTCTATAAGAGGGACAAGATAATTTATTATGAAATGGGTGGGTGAATGGAGAAGAAGATGCTGGAGAGAATACTAGTGAAGAAAGACTTCATACAGTCCTGATCAATCAAGTTATAAAATAGAGCTAAAGATTTTTGTAGACACCGAGCAATAAAGAAGCACAACATCACCGAGAAGAAAGAAGTGGAGCAAAGGTATTGAAAGAAACATTGATTAGAAAGGCATTATGATCTTACCATAGATATGAACATCTGCAAGATTAAGTTGTTTATATGAACAAATCATATATTGTTTCAGTTTAACCATTGGATCAAAAAGTCTCTTAACCGAGCAGGATCTAACTATCCTTTATATATTGAGATACATCCCAAGGAGTATGAAAAGGTAAATTCATGAAGATAGCATAGTAAAATTCCAGATATCAAGTGATTAATTGTTAGTGATAAATCCTCTAATAAGGTCGCACTTAACAGTGTCTTTCTAACCTTGAACGGGGTTGGATCTTCACCGAGATCACTTTAGAAGAGTGAAAATTTTGGGTTACCAGTCTCAAGTGGGTTTTCCGTTAACATGGTTTCCACGTTAAAAATCCATGTGTCAAATGTGTTTATGAGTCATTGCTTTAATGTTTTGATTTACATATTACTAAAACAAGATTGATCGGTAAACACTAAGTTATTTACTATATTTCGGTAAATGCTAGACTGATAATTGGTAAAGATTATAGAATAAGGTTTAACAGTAAACTCTGAGCAGTAGTTATTTGATAAGATTATTTCAAGGCATGCATATGGTAGGACTGAAGATAACTAGAGGCGTATAATTGTGGTACTAATTTTTTGGGTTAATAGTGGATTAATTTTTGAGGCCACTGATTCACCCCCCTCTCAGTTATTCTAACAATTGGTATCAGAGCTCGTGTTCTTAGAAAGGAAGGTTTCAAGACTGAAGAAAAGATCACAAGATGAGAAAATGGGATGTGCCTAAGTTGAACAAGGACAACTTTGCATCATGGCAAAGCATGATAAAACTCCACCTATCAGGTATTGGAAATGATGTTACTCAATACTTGGATACTGAATATGTGTTGCCTACAGGACCTCACACACTTGATCAATTGAGAGAAAAGCATGAGCACAATTCTATGATGATAGAGCTTTCTTCCTCACTCTTCAATGCTAAATTTGAAGATGTCAAAACCCACACCTCTGAAAAGAAAATGTGGTACAAATTGAATCTAGTACATGGAGGAGATGAAAATGTACTGAGAGCTAAGGAATAAAGCCTAATAGGTAAAATTGACGACCTAAGAATGAGAGAAGGAGAAAATATCACTCAGTACAGCTGCAAAATCAAAGAGGTAGTCAATGCTATCTAAGGAGTTGGAGGTGTACTTGAAGAAGAAACAATGGTAAGTAAAATCCTAAGAACCTTACTACCTATTTATGCTATTAGAATATCTGCTATACAAGAAATGAGAGTAGTAGCAAATAACAATGTCACTCTAGATATTTTGGTTGGTATACTTATTTCATTTGAGATGAATAAATTTTACAACAATGTCTTACCATCCATTGAGTCTGCATTCAAATCTTCTTTGAAAATAAGTAAGTCAAGTCATAAAGACACTATGAGAAATGATAGTGAAAGTGATAGTGATGACCAAGAACTTGGTGACATATAAGCACTAATGGCTAGAAGATTGTAGAGAGACAAAGGTAGATACAAAGGTAAATTACCACTTGTATGTTTTAATTGTAAAGAGATTGGACACTTTTCTGCTAGATGTCCTAACAAAAGAAAAGATGACAGAAATAATAACAGATCATATGAAAATAAGTTTGACAGAAGTGATAACAGAGATTACTGAAGCAACTGACAATATGACACAAGAGATACCCAAGACTACAAGGACAAAGGGAAGAAAGATTGTTACCTGGTGGAAAACAAAGATGGAGATACTGACATCGAATATGATGAAGATATTGAGATGGTATTTGTTGCTATGAAGGATGATTCAGACGAAGAGGAAAGGGATGTTGAGATTGCACTCATATCAAAGGTTAGTAAGAATGATGTCTAGATTATAGATACTGGCTGCACTCACCACATGATTGGAGATAAGGAAATGTCTGAAACTTTTGATTATTATAATGGTGGATCAGTAAGAATGGGTAATGAATCACCATGTCTGGTTGAAGGTAAAGGAACCATAATGTTAAATAATATGATCAAATATGAAAATGCATACTGGGTAAAAGGACTTAACTATAATCTATTGAGTGTTTCACAACTGAATAACACAGGTCACCGAGTTGCATTTGAGAAAAAAAAGGCAAAGATCTTTACTGAATTAGAAAGATGAACAAAAAGGCAAAGATCTTTAATGAATCATGAAGGTTGATTAGAATAGGTGAATAAACAAAAGGTAACCTATTCTATCTTGATGATATAAACACCACTTGTTTAATGGATAGAAATGAAGACATATGGTTATGGCATAAAAGGTTATGTCATGTGAATTTTGACAACATGCTTAAGATAAGCAATAAAATGAAAGTACGAGGATTACTGAGCATGTCAAAGCTGACCATATCATGTGTAAGAATTGTCAAAAAGGTAAAATGACAAAGTCTAGTTTCAAGAGAAAAACCCATACATCTAATGCTATTCTAGAATTAGTCCATAGAGATCTATGTGGACCCATGAGAACAAAGAGTTACTATGGTGATAAATATTTCATTCTCTTTGTTGATGATTACTCTAGAATGATGATAGTTATGTTCTTAAAAGAGAAATTAGAAGAATTCAAGATGTTTAAATGGTATAAAGCTATTGTAGAAAAACAAAGTGGTAAGGAAATAAAATGCTTAAGATCAGATAGAGGAGGAGAATTTATTTCTAATGAATTCACCAACTTTTGCAATGAGCATAGAATTAAAAGACATGTTTCTACACAAAGAACACTACAACAAAATGGGATTGCTGAAAGAAGAAACAAATACATTGTTGATTGTGCCAGAATACTGATGATAGAAAAAGACATCACTCAAAATTTTTGGAGGGAAGCTATTAGTATTGCTGTCTACACATTGAACATAGTTCAATTGAAGAAAGACACCTTGTGAGCTATGGTATGGATACACACCCAATGTAAGTTAGTTCAAAATTTTTGGAAGTCAATGTTATATTCTGAAAGATGATAGAAATGGAAAGCTTGACTCCAAAACTGAAGAAGGAATCTTTCTAGGGTATTCCACCAAAAGGAAGGCTTATAAATATCTTAATAAGTCCTCTAACAAAATCATTGAGAGTGCAAATGTTAGAATAAATGAATATGCATAGAAGAATGATGAGGAAAGTAGAAAAGAATGAGAAGACCACAACAGGTTTGTTTACAATCAAGAACTTGACACTCTTCCCGAGCAACAGTTTATCACTCCCAAGAAACAAAATATTGTACCTGAGCATCAGGCTGGAAATACCAAAAATCAGGAAATTACTCAAAATGATGTTCCAAGAGATGGAGATTAGAATGAAGGTCAAGATGATGATCATAATGATGAACAAAGATCTAAACCTATACTTTCCAAGTATGTCAGAAGACACCATCAACATAACCAGATCATATGAGACAACAAGGCTAGAATGAGAAAAAGAAGTAAGTCACTAACACTAGATGTTTAATTTGTGATTTTGAGCCTAAATATGTTAATATTGCACTTGAAAATGAAGAATGGGTTAGTGCTATGAATGAATAAATAGAATAGATTGAGAAGAAAAAAACATGGAAATTAATACCTAGACATGATGACAAGAATGTCATTGGTACCAAATGGATATTCAGAAACAAGCTGGATGAGAATGGAGAAGTCACAAGAAACAAAGAAAGATTAGTATGCAAGGGGTATGCACAAGAAGAAGGTATTGACTATGGAGAAACCTTTGCACCCATTGCTAGAATAGAAGGAGTTAGAATTGTACTTGATTATGCTGTATTCAAAGGATTCAAGGTATACCAAATGGATGTCAAATCTGTATTCCTAAATGGAATACTAGAAGAAGAGGTATACATTGAACAACCAGAAGGGTTTGTTGATCCTAACAAGAGAAACATGGTTTGTAGACTACAAAAAGCCTTGTATGGATTTAAACAAGCACCTAAAGCATGGTATGAAAGACTTCACTCCTATCTCATAAGTATTGGATTTGTAAGAACAAGTGAAAATAGCAATCTGTATTTAAAATAATATATTGATGATAACATTTTGATTGCTGAAATATTTCTTGATGATATCATATTTGGGGGTAATGATATGCTATGCAAATATTTTGCTAATGAAATGAGAAAAGAGTTTAAGATGTCAATGTTTGGGGAGATCAAATTCTTTCTTGGTCTACAAATTCTTCAACAAGATGCAGACATATATATCACACAATCTAAATAAATCAAGGAAGTGCTCAAGATATTCAAGATGGAAGATTCCAATCCAGTTGGAAAACCTATGGCAACCAGATGTAAGCTAACAAAGGAAGATAAGTCAAACAATGTAAATCAGACCCTATATAGATCAATGATTGGCAAACTAATGTATATTGTTCATACTAGACCAGATTAGCACATGTAGTTGGAATAGTCGCTAGATTCTGTGGTAATCCCAAAGAATCACACATGATTGCTGTCAAAAGAATTTTGAGACATCTAAAGAATACCGAAGACTATGGCTTATGGTATAAAAGAGAAGGAAAATTTGAGCTTCAAGTCTATACAGATGTTGATTGGGCTGGAAACTTAGATGATAGAAAGAGCACAATTGGAGGAGCATTTTTCATGGGTGACAAACTTGTCACATGGATAAGTAAGAAGCAAGGATGCATCTCACAATCTACTAAAGAAGAAGAATATGTGGCTGCTGCTGCAAATTTCTCTAACATTACATGGATCAAACAATTGCTAGAAGGTATGAATATGAAAATTCTTGAACCAGTGATTATCTATTGTGATAATACTAGTGCAATAAGAATATCAAAGAATCTAGTCATACATGCTAAGACAAAGCATATTGCTATCAAGTATCATTACTTAAGAGAACAAGTGAAAGAGAAAGAGGTGATACTAGAATATGTTCAATCCAAGGAACAATTAGCTGACATATTCACAAAGCCATTGCCTAAAGATACATTTGAGTACCCGAGAGAGACTAGGGGTCCAAACCTTGTCTATTAGTCACTAAGCTGAATAGGAGGCTGCATCAGCCTACACACAATCAGAAGATCATTCATGTTGATGCAAGAAAATAAATGAACTACAAAGATACATTAGTACACAGAAAGGTACTTATATGCACCGAACACAAGAGTAATTGTATTGCTGATGGATAGGGAAATTCAAGGAGTATATTATAAAAAGGAGGAAGGATATACTTTGGAATTGTTGTAAAAGGGAGAGAAGCTCCAAAGGGAGAGATCATATCCATATGAAATATCCATCATGATTATCCAAAGGAAGAGAAATTATCCTAAGGGAGAGATGACTTAAAGGAGAGAGTATATCTATTACTGTCAAAGGAAAAAGATATGATCAAGGAGAGGAACAGTCAAAGGGAGAGACAACATTAGATAAAAAATTCTACATCAAAGGGAGAAACATAATCATAAGCTACTATCTATCTACTGAAGGGAATAAAGATGAAAGAGAGTACTCTTCAATAAAAAAATATAATCTAGAAGAGGTTACCGAGAGCGAGACATTTATATTGGTTATAGAATAATAATTTTGGTATATTGATGAACTATAATTGATATATTTCATATTGTATTAGTAGTAATGTAGTATGATGCCATCAATGCCAAAGAGAGAGATTGATGAACTATAACTGATTGAATGTTTGAAGATGTTAAGTTGATGATCACTGAGCTACAGAAAGTTAATGCAAGACATTAAATCAGTTAATGTATTGTATTGTATTGTCATTGATGTCAACTTGATATAATCTAATTGGTTAAATACATAGTGTCAAAGACTTCAAAGAACCAGAGAGATAAAGGTTATGCTATCAGTAATGCATAAAAGATCAATATACACTAAGTGACAACAAACACCAGCGAATACTGCACCCCGACGGATAGAGAAACCTGAGAGAAGTGTCATAGTGATACCCGAGAAAGAAAACCGAGCAAGAATTACTGACAAGAAGAACCATAGTGTTACCCATGGACAGACAACTCTGATGGACAGAGATGCCTGAAGAAAACTGAAGTGAAGACCGAAGCTAACAAGCAGTTAAACACCAAAAATAACTGAAGTTTAGATACAATAAAAGACTTAACTGGCAAGAGATAAATATGGAGCTAACTGGTTGATTATATTATTTTCATTGACAAGTTAAAATTCAGACATAAGCTAGAGTTTTAAAGCCATTTTATTCCAATTGTCAAGGAGAAATCTACAGGATAAAACTGAAGTAAAAATTTAAAGAAAGAAAGATGAGAATTGCGGATCACACCAAGAAATAGAAAGAGTAAGAGCTAGAAATGGTGAAATCATGTCTATAAGAGAGACAAGATAATTCATTATGAATTAGGTGGGTGAATAGAGAAGAAGATGCTGGAGAGAATACCGGTGAAGAAAGACTTCATATAGTCTTGATCAAACAAGCTAAATAATAGAGCTAAAGATTTCTGCGGACACCGATCAACAGAGAAACACAACATCACCGAGCAGAAAGAAGTGGAGCAAAGGTATTGAAAAGAAACATTGATTAGAAAGGTATTATGAGATTACAATAGATCTAAACATCTGCAAGATTAAGTTGTTTATATGAACAGATCATATATTGTTTCAGTTTAACCAATGGTTCAGAAAGTCTCTTAACCCAATAGGATCTAACCATCCTTTATATATTAAGATACATCCCAAGGAGTATCAAAAGGTTAATTCATGAAGATAACATAGTGAAATTCCAGATATCAAGTGATTAACTATTAGTGATAAATCCTCTGACAAGGTTGCACTTAACAGTGTGTTTGTAACTTTTAAAAGGGTTGGCTCTTCACCGAGCTCACTTTAAGAAGAGTGAAAATTTTGGGTTATCGGTCCCAAGTGGTTTTTCCCTTAACAGGGTTTCCACTTTAAAAATCCATGTGTCAAATATGTTTATGAGTCATTGCTTTAATATTTTTCTTTACACATTACTAAAATAGGATAGAACGGTAAACACTAAGTTATTTACTATATTTTGGTAAATGCTAGATTGCTAATTGGTAAAGATTTGTCATGCCCAAATTTAACATCCAAAAATGCAACAACTTTTTTTGAATAGCAATAAATGCAGTATTGGTTTCAGTTGTGAGGTTTTCAAGTTTACTGACTAGTTTTGACGTTACAAAGTAAATGAGTTAGGTTGCGTTAGTGCAAGAGTCAACCTTAGGGTCAAGAGGAATTCATGACCACGCGTCAACATCCCTCAACCCATTAGGTAAGCATCTAGGTTTAAATTGTTAAATCACTAATTAGGTTCCTTACCCTAATAACATCTTGAGTAAGGAATTAATCCATAAAATGGTTAACCTACTCGTTATACTAAGTTTTAATTATCATTTAATATAACATTAATAAAGTTGATATAATTTAATTTATTTGCTCTTTTAATAGAGTTTGAAGATGAAAGGATTAATTAATATATTATCTTTAATAGATTAAAATTGCACCCTTGATAAAATTCCACATTCCAATAAAGTGTAATAAAGTCTATACATCTATGGTAAATCCGACTATTTAAAGTTTCTAATGTTTAATTAAATATTTCATCAAATTCAAAAGTAATTAATATGATGATATTTAATCATCTTTTAAATCTTGAGTTACTAACTTATTTTGAATTTAACTTAATCACAAACAATAATCGCCTTATCATAATCTTCTAAATATAATATTTACATTCAAATACATTATCATGTGTTTTATTAGACAATTTAATTAACTCCACTCCACATGTTTCTAATCATATTCATTTAAAATTTAATAATATAATCATTTAAGTTACTCTTACATGCGTCTAATTAAATTAAATTAAATTAATTAATGATTTACTCAAGAAACCCGCATATAGTAAGTTTAATATGGAACCATTAATCATTAATTTAATAATCTAATTTACCTCTAACTTCTAGCACCTAGCTTAATAATACTTTCAACACTTAATTACTATTAAAATTCTCCTTAATTATCAAATTTGTCTAGGAAGATTTTAATGTCCCACATTTAAAAATATTAATATTTAAATAATTAGTTCATAGAAATAATCTAAGCTATACCCAATAGTATTTATTTCATTAAACCTAATAACATTCTTTAATTATCTCATTCATCTTTAAATGTTTTATTAAATACTTAATTTTATTTCTATCTTATAAATTTTCTAATTATCCACAATTAAAAAAAATCTAATAAATTAATCATTAAATTACTCTTAAAAAAACTAGTTTGAATAACTAAATTCAATTAAATTAGCAAGTCACATTTTAACTTAATAATAATCCTAGGAAATAAAACAACCAGAAAAGCCACACATTAAGAAAAATCACTTCTTAAAAGAAAAATCAAATAAAACAAGACATTAAATTCATTAAATAATACAAGTCACTACTTTTCATTTAAATCAATAAATAAATCTCAATCACTAAATTCCTAATAAAAGTCTCAAATTAAAAGAAACAATAAACTATAATTATTAATTAAGCCCAAGTGGTGAAATTAAGAAGATGATTTAATATTAATTGGCACCAAATAAAATTCTCTCCTAAAAGTAATTTTAAAACTTCCCACTTAAAATAATGTTTTAAAATAAGGAATAAAGGTCAACTCATTTTGCACAACCCTAACCTTAATTTGAAATTAGGGTTAAGAGGCAAAACTACAACGCTAAAATAAAACTTTTCATTTTACTCTTCCTCTTCCTCTTTCTTATTTTTCTCTTCTAAACCCTACTTCTTGTTCTCTCCTTTTATCTCCTTTTTGTATTTATTTCTTCTTGATGTACGTTGCAAGTATGAAAGAATGAAGGCCATGGAAGATTCATATATATAAATATATATGCAATGACATGCATATATATTTATATATATCAAATATATTGTTGGTTTACTGAAGGATAAAACCTTGACATTAAATTGTATGTGTAACACCCCAAAATTGGCACCTTATAATTCCAAATTTTTTTGGTGCATTCCTCCAATTTCTCATCATCAAAGTCCTATTGTACTAGGCAAATTCTCTTCCTAATTGACTTTAATTGACTTGGTCTCAAATGCAGAAAACCTAAATTTGCATAAACCTGACACTATTTAATTCCTAAATTATCAAGGTTTATTAGCTAAAAAATCCCTATGATTAATTAATTTAATTCTAAAGACCTAAGTGCTTTTAAATTAAATTAGTTCTACCCCCTTTAGCTAATACACATCAAAAGGAATTGAATAGTTATTTAATTATTTAAATGGATTATCCTCAAAAAGAATTCCATAATTCTATATGAAAGGTCACTCATGTGGCAATAATCCACTCTTTTAATTAAATAATTCATGCTCTGAAAATGAAGAGGCAACCGTTTCTTTTCAAGAAACTCTTCACCCTCTTTCCATGGTTTGTCTATATATTGGACATCTTTTTCTTCATTTGAGAGGATGAATTGGAGAGTATCAAAATTATAGTTAAATTTGTATTGATTTTCATGCTTTTTTAGCTTTGTTGCATAATTAGATTAGTTTCATTTGGATTAAGTAATATGTTGATTCTTAATGTAGTTTGCTTACATATTTAGTATCTTAATTTCATCATCTTTTCAAGCAATTCTAGATCAATATGCACTTCAATTCTAGATTAATGGCATTTACTTTCTAGATTAATTGCATTTTATTTCATAGATTAATGGCAATTTGCTTATCTTTCATGCTTTAGAAATCCTCTATTTTAGCAATGGTCAAGGTTGTTGGCTCTCATTCTGAGAGTAAATTCAACATCCCCAACTAATTAGGAGGCAACAGGTCGCTTCAATCAAGTTTGCGAAATGGACAATTCATGTTCATCTTTGCAAATTTGATAATTGAGTAAGGAATATGTTGGGTTTGTGCCTGATTTAGAGGTCACATTCAAGCACATAACATTTTGGTGCCCATCGTGGGGCAGAAAAAATAATTTCTGGCCTCATTCTTGAACTTTTTTTGACAGTGATTTGAACTCTGTCGTATGTCCGTACAACACTGGTACAAAATATCGCGTGATATTTCAGGTCAAACCGCGTGAAGTTTTTCTCTCTGTAGAACTCTCTCGCGTGAAGAAACAGAAAGCTCATGTGGGTCCTGCACTTTCTCGCATGCAGCAAAATGCTTGCTCGCGCGAAATTTCGCAGACAGTCATTTAATTTCCAGAATCTGCAATTTGTTTTTATCTTTTTCTGACATTTTCTCTCTGCTGTTGCTTTCATGTTTCTGATTTCTGCTGTAGCATAACAGTAATTTGCAGGTTGCTTGTCAAAGATCATAAAAAATTTCTAATAGTTTGCTTGCAGGACGATTGTAAAAGGCATATTAAAAATGTTGTGTTTGTTTATTGTTTTTCATTCACATAGTTTAAATAGGGCTTTGTTAAAATTTTGTAAGGATCCCGATAGCAAAGTAGGGGAATAGGCTCTTCATTACATGGAAGTGATGCCCATGGATGAAATTGAGACCCAGATGTTGCTAGCATGACGGATACTTGGGGAAGAAAAGAAAGATAGCGAATCTTTAACACTTCTACTTGTTAGGGGATTATGCTCTTCTCTCTTTGAGAGAATTAGAAACCCAAAGGCTTGTGGATTTGGTGGAGTGAAACTATCTCAGTGATGAATATTCTTGATGTGTTTGGGTAAGGTGAAAAAGTAGAGAAATATGCTCTTCTCTCTTTGAGAGAATCAGAAAATCAAACCCTTGAATCTGAACCAAGTTGTGTCACCTTTACAGGGCCTGTTGGAAGTTGAACCTCCGGGAATGACCCAAGTGAGTACACACCTATCACCGGTGATTCTACCTCACTATAATAAAGTCTTCTTTGTTGAGTCCAAAGACTCCAAAGCCATGGTAACTTCTTTCTCATGATTTTGACTATCATCTTGAGAAATCCTTGTTTGTCGTACTGAGCGACGCCGCTCCCAACCTTGCTTGCAAGGGTGTATGACTTCCAAGTGTTGGTGTGGCTGTGAGGCCCCAGCTCTGTATAAGAGGCACCAAAGGTTATTGTGAACGGAAGCCCACTAGACACTCTCTTAGTTAGATGCCTACCCGGTTCACCTTTGAAAGAAGACATAATCTGTGCACAGGTAGAGGGAAGAATCTCTCCCCTAGATTCTCGACATAGGTATGTTCTTGGATGCTTGAAGTGGTATATGACGCTAGCCCCTACTTTAAGGGTAACCTTCGAACATATGTACTTAGTCCTTGGAAAAACCAAAAACATAGACACTCTTTCAAGGGTGACACTACTGTGTGAGGTGCACGCATACGCATAAGACAGCGGGGCACGAATTTTGTCTTCTCCACCAATTTTTTTGTAGGGATAACTAAGTGTTTGTTTTTGAGTCTTAAACTGTCTAATCATAATCAAAAAAAGACTCCCATGATTCTGCCAAGTTGCTTTGTCCTTGTTAGAATTGTTTACGACTACTGCTTGTGTCACTACTACTTGATTGAAACTTCGTGATTGTTAACGAGTGCTTGTCACCTTGAAACTGAGATTGCTAATTTGTATCATAATAAAACTACCCTGAACCTAGAAAATCTGTCAGAGAACAGTCCTGACTATGTCTCAAAATTTGGTTTTTATCTCCAAAACTGAGTTCGTTTATCAAAATTTGGATTTTTCTTGCATGAGCTTTTAGAAACCTAGCACTTTCTCGTGCGAATTTGAGCACTTTCTCATGCGGTGCAGCACTTTCTCGAATGAATCTGTAGCCTGACATTCAAAATAGTGAGCTTTTTCCAATTAACTGGTGATTTTTCTACCTGATCTAACTTTTTTCTAGGGTCTGATTGCTTGTTTCCCTATTGTCTGTAGTCTGAAACTAGTTGTTTCGAGTTTCAAACTGACCGTTTATCAAAATTTGGAGTTTCCTCGCATGAGCTTTCAGAAACCTAGCATTTGCTCGCACGAATTTGAGCACTTTCTCACATGGCACAACACTTTCTCGCGTGAATTTGAGCACTTTCTCACATGGCGCAACACTTTCTCGCCTGAATTTGAGCACTTTCTCATGTGGTGCGGCACTTTCTTGCGTGAATCTATAGCCTGACATTCAAAATAGTGAGCTTTTTCCCGATAACTGGTGATTTTTCTGCCTGATCTAACTTTTGTCTGGGGTCTGATTTCTTGTTTCCCTATTGTTTGCAGTCTGAAACTGGTTGTTTCGAGTTGCAAACTGATCGTTTATCAGAATTTGGAGTTTTCTTGCATGAGCTTTCAGAAACCTAGCATTTTCTTGCACGAATTTGAGCACTTTCTCACATGGTGCAACACTTTCTCGCGTGAATTTGAGCACTTTCTCACGCGGTGCAACATTTTCTCGCGTGAATCTGTAGCCTGACGTTCAAAATAGTGAGCTTTTTCTCGTTAACTGGTGATTTTTCTGCCTGATCTAACTTTTGTCTGGGGTCTGATTGCTTGTTTCCCAATTGTCTGCAGTCTGAAACTGGTTGTTTCGAGTTGCAAACTGACCGTTTATCAAAATTTGGAGTTTTCTCGCATGAACTTTCAGAAACCTAGCATTTTCTCACACAAATTTGAGCACTTTCTCACGCGGCACAACACTTTCTCACACAAATTTGAGCACTTTCTCATGCGGCACAACACTTTCTCACGCAAATCTGTAGCCTAACGTTCAAAATAGTGAGCTTTTTCCTGTTAACTGGTGATTTTTTTGCCTGATCTAACTTTTGTCTGGGGTTTGATTGCTTGTTTCCCTATTGTCTGTAGTCTAAAACTAGTTGTTTTGAGTTGCAAATTGACCAATTCTTACTCAAACTTGTCTTGTCTCTTTGTCTCCATCCTATCTTTTTTGTGTTTTTGTACCTTGCGACACGATAGTCACATCTCGACTGTTCTAGCCATACTATTAATGATTCATGCCGGGTGCATTCTCACACCTTGACTGTTCTAGCCTATTACCTCTTTTTTTTTTTGATATCTCTAGAGACAGAGTTCTGAGTTGAATCTTAAGTTTCCTCTCATTTCATCTTTGTCTATGTCTGTTACGACTAGAAGCGGCAATATTTTTCCCATTCGCAGTTTCAGAGTAGGTAGAAGTAAACCTCATGATCAAGGAAAAGGTCATTCTGAACCCATTGTTCAACTTGATAGTCAAGAGGTATCCTCACATTCCTCTTCCCCGTTCAGTATAGATCTGAGTACGAATCAGAAACTAGTGTTCCAGTTGTGTTCTAATCCTTTGTTTCAAGATCAACATAATCCATTTCTTTCAGATCAACAAGGCTATAGGAAGTAACCTATTTGGGTTGATCCTATTGATGACCCCCACTACCTTAGTGACCCTTTTGAACATATCAATCCTTTTGATATTGTCAACCCCTTTGATCCACCGAGAGATCCATTGACTACGAGTTCTCAACTCGATACTCATACTGAAGAGGTGCACACGACACAATCTCACGTTAACAACATGGAAACTCCTTTCTATTACATGCAAGGTCAATACAAGGATGGTCATGACCAATCCCAAAATTAACAAGGTCAGCAAGAAGAGTAGCATCGCCAGGGTCAAGATCAGAATTATAATATTTATGAAATTCTTGGTAATGATGATGAGCCAATAACTCAAAATGACATAGATGCTGCAAAATATAATAAATCTCTCATTAAAATGGTGGAAATACTCCTTGCGGAAGACAAAGAAAAATACTTTCTAGATTTGGCAAAACAAGGGGTTAAGTTACCCACAAAATTCCAAGTGGAAATACTTGTGGCTAAAGAAGAAGAAAGTGAGACCTCCAAATTACATAAAGTAATTCAAGACATGCAAAGTCAAATCAGCCAACTTATGAAGGATATGGAAAAACCCACACAATAGTTCACAATGGAAAACATATGTCCTTTTCCTTTTCATAGGAGTATTATTATGCCACCTTTTCCCAAAGGTGTAAAACTCCCTAAATATGATAAATATCTGGGTACCACTGATCCTTAGGATCATTTAAGAGAATTTGGTGCCCTATCCATGGAGTTTATACATGATCAAACCTATTTGATGCATCTCTTTCCTTGAAGTTTGGGTGGACCTACCATGGAGTGGTTTTCTCGACTAGCCACTAGCATCAAGACTTTTGATGAGATTGCCAATCTCTTTATACAACACTATTCTCACAATATTCAGCATCCTGTCATAATAAGGGACCTTTGCAATCTCAAGCAAAGGCAAGGGGAACCATTCTTAACATTTCTCCAAAGATGGAGACAACTGTTCACTAAGTACCCTCGCAAAATACTTGAATTTGAGAAACTCGATATCTTCTTGGATAATCTCACCCCTAATTTTGGGTATCAAGTACAAATTCAAGGTCCCCTTAATTTTGATATCATGATAAAACAAGCTGTGAGGATAGAAGCATTTATGGTTAAAAAAGGTGAATTGACTTTGTATAAGGACAACAAACAAGGTCCCTCCGCTTCCAACAAAGATAAAGGGAAGTTTACCAACAAAAATAGGGATGTTGTGAATGATGGGGTGGTCGATAACATGACTCCAGCTCCTTCAAAACCGGTCTTCAATCTCACCTCTGGTATACAAACAACCAAATCTATTGAAAAGGCTACAACAAACACTCAAAAGCCTTCTGGATTTTTTGGCAACAAACCTTGGGCCCCACGACCCAAGCGTGAATTTACTTCTTTGGGAGAACCGCTTGATGTGGTTTTCAAAACTTTGGTACAAAATTAGATTCTTTCTCCTTTGGAAAAATGTCTATACAATTGACAATCATGACCTCATTGGTGGAATGACAACGCTTACTATGACTACCACAAAAACAAAGGTCATAAGACTGCTACTTGTCTTCAATTGCATCATAAAGTCCAAGATCTGATCGATAACCAGGTAATCGTTGTGGAAAATCATAACAAGAATTCAGATCATCAAGCATTTAAAGATCCCTTTCCTTGTCATGAGAAATGCAAATCCTCTAACACTAAGAACAATAATACCAAGGTTAATTACGCACATGCCACTTATGATAATGTCATCACATGGTTGAACCTGTGGAAGTGGAATATTGTAATATGTTTACTAGCAAGGGGAGTGGGGATACTTCCAAAAATAAGACCCTGTTCATCTTGAGAGGCCCTGGGTCTCGATTATCTGAATCTAAAACATCTCAAGATTGCAAAAACATTGTTACTAGATCCCGCGCTAAAATCACTATCAAGGGTCCTGACCCTCCGGTTGCTACATCCACGCTGAAACAAACTGTGGATAAAACTATTGTTGGCTCTGCCAACAAGACCACAAAAGTGGTCCCTATGCCTCCTACTACTGGTTATAGAATTATTGACCCGCTTCAAAGAACCAATGCTCAAATAACTATCTTTGAGCTATTGAAGATCTCGCCTACTCATAGGAAGATTCTAGATAAAGCTCTCACAGAAGCTAATGTCCCCAAAGACATCAATCTAGATCAATTTCAATCCATGGTGGATCACTTGACTTCACCGTATTATTTGTCCTTTTCAAAAGAAGATGATCACTCAATTAGTCACTCGCATAATGCTCCTCTACATATAGAAGCCATGATAGGCAAACAACTAGTCCACCGCATCCTCATTGATAATGGTGTTGGTCTCAATATTTTCTCTGCTCACTTTCTTGCTCAGCTAGGTTATGGTGAAGATCGCATAGATTCTCGCAAAAGAATTACTATCAAGGCCTATGATGAAGAAGAGAGAAAATCTAAAGGTCTAGTTATGCTACCCATTTGGGTTGGAAAAGTTGAGAGAGATGTCACATGTCAGGTGCTAGACCTTCCTTTTTCATATAATATCTTGCTAGGAAGACCGTGGATCCATGAGATGCAAGCGGTTCCCTCCACATACCATCAATGTATTAAGTTTTCTTTCCAAGGCGTAGAGGTGACAATTCCTGCTAGTATGGGCTCTTCTTGTAATGCGTTTACTCAGTCAACTAATAGTCTTGTTCCAACTAATAGAGAATACACATAATTCTATGATGCCAAGCTCAAAGATATAGAACAAACCCTAAAAATCACAGACATAGGCATGGGAGGATATCAAATAGAACCTGTGCTATCATTAGCAGCTCTACCTCCATCTCCTCATTCTTATGGGAGACCTTCTGAGAACAACAGATCTTCTGCTCCTCTTGAGATAGTTTATGATGGTGACTTTGTACAGGCTTCTACACAATTAGAAGATGAAGATGAGGAAAGAGCTATTAAAGCTTGGATTTGCAAAGGAAAGAACATAGCTAAACAGACTGCCCTGGCTCGTGAACTAAATCCCAACAATGAAGGTCTTAAGATTATGAAAAATTTTGGGTACAAAGGGAGTGGCCCAATAGGGGTGAATGGTAATGGGTTAGTGGAACCTATTAAAGCTACGGGTCAAAAGACAAAAGACACCACTAGTTTAGGTTTCAAAAAGATCCTGTTCCATCTAGGGATCAACAAATTTGTGCCAAAATTAGAGCCTTCACTAGAACCTGAAGGCACAACTACAGTTGACACCATAGAAGATAGCTTCGATGAGGATTACTTTCCTTATCCCATTCCTCCAGATCTGGCATCATTCTTTGCTAAGCTAGATAATTTTGTGCCGCACACCAGTACAGTCGAGACTGACAATGATTCTGATAAAACCACTCCATTTGATGCACTAACCTATGAACAATGGGAGGTGTTACAAGATCCAAGTTTCCAAGGTGAATGATACATATCACCAGAGTTTCAAGAACGGTTGGCATGAGAATAGGTTGGTGTTGCAAGAACTCCTAAACCTTCATGGTGCAAGCACCCAAGTCAGAGTTTGGACACAGATTCTCATGAGTATGAATTCGACAGTTTTTCAGAAGGATATTATGAAAAAATTCTTGACGTAAGTGAGGGGTCTAGTGAAAGGTCTAATGAGTCTGAGTCCATAAATGTTAACATGTCTTCTACTTTGGTCATTAGGATTCAAAAGGATTTGAACACACCTTTGGATGAGATCGATTTAGCTCTCAGCTTGCTAGTCAACGCTTTCGACGACTATACCGTGAATGCACTTGAACCCATCACATCTCTTTCACTCCAACATCCCAAGTTAATAGACTAGAACTCCCCTTCTTCATCCAATGAAGTCCTTACATTCCAGAATGACTATGCTCTAGCCCACTACCTTCATGCTGTTGAACCCGTAACGTCCTCCACTAGTGAAGCAAGTGTCAACATGACCGAGGCTGACATCAAGTATCTTAGTCACAAAATTAAAAGAAGAAAAAATAGGTGCTCGGATGGTGAAAACCACATTGTGGCAGTATAAGAGTCAAAAAAAGTAAAAACAAAAGATGTATCCGAAGGTAAAAACCTCTCTGAGGCGCTTGAGGATGAGATACTTGATGTGCTTCTGAGTCACTTCCAAGAATTATCATCAGTGTTAATTGAGCCAACTCAGCTGGTAAATCTAGGAACATAAGAACATCCACACATCATTCATGTGGCCAGATCATTATCTACAGAGGAACTTAAAGAATTCACAGACTTCTTCAAGGAGAAAAAGATAAATTTTGCATAGACATATTCTGACATGCCAGGTGTGGATCCTGATCTCATCATACATCACTTGTCGATAGCTCCAGGTGTGAAACCAGTCAAACAAAATTTTAGAAATATGCATCCACATGTGGCTCTACTGATCAAGGCAGAATTGGAAAAAATTCTAAAAGCTGGGTTCATCTGAACAATTGATTATGCAGAGTGGATCTCTAATATAGTCCCAGTGACTAAACATGAGAAATCTATCAGAGTCTGCACAGACTTCAGAGACTTAAATTTGGCATGTCCAAAAGATGATTTTCCACTTCCCAACATTGACATGATTGTGGATATGATAGTAGGGTATGAGATGTATTCGCTAATGGACTATTTTTCTGGTTATAATCAAATCAAAATTACACAAGAGGACCAAGAGAAAACTGCTTTTACTTGTGCATGGGGTACATTCTGTTGGAATGTTATGCCTTTTGGTCTAAAAAAAGCTGGAGCTACTTATCAGAGAGCTGTCACCACCATATTTTATGACATGATTCATAAGACAATGGAGGACTATGTGGATGACACACTTGCTAAAAGTATGGACAAAAAGACACATCTCACTGATCTAGGTCCCATACTAGATCGTATGGAAAAATTTAGACTGCGTCTTAACCCTAAGAAATGTGCATTTGGGGTTACTTCAAGAAAATTACTTGTCTATATCATCTCCGCGAAGGGAATCGAGGTGGATCCTGCAAAGGTGAAAGCTATCATGGAAATTCCTCCACCTCCTAATATCAGACAAATTAGAGGTCTTCAAGGTCAGCTCCAATCTATCCAACATTTCATCTCGTAGCTAGTTGAAAAGTCACAACCATTTACTAAAACTCTACATAAAGGTGTGACTTATGAATGGAACAAGGAATGTGAACAAGGCTTTCAACGGATAAAACAATATGTAGCTAACCTACTTGTGTTAATGCCTCCTTTTCAGGGGAAATCATTGATATTATACATCTCATCTATAGAAACATCTCTGGGTGCCTTATTGGCCCAAGAAGATCAAAATAATAAAGAAAGAGCCATTAATTATATCAGCAGAACATTGGTCTCTTATGAAATGAATTATTCTGTAATTGAGAAAGCTTGCTTAGCAATGGTGTTTACTTCCTAGAAGTTACGACACTACATGTTGGCTCACACTACAAGGCTAGTCACAAAAATTGATCCATTAAAATACTTACTTAGTAAAGCTACCCTCACAGGTAGGCTAGCTAAATGGGTCATTCTCCTTAGTGAATTTGATATTGAATATGTTGAGAGGAAAGCTATTAAAGAACAAGTGATCGCAGATCAGTTGGTTGAGGCACCTATTACAGATCATCAACCAATAAGGATTGAATTTCCAGATGAGTCCATCATGCTTCTCGCGCATCATACATGGACCATGTTCTTTGATGGATCGTTCACCCAACAAGGGTCAGGAGCTGGAATTTTGTTTATTACACCTCAGCGATATTCCTTACCAAAGGCATACAGAATGATGTTTACTTGTACAAATAACACTGCTGAGTATGAAGCTTTGATCAATGGACTAAAGATCGCTATTGAATGGTGAGTTGATGAGATAAAAGTCTTTGGAGACTCACAACTGGTTATAAATCAAGTGAACGACATCTATCAAACAAAAGATGAAAAGTTAGTGCCCTATAAAAAGATGGTTGTGGCCTTAAGAAATAATTTGCACATGTTACTTTCTAGAAAATCCCAAGAGTAGATAATAAAGTAGCTGATGCTATGGCTACTTTGGCTTCTATGTTACAAATGCCAGAAAATAATTTTAGACATGAATTCTTAGTGGAGACGTTATGCTACCCTGCCTATGATTCACCTGACTCCTGGATGATCTATTCAGTCATTGGATGTGATTCATCCCGCTACCATCATATCTTCTCTTATCTTCATGACCAAATTATTCCTAACACATATACTCAAAATGAAAAATGTCATTTAATCCACAGTGCTTCACGGTTTGTCATCGTAGCTAATGATTTGTATAGACGAGGTCTAGACGATACCCTCCTTAGGTGTCTAGAACCTGATGAGTCCAAACATGCATTAGAAGAGGTACATGAAGGCATTTGTGGGTCTCACTCAAATGGTCTGACACTAGCTCGTAAACTTATTAGAGTTGGTTATTATTGGCCGGACATGGAGAAGAAAGCTACACAGTTTGCTAGATCTTGCAAACAATGTCAGCTAAATGGTAATCTGATTCATGCTCCAGCCAAGGAGCTCATTCCCTTTATTAATTTCTAGCCATTTCAACAGTGGGCCTTTGACTTAGTGGGTTAGATATATCCATCTTCTTTGAGAGGACATAAATACATCATTACTGCTACTGACTATTTTACCAAATGGGTTGAAGCAGTACCTCTCAGTGTAGCTGATGGCAAGTCTATTGCAATGTTTATACTAAACTACATCATCTATAGATATGGTGTACCCTCATCTATAATCACTGACAATGGGGGACAATTCAAGAACAAAGATCTGACAAATTTGAGCACTAAGTTCAAAATTATTCAACACTGGTCGTCTATCTATTATCCCCAGGGTAATGGAGAGGCTGAAGCTTCAAACAAGACAATTCTCAAGATCCTACACCGTATGGTACACAAATCTGGACGATACTAGCATCTCCAGATTAACCCATCTTTATGGGCTTATCACACCAGTATACGAACACCAACATGGGCCACACCCTTTGCTCTAGTCTATGGTACAGATGCAGTGTTGCCTATTGAGGTTGAGATTCCTACCTTGCGAGTCTCTTTGAAGGGCCTCATTACTGATGATGATATCAGAATATCTCGGCTACAAGAGCTTGAATTATTGGATGAACGTCGGAAGGTGGCGTTCAATCATCTCTGAGCATATCAGAAGAGAATATCAAAGAGTTATAACAAGAAGGTTAGACTAAGAGACTTCCAAATGGGTGATCTCATCCTGAGAGAGAACCCTAAGAATCAACAATAGTGGATTTAGAAAGGAAAATTTGAGCCAAACTGGCTTGGTCCATATATTATTATTGCAGTATTTAGGTCTGGCGCTTACCATCTTTCTACTACAAAAGGTGAACAACTCAAAGAGCCTATCAACGCTCTTCACCTGAAGAAGTTCTACAGTTGACATGTCTTCTGAACGCTCATGTACATATTTTATTCTGAGAAAATCGTAAAAATTGTAAAATATCCTGAAAAAATGATCATCCTAGTGAAAACCTGGAAAATAGGCACTTTGATGAATCTATTATCTTTATGAAAACCTAGTAAACAAGTGCCTTGATAATACCAAAAAAAAATTCAAAAATTCAAAAATACAAAAAAATTGAAAAAAATGAAAATACAAAAAAAGAGAAAAAGAGAAAAATGTGCCATTGATGAAAACCTGGTAAATAGGCGTCATGGTAGAAAAAATAGAATTTCTACCAAGATGGTGAAAACCTGGTAAATAGGCACCTCTTGTTCTACAATGCTCTATCTGTCACAACATCTCTTAGCTTTCTTGCATTTGCTATTCTGCTTTCCCGCTTTAGTTTGCTTTCCTTCTTTAGTTTGCTCATGCATTTTCTCTCTGTCATCTTCAAGATTTTTCTCGACTTCACATGGATTGAAACTGGTCACACTTGGGGCATCTTCCTAGTTTAGGGGGAATTTTCTCATCTTTTGGAGTCTTTCTCCTCTTCGCATCAGTCACCAGTGGCTCTCACTGCGTCTGCCTGCTGATGACTAGATCTTGTCATCGATTTATATGCTCGAGAATCTCTCTCACGACAGTCGCCAGTGGTTCTCACTGAGTCTGCCTACTACTATATTACTACAATTTCCCACATTGACTCACTATCTGCATGTTTGACTTCAATCCATTCGTTACTTGGGAGCATGGTTCCCCACTTTGATTGCTCTTAAATTTACACTTGAGTCAGTAATTTTGTCAGTTCTAAAGGACAACTCTCTACTGGCACAAACTGGTGTTTTCTCAACACCTTAATCAAACAGTGTTTTTCAACACTCTCTTTGGACACATCTATGTTTTTCAACACACATTGGATATCTCACACATAAACATCTTGTGATAGCAATCAAACACATTGCACTCACAAGCACGATGGTGTTTTTCAACACCCCAAACATAGGCACCTTTGTAAGCCTTGAAACATGCTGAGCTGTGATTGAATCTTTCTTTTTATGATGTCTGTTCACATGAATTTCATTGATATTTTATTTGTCTACTACTTGTGGGTGTAGTTTTGATGATCCAGCAATGTCAAATAAACAGGGTGTATGTGATAAGAGCTTCTGCATTAAGGTGGAAAAGCCTCACATCCCTCAATCTTGTTTATTTGTACGCCAAGGGGAGGTTGGAACTATCTCCTTGACTATTATTG
>MU228010.1:2737137-2752788 GCA_018584345.1 Thuja plicata
CTCACATCCCTCAATCTTGTTTATTTGTACGCCAAGGGGAGGTTGGAACTATCTCCTTGACTATTATTGCTCTGTTTGTTTACTTGTGTATTCTTACTATATCAAACTGGAAACAATGTTCAGGTCACCTTGGCTTTTGTGCCCTGGTGCTTATGTTCATTTCCTACATTTTATCTAATGAAAGTGATACTCATATTCTTATGGTCGTAGGGGCACAATAAGGATTGTATTGACTCCGATGTTCCAAAAGTAATCGATGACGATTATACGATGAGTCCAACAACCAAGTCCTAGGGTTGCATTTAGCTTAGGCTTGCATCTAGGCTTGCATTTGCATTTTAGGATTTCACAGCGATGATTTTGGTGCTCTCTTCATTTGTCTTCTCATTCTTCAAAGGTCCTCATCTTTTGTCCTAGCTGCCTCTCGACTGCACAAGTGTCCAGTCCTTGCTCTCGATCTTCGTTTGTATTCTTTTGGTTAGTACCTGTTGTATATTGTGATATTCTGCATGAGATGATTAGCACCATTGCATTCATTGCATTACATTCATTTCTAAAAGTACATTTCCATACATTCATTTGCATTTATATATCCATAAACATGTGCATCCATTATAAGCATAAATCAAATCATTCATAGCATTTATCCATCTAACATCTATCATTACACTACATTCATTCATACATCAATAAAACATGTGCATAAACGTTTGCATATTCATCCACGCATACATTTCTAATCCATACATCTAAATCATATAAGAAACATCTCATAAGACATATAAATCTAAAGAAATATATAAACAAGTACAATGATGCCAAAATAGAGCTCACACACACACACACACACACACACACATATATATATATTGATCGATCAGATGTACAAGGTTACTACTCAAGCATAATATGTCAAAATGGTGGTACAATATGTATATCAAGGTATCTCATCTAACCACCCAGCAGAGGTGGATGGGGTGGTATACCTTGCTGCTGAGGAGGTGGTCCCAGTGGAGGTGGTCCCGGTGGAGTAGCCCGTGCCCCAGCATACTCTGAAAATGGATGAATCTGATCTGCTACCTCAGGAACTGCAATCATGTAAGCAACATAGTAATAAGATGCCTGAGTATCCTTGTACCTCATCTCTATCTATGATCTAGTCAGTGCCTCCCATAACTCCCAGATCTCTCGGTCTCGCTCAACTATCCGAGTCTCCTGAACAATCACCTGTGTACGAAAGTCATCTCGCTCCCTCTGCGACTGTCTAGCTATCTCTCAGACCCTCCAGAGTGCCTTTTTCAATTGGGCTACCTATCTGCCTGCCTATGGATAAGTTAGAATAGCATCAGCCATGATGGTGTCCTCTCCCTGCTCAGTGGCTCTCTCCTGACTGCCACTAGTCCCGACACTTGCATCTGACCCCATGGATCTAATAAGGATATAAGTCTGGGAGGTCCTCGATCATACTACCCTCTCATGCTTCTATAAGGGCGACTGCTATACCTGTGGCTGTGGGGGAACCTACTATGCCTGCTGCTATGGTGGTGGCCGTACCACCTGATGTACATGAGGAATCAGACCAACAGGATTTGTATATCTTGGGAATGGATGTGCTAATATGTGATCTCTATTTGCAGGTGTCATACTTGCACTCATCACCCTGACCATGTAAGCCCACCTAGCTAGTGGTACTCGAGCATCTATCATACTCCAGCCTCTGTCCAGCTATCTCTGCCAACTCCTCTTCATCTTATCGACAAATCGGGCATAAGTGCAAAACTCCTGTGAGACATCCTGAGGTCTCCCGAACTGGCACAACACTTGTGTGAGCAAGAAGGGATCAATAACATTGATGGTATGCCTGATCAAAGGATGTGAACAGAACATATATGACAACTCATGTCGTGCATCATCCCACACCTTTGTGGCTATCGAAGGCCACCATATGACTGTTGTCATGTCATCTATCTAAGCCTGCCACTGCTCTGTCTTACCCAGCACAGGCTGGGTCATAGGACCTGTGTACCTATATATATATGGCTCGAAAGGCTGCCGTGTGTCATGGAAAATCGGCCTACATATGGGAAGGTGCTCCCAGGCCCAAATCTGAAGAATGATGACTCCTACCACCATGGTCCGTGCACCTCGATACAAAATCTTGTGCATCTCATGATACATCTGAGCGAGCATACACTCGCCCCATCAAAACATCACTGCAGGGGTGGCCAACATCCTCTGCAACATACCTCTCCAACCGCACTCCAACCTATGTTGACCGTGATCAGGAACCAAGTGGCAAATCAAGAAAAGTGCCAACATAACCGCCAGTGGGTGATCTACCCCGTAGCTGCGAATCAAATCCTCCCACGAGATGGCCTGACCCATCACTAGATCATCCCGAAAGACTGCTCTCAATGCCAATGTACCTACTCTTGGCTGAGTGTCATAATCCACACAAGCTCCATGAAAAGGCACTCTCAGAATCCTGTAAATGTCCTCGAGAGTGACTGTCATCTCCCCCTGCGGCAAGTGAAATGTGTTCATCTCCGAATGGAAATGCTCGACCAGTGCACCCAATAGACCGTGATTTACTTGAATATCAGGTGCATCATGAAGGTATGATAATATGAGCCCATCTATATGGGCACCATCAATGTCTAAAAACCTCTGCAGTAACTCACCCATGATAGGATGATGTGACCGGAACCTGATATCTGGGAAGTCAACCTGCAAAGAAAGCGACGAAATTGGATTAGTATCTCAACATGATGATTTTCAAAGCAATGACAACAAATACAGCTATGGACCTATCCTAAACATAGTTTTAAGGCATTACAATTGGCTGACTCTGCGGCATAAAAAATGACAAATTTTTAAATTAAGCAAGTTTCCCATGCAAGGAAACTCTTTTGCCGCACGAGCTTTCTGACTTGCGCGAGACAAGATGTTTTCCCGTGCGAGATTTTTGAAATCTCATGCGGTGTAAGCGCACACTTCACACGAGCACAAGGGAGGGACCCGCGTGAGGAATCCCTGACCTGCGCAAGGAATCTGATTTCTCATGGAAAAGGAGATCTAGGCTGGCGCGAGGAAACTGTTCCCTCGCGCGAGCTTAAACGCGACAAACCCGAAAAAGTTTAAAAACATGTTTAAATGCTATGAAATTGATAAAAATTTGAAATGTAGGATTATGTTGCAATTAATTACAGATGCGTCATACTCTGGTGGACAGTTGTGTCGTTGGGATCGCTCAAATTAGTGTGTACGGGAATGCTATCAGTGTCAGTTGGAGCTCTCGCCATCGCTAAAGTCAAAGGTGAATAATGATTTGAAAATGACCCCTCCGGGCCTTATATAGCCTTTGACCTAATTTTTAAAAGTGCTATATTTTCCGCAAAAATTATAAAACAGCTAAATGGACCGTTCTGAATCCATTTTCGTGATCAAAATCAAAATCTGACACTCCTAAGCAGCTCGAAATCATGTTTTAAAATTTTGGGACCAGCGCGATCGGACACTTGTGTAGTCAATTTTTTGACGTCGCTTTCTTGTCAGAATTATCTCTCATCATGATTTTCTCAGCTTCTGCAATATTTTCATCAAAGTCAACTCTAGTCAAACATGGTCAACTATGGTCAAACCTAGTCAGTAGGACTCCCTGATCGCTCCAAATCGATTATGTCTTCTCTTGATCTATCTCTAGATTTCTCTAGATCTTTGATCTTATTTCTATCTGTGATTTCTCACCCTCATCCTCTATATGATGTGTCATATTTTGATTTTTCTCCCAAGGGGGCAGGATGATTGCATCATTAAATCTTTCACATAATTCTTGAACCAGTCTGATCTGAATCAAAAGTCTTCATCGCTAGGGGAATTTCATCACTTGGGGCATATTCAGTTTTTCGTACCTTATGGTCAAAATTGGATATTCCATGATCTTGAATCTCTAGGGGCATCTTGATGTCTCGCATCTCGTCATCTATCTTTCTAGGTATCTGAGCAATCTAACTCAGATCCTCAAGGATCAAGCTTCGTTCTGGAGAAGATTCTTGAAATCTTATTAGGTATTGGGGCAATCTAACCCTAATTCCTGAAAGTTATGCTTCATTCTGAAGATGGCTCTCAAAATCTCTTTAGACCATTATCTAGGCAACCTAACTTGGATCTCAGAAGGCTAATCTTTGTATTGGGAAAATCTAACCCTGATTCTGGAGATAGTCCTAGATCTTCATCAGCTATCATTGGACATTGGGGCAATCTAACCCTGATTCCGATGTTCTCTCGGATGATTTTTCTTCCCAATCTGATCGGTGTCTTGGCAACCTAACCTAGACTTCCAAAATCTTCATCTCCACATCAGACTATTCTTTGAATCAATGTGCTGCTCGCACATCAATTAAAAGGGGGGCAAAATGTAACACCCCAAAATTGGCACCTTATAATTCCAATCAATTTTGGTGCATTCCTCCAATTTCTCATCATCGAAGTCCTATTGTACTAGGCAAATTCTCTTCCTAATTGACTTTAATTGACTTGGTCTCAAATGCAGAAAACTTAAATTTGCATAAATCTGACACTATATTTAATTCCTAAATTATCAACGTTTATTAGCTAAAAAATCCCTATGATTAATTAATTTAATTCTAAAGTCCTAAGTGCTTTTAAATTAAATTAATTCTACCCCCTTTAGCTAATACACATCAAAAGGAATTGAATAGTTATTTAATTATTTGAATGGATTATCCTCAAAAAGAATTCCATAATTCTATATGAAAGGTCACTCATGTGGCAATAATCCACTCTTTTAATTAAATAATTCATGCTTTTTTTGTCTCAATTTCCATTTCTGAAAATGAAGAGGCAACCGTTTCTTTTCAAGAAACTCTTCACCCTCTTTCCATGGTTTTTCTATATATTGGACATCTTTTTCTTCATTTGAGAGGATGAATTGGAGAGTATCAAAATTATAGTTAAATTTGTATTGATTTTCATGTTTTTTTAGCTTTGTTGCATAATTAGATTAGTTTCATTTGGATTAAGTAATATGTTGATTCTTAATGTAGTTTGCTTACATATTTAGTATCTTAATTTCATCATCTTTTCAAGAAATTCTAGATCAATATGCACTTTAATTCTAGATTAATGGAATTTACTTTCTAGATTAATTGCATTTTCTTTCATAGATTAATGACAATTTGCTTATCTCTCATGCTTTAGAAATCCTCCATTTTAGCAATGCTCAAGGTTGTTGGCTCTCATTTTGAAAGTAAATTTGACATCCCCAACTAATTAGGAGGCAATAGGTCACTTCAATCAAGTTTACGAAATGGACAATTCATGTTCATCTTTGCGAATTTGATGATTGAGTAAGGACTATGTTGGTTTTGTGCCTAATTTAGAGGTCACATTCAAGCACATGACAATATGCAGGTCTTTGCTAATGGGGGAGGAGACAAATGTGATTATTTTTTTTTTTTTGTGTTATTAGTATGTTGGCTGCATTTTTTGCTATCATTTTTCTTTATTAAAAAAAAATGATAAGGGGTTGTGTTTTTTATTTTTTTGTGTTGTGCACATGGCAAGTGCATTGGGGTTTGTGGGGGCTCAGCTGTCATACCCCACAGTCCACAACATTACTTTCATGGCTATGGCGGTTGGGGCTGAGGCTGCCACAGGGGGGCCAAACCCCTCCCCCCAGCGCCTACCTTAGGGTAGGGCGGTGGTGGTGGTGGTGGGGAATGGCTCCCACTGCCGCCACTTAAAAGTTTATTTTATTTTATTTAAAACCAGTGTTTTTTTATTTAAATTTATTTTATTACATTTGCTTAGTTTTGTTAAAATAAATAAAATGGAATTATAGCATATTGTTTATTTGATCAAAATGTGTTTATTTATCTTTTTTTTTTTTTCTTTTTTAAAACATTCAGTTATATATTCACATATATAAATTCAATCTAGTTTTGCATACAAAAATCAGAATAATTTAAATATATAAAAAAGAGTCTAGTTCTCTGTACAAAATCAGAGTAGTTTAAATATATAAAAACAACTGTATACGTGTAATAAATATATTTACTTTTAAATGTGCAAATTTTTTTACATTAAAATACAACTAGAAGAGTGATGAATAAACATAGATTTCCCTTTTCAAAATTTTATTGATTTTATAAATAGCTGCAGCCATGTAGATAAATTAGACTTGCATATTTTTACATAGTATAAACAAACTTGCATATTTTTACATAGTATAAACAAACTTGAATAATTTTTACATAGTATAAACAGCTGCAACCATATAGATAAATCAGACTTGCATATTTTTACATAAAAGATAACTAGAAGAGTGATGAATACATTTAGATTTCTTTTTTCATTTATTTATAGATGAGGAATATAAGAGATATGTCCATACTTGCATGTCCATAAATGAATATAAATATTAGTATGCCAAAATATGTATTTATGTTCTGTTTTCTATTTTATAAATAAACAGAGTGATAAATACATAAGTATATAATATAGTAGAACATATTTATATTAATCATGGAGAGGTATTCCATTTACATAACTATTGTAGAAAAATGAGTTGTTGAAACTGAATGATAAAAACTCAAACATATATGCATATTTAATTATTTATTTGGGAGTCATAATAATAAACAGAATAATAACACAAAGGGATGCATGTTTATTGACTTACATTTGAAAGCATTTAATAGGAAAAGAAAAATATTATCATTAAAAGATTGACATATATTTTTCCCTTTACTTGCACATAAAGATAAAAAAAAGTAGAAGTATCTCTCTCTATTAACTTTCAATAAAATGATAGATTAAATAAAACACATTCAATATCACTTTTCCTTTCTCACTATATTTCTCTTACAAATAATTTGAAACATTCAAATAAATTTTTCAATAGATCTCTTTCATTTTACTTCATGAAATTTACAAAGCATTTCTTTTCTTTACAAGAAAATCTGTCACATTGGCTACACCATAAAATAAGATGATGAGTATACAAGTCCTCTCTAACTCAAGCTTCTTGTTCTTCAACTCTTCAAGAATACATGATACAACCAAGACTTGCAATAAAACTTTGAGCTTGACCATGGAATGCTCACCTCCCATCCTAGGCCTCTAAGAGGCCACCCCCGAGCTTGGGGAACCAAACATAGGTAGGAAACATACATGCAAGCAACAACAAGGATTGGAAAATAACAATACACAAAAAATCTCCCAACCATGGCTGTCACAATGGGTCACATACTCACCCAACAATGGGGTGAAGTGGACCAAATACCCAAGAGGAGAAAGTCATCCAAAGAAAGAAACAAAACAACCTTCACAAGGCATCAAAGACAACATCTTCTCATCTTCTCATCTACTCCCAATATGTAAAAAAAATGAATACAAAAAACATACAATGTTAGTTCCACCAACCTAGATCCAAGATTAAGGAAGAAATTTGTATGAAGAGCTCCCTCTTTCCTAAGTCTTCTTCTCCCAGCTTCTCCAAAACTAGCCATGTCTCTAAGATAGAGAGTGGGTGTTCAAACTCTCCAACATGGAGAGAGTATCCACTAAAAAGGTCACCAAAAACTCTTTGGGAAAGGGAAGGCTTCTCATTGGTTTCTCTTTTCTAAGCTCCTTACAACCTTTCCAAAAATGGATTCTAAAAAGGTAATCCCAAAAGTGATCAAATTCTAAGCACCTAAATGAGATGGTTGTCTAACCAAGACAAAGCCTTTTCAAAAGTTTATTTTAGTCTATTTTGAAAACCTAACTTTTGGAAGGGCTCAAGACATAATTTTAGGTGGTCCTATGGTTAAAAAAGACCTTAATCCAAAGGTATAACATGTGGGCTTCCTAAAAATGGCCCAAACACACTCCTAGGCACTTTTTAAGTCTCCCAAAATTTTCTTATAAGTTTACCCATGAAATTCAGTTGAAAAGACCATACCTCAAGCTCCCTAACCAAGGGATACACATGGGAATTCAATATGGTACTAACCTAGGTAGGTGGGCACCCAATCCTCAAGTGGACATGTCATGGCCACATGTACATACAAGTGTCAAGTGACACATACACCAAACATTTACACATCACTTAACACATGTCATATCCACTTGAGCACAATGCACAACAACTCCTCTATGAAATTTACATTAATGAACTAAATACAAATAAGCATACATTTATGTTTACAAAATTAAAAATGATACAACGAGGTCTCGTCTCTCATTAGACACAACCTTGGCTTAAATTGAGTTCACATATACCTATGTTTGGTTCCCTGAATTTAATACCATGGTCTCATACCTGTACACTGAATCCAAATATCAATAGTCCAAGGAGATAAAATATACTTCATAAAGAAATAAACAATATTGATAATCTTAAGGAAACATCTAATCCTACTATATATTCATTAAATCCAAATAACCATAAAAGAAAAACCATAATTGTATCATAAAATTAATCATCATGAGCATCATAAGATACTGCGCATCCAGAGTCTAAATGATCAAATCCAATCTGATCTAAAAAAGTACAAATCCATAATGTATCATACATAATTCACATAAAGGCCTTTCACTAGATTTAAACAACTTTAAAAACTCATCTCAAATAGTCTCATCTTAGCATGATTTCAAAACACATCTCAAGTCTAAGGCAGTTCACTTAACTCAAGTAGACATAGATCACCTTGAGGTACAGTCTCACAAGGGTTCTACCTATTCATACTGCAATAATAACTCAATCTACACCTCTCAAAATGTCAATCATAAAAGGGAAATGAGGGAGGCTCTATAAGATTAAAGAATAAGGTTTAACAGTAAACTCCGAGCAGTAGTTATTTGATAAGATTATTGCAAGGCATGCATATTGTAAGAATGAAGATAATTAGAGGCTAATAATTGTGGTACTAAGTTTTTGGGTTAATATTGGATTAATTTTTGAGGCCACTGATTCACCCCCCTCTGTTATTCTAACAAATTATTGCACCTTTAATAAGGTTAAAACATTGATATATGAAATATATGGCTATTTAATAATTAAATATTAATTAAATGCCTATATTTAATTAATTGATTTAATTATTAAGTCTTGATTTAAATAATTGAGATTTAATAACTATTAAATTCAATTATTGCAATTAATTGTGCAAAATTGATTTATTAAGTATTAATTTAAGTTGCATGATTAATTGATTTATTTAAATAGAAATATTCTCATGCATTTTCAATTATGACTTTGTTCTTATATTATAAAGTTAAGTTGTGCATGCTTTAAGTGAAAATTAAAAATAAAGGATTTATTTTAATTATTAATTAGATAATTAATATTCCCTTTAGGGTTTCACCTTTTAAAAATCTAATTGCTTGGTTTTCTATATCCTTGGATTGAAAGCCATTTTGGAGGTTGTTCAATTAGGGTGAAGGAGAAATCAGGTGATTGAGTATTTGTGAAAGCTTAGGAGCATTTTGCAGCATTTTTGGATTCTTCATTGCTTTGATTTGTGAATTTGTTCCTCTCATCAATTATTAAGGTAGGATCGCGATTCTTGTTAATTCTAGCTTTCAGATCCCTATCTTTTATGCATATGAAATGCTAGGATCATTTGTTTGAATCTTCCTTGTTTGCTATCATGTGATTTGATTTCTTAAAATTGGAAAAATTTGTTATAGGATCAATTTTGTGGTTTCCTTCATGTTTGCATACCAGATCTGTGTTTTTTGGCATAAGGGTTTCATTTTATTGTATTGAATGCAAAATGGGCATTAGGGTTTTCGATTGGAATGATTTAGTTTCAAAAATTGCCTTAGGGTTTCAAATCTGTAAAAAATGTCTTCTTTGTGTGAGAATTTTTTATTGTTTTAAAATTTGGATTAAACCTTTAGATTTGTTGATGCTTTACCTTGAAAAGAAGGAATTATACCCTAATCAGGTTCTTGTCAAAACCGGGTCCAGATCTACATGGAAACAAAACAATTAGGGTTAATTTGCATGCTTAGAAAATAACTCTTCTTGAAAAAGAAAGAAATATTAATTTAGAATATTTTCATTGTTTACATCAAATTGCATGTTTTGAATAAATACTTATTTACTACCTTTAGGGATTTTGGATAAAAAATGCCTCTACTATTGAAAAATATAGTTTGAATCAATTTATTATTAGAAATAAATTTAATATTATGCTGGAAATTAAATTAAAATTTGTATATATTGTGTTTATAGGAAATAAATCCCTATTATTAAAAATATGAAATTATATTATTCTATTGTAAAACAAATATATAATTATTATGCTGATGAAAAGAAAATACAGGAAAAAAAATATTGGGTGCTGGAAAAATTCACCAGCAAATAAAAATTAAATTAAATATACAATATTTAATTAAAGGAAAATGGACTATTTTTAAAATTAAAAGAAAGAGAAAGATTAAGAAAAAACAAATTAAAAAAAAACAAATATAAGTAAAAGTTCTTATTATAAAAAAAAATTAAAAGCATGGTTGTTGGGGTGGGTGCCACCACTCCCCCACACCCCAACACCCCACGACACCCAAGGGGGACCGCAGGGCCCACAGGCCGTGCGGCTTGCGGTATTCCCTGTGGGGAGTACTCCTGTAAAGGGAGAAGAAGAGGGGGCCAGCGGGAGAGCCCTTGGGGGCTGTTACCCCGTGGGGGCCACAACCCCCCCTCAAATCACACACACACACACACACACACATATAAGTTGTGTTTAGTTTGTTTTAAAATTAAATTATTTTTGTTATAAGTTAATAATAACTTTAGTTTAATTAAATTTATTTTAAATTAAAGTTTTAATTCTATTTAAAATGTATTTTATTAAAAAGTTTAGTTTTATTTGTTTTTAGTTATAATTAATACTTTATAAAATTAGTATTAATTTTAATTAATATTAATTATTAATTAGGATTTATTATTAATATGTTATATTGGTAGTAATTATAATGTCAAGTTTTCGATTATGTTAAGAATTTCTCTAGCTGATGTTGTCGAATTTAGAAGATTATACGAATTGAGAGATATAGATAATTAGAGTTATTTGATTGATATAGTTATACAATCAGGATCTATCTGTAAGTGATTTTGATCTTGATTTGAATGCTTTTGTGGATTATTCAAATATATGTTGTAATTATAGTCAAATTTTAGTAATTATTAATTAGATTAATTTATATGAGGTGGATGTTATAAATTAATCTATAGAGGCTTAATGTGCATTTTCTTTGAAAAATTTAATTATAGTGTTATTAGTAATTTTATTAGATAAACTAATTTGCATAGTGTTGACTATAAATGAAGTTTGTTAGTTCTTTTTGAATCATATTTATCATGCCATGAGGTATTATCTGAGTGAGTGTTAAATGGATTGTGTGTTTTCTCTTTTATGAAACTGCAATGTCTCGGGTGTCTGTCAGTATCAGATGACTTTTAGGATGAAAACTAGAGCTTTTGGGGTTTTTATTTCTATGGTATTTTGTGTGCTTCAGTGCATGTTCATATTGTTATCAATTTTGGTCTCAATCTTTTTTACCCAACCTGGTTTGTCTAAACTAGTCTTATGTGATCTTGTGAGAGTATTTTAAGTGGTTTTGGTTAATTGAGAACCAATAGTTCTTGTATGGGAAAGAACCAGTTTCAAGAGTTATGTTATTCTTTTGATGTTATTTATGATTCTCTAAGAGTGTATTCCTGTATGAGCGGGAATCAGTGACGAGGTTTATGTTATACCTTCGTGATGTTATTTTGTAAACATACGGTAGGTTACTTAGTAGTGTAGTAGGGGTTAGCTTGCAATAAGTGTCCAGGCTCACAAGTGGCTGCTAGGATCATTTATTGTAAGTATTCATAACAAGTGATAACATAATAATTTGTTAGGGGTTTTTAGTATAATCTAATAAGATATGGTTCCTCACCCATTCTTGAGTGCTATTATAGGCTAAGATGGAGGATGAGATGATGCTTGTCACCTTGAGGGGTGTGTGTCTGGCATAGTTAGTGAATTTGTCTGTTTGAGAGGTCATTGATACTGTGTATGGTCATTTGAGTTCCGGGATCCATTGGGATTTATAGGATAAAACTTAAGGGTTAGACGTACATGATGACACCTTCCTATATACAACTTAGGTTATCTTATGGGTGTCAGTTATCTCTGGTATTGTATAGATTTCCTTATTGTGATTTAGAGAGCTTCTAGGATCTTCCTATGCATTTCTTTATGATGGTCTTGTATACCTTTGATGTTTGCATTCTTATTGTATACCTGTGAGAGTGGGCCTATTATTATCTCCTCAGCACGGTGGGAGTGGACCTTTGGTTCCACACAGTCTGGTGGTAGTGATTCTTATTACCATTGAGATTCAACATTTATCTTCATGTTTGGATGATCCTTGTTGCAGTTCTTCTTCTATCTTCTTATTCTTCTGGAGACTTGTTCAGTTTCATGATTTGTATGTTTTTACCATATGTGTATATTGGTTAACATCCTTTCAAAGGATGTATTGTATTGTTATGTATTATTGCATACCCTACGACTTGTGCAGTGGATGCTAATTCTTTCATGTATACCTTGGCATCAGATGTATATGTGGTCTTATTATATGAGATGTATATTATGGATTCAGTTGATGCATCCTTTATGTTATGTTCTTTATAGTTGTACTTTGTAGATTATTTTTATTAAGTAATTCTATGTCAAGGAACCCTCGAGATTGGTATGTGTATGTTATTTTATCTCATTGTATTGCTTCCACATTGTTAACATTATTATTTGTAAACATTTAAAAAAAATATTATCCTTTTAACCTAGCTGCATGTTAGGTTAGTTCTCCTGGGTTCCCTGGTGGGGCATTACACTTGGTATTAGAGGACACATTTCTACACTGGGAGCTCTGGTAAATTTGTGTGCCTATCAGTTGGTTAGTAGTGCATGTTAGCATAGGTTTCCTTGTGTCTTTAGAGTCATTGTCATGATCTCTTATTTGTGTATGTTATTCTTTCCACTTGATATGAGAGTGATGTTTGGTCTTGGTTATTATAGGAGGATACCTACTGAGGCTTGAACTATGGTAGGATCTATGATTGAAACTATAGGATCTCTAGTCTCTTCGTTTCTCATAAAGTTTGTAATAATCTATAGGAGTGTTTTTGATAGTGAACAAATGGCTTGCTTCTTTTGTCTTTGTGTGGTTTGTATGAAGACATGGTGATGGTCATTTGACTGCCTCATCTGTTATACCATGATAGTTGATGTATGTTGTATGTGATATGTTGTGGTGATGGAGTCCTAGTGTGAAGAACTCCTTGTTGCTTGTTTTATTTCTCTTTGAGTGACTTGTGATATCTCTTGAGTGACCTATTTCTTAGCCCTATGAGTGTGATGTTATTGCTCATGTATGATTAGACTTTCATGTTGTATTGAATTGAATTTATTTCAGTTATATGAACTATATTGTGTGGGTGTTGTAATCAGCTCGGAGAGATTATGACTGATTATGAAATTTGAAAGTAATTCTTGTTTGTTAAAGACATTGTGCATAGTTTGGAAATATAAATATATATCATTCATTAGGAGTGCATTAACAGATTTGGAATTGTACTTTATTATTATAGATCAATTGGGTAAAGGACCTAGGTCCCCAAATAAAATTGTGCATTGCATCCATAGTAGGACTCTTGTAACTTTTAACCTAATTGTAGCATTTTGCAAAGGATTGATTAAATATTCATGCTAGTAACAAAGTAGAATTCATAATTGCATGAAGTTGCATAAAGATGATGTTAGAAATATAACAAATCATCTTCCTTGAGTGAGTGGGTGCATACTCCAACACATCTAGAGTGAGATATCTTAGATTTCATGAAGCGACTACTCCCTTGAGTGTGACTACCCCTAGTCACCTTGTTATGTGAAATATTTTTAGATTGATGATTTATTTTGGTTGATTGATATATTTTTATGATGTATGTGGGTCAACATTAATTTCTTTTGAATTTTCTTATGAATGGATTAGTCACCCAAATCTCTTTTCATTGTCTATTTTGTGGCATTAGTCACATTTGATTTAATGTTGGAATTGTATACATTTTTTATTTAATGTTGAACTTTGGAAGTTCTCCCACTTGGGTTTTTCCTTGGATTGATACGGTGGCTATTCTGAATGTTTGGTGTTGTTGACCATGTTTTGTGATAATTATTGTTTCTATCATATTCATTGTGGGCCTCTGATAGTATGTATAAGGGAGGACATCACATAGATTACACCATAATTTTATGTGGGAACGAAATGCATTACACAAATTATATGTTTTCTTGAGTGTTGCATTAGGTAAGATTGCATGAACAGTTCAAATTTCTATTTGATATGAACATGGATATGTGTCTTCTATATTAAGCTTTAGTATGTATGTATTTAATGATTTTTGAAATCATTGAAGATATAGACTTATTTAAGGAATATTGGATGATGAATAAATGATTAAGGTGATTTTTGGTTTATGCTTAAATCTAAATTATATTACTCTTTGTGATTCGTTATGCATATCTTAAAGTAAGATAGTTAAGTTGACTTGCATTAGTTCTTTCTTGAAGTGTAAATGAGTGACTATTGTGATTGGTATATTCTTTTGGTGTTTGGGTGTATCTTCTTGTTTGACCCTAATTAAAAGGGGGTGTAGCACTACAGTGCAAACCTTTTTGATTCTTTACTTGTTTAGTTATCGACTTCCAATGGTAAGCCTAGTTTTAGGGGAGGAGGATGTAATACCCACCCCTTAGTCTACCTTTCTGTTTCAGTTCTTGAATACTTTTAGACCTTTGTATGTATGTGTTAATTATTTGAGTTGATTTTGAGGATATTCTTGTATTGATTTTCATTATGCTACTGATCCATTGCTTAGTGTATTATATCATCTATTTGCATAGGATTTATGATTATTTCATGTTGGTTATGTTTATGTTATGAAGTCATTTTGATTAAGGTTTTCTAACAATACTGACCCTATATCTATATGCACATGGATCATCCTTATGTCTTACATTATTAATTGATGTATTTGGTATGGTATGGGACAGAGTTGTAGTTACTTGCTTCGGCAAGACCCACACGATAAACTAGTCTCAACCATTGTTTGTTATATTATATGTATGCATATGTTTATCTTTGTGATGAAAGGTTTGCAGGTACCAGGCTACATCTTCCCTGAATTGGCAGGAGTGAGCATTCCCTATTGCAATATCTCAATGTAAGAGAGAGGAGATAATATTCAGGCCTAAATCCGTACCCTAAACCCTTATTTTGTCCTAGGACTGGACAAGAATCTGATTGACTACCCTATCTGAATCCATCAAGTGACATGGAGTTGTGAGCCTTTCTGTGTGTGCTTGGGTGTCTGTTTAAAATGTTTCTCTGTTTCAGTTGTTTTTCTATTTAGATGGGTTTCAGTTGATTTAATGATGCTTTTGGCTTGATTTATTTGATGATTAATTTGTTGGAAATATTCAGGACTAACAGAGTTACTGAGAGGGGAGGGGTGAATCAGTAACACTTAGAACTTTAAAACATTTCTGCACATTTATATTCTTTAACCATTCATACATCTAATCTACTGCA
>MU228010.1:2758666-2822265 GCA_018584345.1 Thuja plicata
TAAGGTCGGCCTCATACAAATTAATAACATAAACTTATTTCTAAGTCGGCCTTACATAGGTGAACAAAATATTACTGAGTCGGTAGAAGCTCGGTTCCTCAAGCTGACTCGGTGAACTTCTGATACTGGGCATCCACTATAGTACTCGGCATCGTCATGCTCTCGGTAAGAGTAGAGGCTCGGTCCATACTAGTCCCGAAGTGTAGCTTGGAACTCGGTAGCTACGGTGACTCGGTAGATACATTGTCACTCGGTAACCTCTGGTGACTCGATAGTAACTGACTTCTCAGTTATCTTTGACTGATGACTCAGTGACTACCGTCTGCTCGGTAACTGCTATTTTTCTCATATGCTCGGTGACTGCCTTACTGCTCGGTTTGAACTGTTTGATCGGTGAGCTTTACTGAATGCTCGGTATAGGCTGTGGGCTGAGTGATGAGCTCGGTAAGCATTCAAAACCGAATAAGTGTTTTCACTAAGTGCATTCACTGATGCCAAATGTATCATTATTCCAACATAATTATGGTAAATATTAATGTTAATTATTGCACCTTTAATAAGGTTAAAACATTGATATTTAAAATTTATGGCTATTTAATTAATTGATTTAATTATTAAGTCTTGATTTAAATAATTGAGATTTAATAACTATTAAATTCAATTATTGTAATTAATTATGCAAAATTGATTTATTAAGTATTACTTTAAATCCCATAATTAATTGATTTATTTAAATATAAATATTCTCACGCATTTTCAATTATGACCGTGTTCTTATATTATAAAGTTGAGTTGTGCATGCTTTAAGTAAAAATTAAAAATAAAATATTTCTTTTAATTATTAATTAGATAATTAATATTCCCTTTAGGCTTTCACCTTTTGAAAACCTAATTGCTTGGTTTTCTATATCCTTGGATTGAAAGTTATTTTGGAGGTTGTTCAATTAGGGAGAAGGAGAGATCAGGCGATTGAGGATTTGTGAAAGCTTAGGAGCATTTTGGAGCATTTTTGGATTCTTCATTGCTTGGATTTGTGAATTTGTTCCTCCCATCAATTATTAAGGTAGGATCTTGATTCTTGTTAATTCTAGCTTTCAGATCCCTGTCTTCTATGCATCTAAAATGCTAGGATCATTTGTTAGAATCATCCTTGTTTGCTATCATGTGATTTGATTTCTTAAAATTGGGAAAATGTGTTATAGGATCAATTTTGTGGTTTCCTTCATGTTTGCATGCCATATCTGTGTTTTTGGGTATAAGGGTTTCATTTTATTGTATTGAATGCAAAATGGGCATTAGAGTTTTCAATTGGAATGATTTAGTTTCAAAAATTGCCTTAGGGTTTCAAATTTGTGAAAAATGTATTTTTTGTGTGAGAATTTGTTATTGTTTTAAAATTTTGATTAAACCTTCGGATCTGTTGACGCTTTACTTTGGAAAGAAGGAATTATACCCTAATTAGGTTCTTGACAAAATCGGGTCCATATCTGCATGGAAACAATACAATTAGGGTTAATTTTCATGCTTAGAAAATAACTCTTCTTGAAAAAGAAATAAATATTAATTTAGAATATTTTCATTGTTTACATCAAATTGCATGTTTTGAATAAATCCTTATTTACTACCTTTAGGGATTTTGGATAAAAAATACCTCTACTATTGAAAAATATAGTTTGAATCAATTTATTGTTGGAAATAAATTTAATATTATGTTGGAAATTAAATTAAAAATTTTATATATTGTGTTTATAGGAAATAAATCCTTATTATTAAAAATATGAAATTATGTTATTCTATTGTAAAAAAATAAATATAATTATTATGCCGCTGAAAAGAAAATACAAAAAAAAATAATATTCGGTGCTGGAAAAATTCACCAGCAAATAAAAATTAAATTAAATATACAGTATTTAATTAAAGGAAAATGGATTGTTTTTGAAATTAAAAGAAAGAGAAAGCTTTTTAAAAAAATAAATAAAAAAAAGAAATGTAAGAAAAAATTCTTATTATTAAAAAAATATTAATTTTTTTTAAAAGCATGTTTGTTGGGTTGGGGGCCACCACCCCCCCACACCCCAACGCCCCATGACACCCAAGGTGGACCGCAGGGCCCGTAGGTCTGCGGGACCCGTACAGCTCCCAAGGGAACCACAGGGCCCACAGGTCGTGCGGCCTGCGATACTCCCCGTGGGGAGTACTCCTGTAAAGGGAGAAGGAGAGCATGGGGGCTGCGGGGGAGCCCATGGGGGCTGTGACCCTGTGGGGGCCACACCCCCAACTTATATTTATTTTAAATTTTTTTTTAAGTTGTGTTTATTTTGTTTTAAAATTAAATTATTTTTGTTATAAGTTAGTAATAACTTTAGTTTAATTAAAGTTGTAATTCTATTTAAAATTTGTTTTATTAAAAAGTTTAGTTTTATTGGTAGTTTTATTTATTTTTAGTTGTAATTAATACTTTATAGAATTAGTATTAATTTTAATTAATATTAATTATTAATTAGGATTTATTATTAATATGTTATATTGGTAGTAATTATAATCTCAAGTTTTTGATTATGTTAAGAATTTCTCTAGCTGATGCTGTCAAATTTATAAGAATATGAGAATTGAGAGATAGAGTTAATTCTATTTCTAAAGACATACAATGAAAGACAGGTAAGATATCAATCAAAGAAAAAGGGTGTGGTGAGTATAGCTATGATGAATATTTGACCATCACTAACATGCCTCAAAATCCCAGATCATATGGCATGCCCTGACTAGTGGAAACACATGAAACTCTAGACCTAGTGCTAGTCAAATGTCCACCAACCACATTTGTCAGATGGAGAGACATAGCTGAAGAAAACCCCTTCTATCCGGACATCAACACTTGGTTTTATAAAGATTCTCTAGAGACACCTCAAACAAAAATACCTTTGTCACAATATGGAGCTGGTTTCACTATGCTACATAAATTTGGATATGATTGTAGGATTGGTTTGGGGGCAAGAAAACAAGGCTTAATGGAAGTGTCTTTACCGCCAACCGAAAGAAACAAAAGAGGGTTAGGTTATGAAAAAAAATAACCAATACAACCATCCAAGATGTAATCATAGACGAGGAACAAATTGTAGACTTAAACCAGGGGAAAAATCTAGAGCATGCCTTAATCAACAATATTCTCCAACAATTATTGCAATAGAAAGTGGAACCCTCTAATTCCCAATTGAACCTTAATCAAACTATCCAGGATGATGCAAAAAGTGAGACATGAAACAAGCATTCTAGGATTACTAATTCCCATGAGTACGAGTGGTTATCCCTCTGTAATTGTGAGTCACCCATCCCTGACTATTCCCCTCGGCCTGTCAATACCATACACCTTGATGAAATGTTTGACCAAATGACCATAGAAGACCAACCATGTATTGATAAACATGTTGGTGTCAATTCCTTAGGTGGTGCATCCATGTCCCATTCCAAATTTGTCAAAAATATCACCGCGGTCCTATTCACCCAAGAAGAGTCATCCCCCCATGTGTACCTTTGTCTAGTCTACCCAGAACTCATAGAATGGGACCAACAAGGATAATATGACATAGATCTTTTTCAGAATGATGAATCCATCACAGAATTCATGAGACTTTGACAAGGAATACCATCAGGAGACCACAAATTAGGCTTCTCTTTTAACCTGGACAAATATACATACTTTGGGGAGGAGGCTCCTCATTCCAGTCACAAAAGAAAAAAAGAATAGCCAGTAAGTGAAAACCGAAAGGCACTTTCTAACCATAAAATTTAAAAAATAAAGGATGTATCTTTTGGTGAAAACCTCTCTAAGGCACTAGAGGATGGAAAGCTAGAACTCCTCCCCTTAACAGAAGAAAAGTCAGTGCTATTAGCAGAAGAAACAAAGGAAGTCAATATAGGGGATGAAAAGAACCCTAAACATATCTATTTGGCTAAATCTCTTACACTAGAGGAAAGAGAATGATTCATTAATTTCTTCAAGGAAATAAAAATCAACTTCGCATGGTCTTACGCAGACATGCCAGGTTTGGATCTGGAGCCAGTGCTACATCATCTACCATTGTTACCAAATAAAAAACCAGATAAAAAATTTGATAAAGATGTATCTACACATCGCTTTACTTGTCAAAGAAGATATGAAGAAACTCCTAGATGCAGGATTCATGAGACCAATTCCATTTGCGGATTGGATATCTAATCTAATGCCAGTAACAAAACACAATGGTCAGATTCATATATGCATAGATTTTAGATATTTGAACAAGGCTTGTCCCAAGGATGATTTTCCTCTACCAAAAATTGACATGATAGTTGACCTGACAATAAGGCACCAAATATTATCCCTCATGGATGGTTTCTCTAGATAAAACCAAATAAGGATTGCTCTAGAGGACCAACACAAGACAACATTCACATGTTCTTGGGGAGATTACTGTTGGAATATAATTTCATTTGGCTTAAAATTGAAGGTGCAACTTATTAAGAGAAATGACCACAATCTTTCATGATCTAATTCATAAAAAAATGGAAGACTATTTTGATGACATACTAGCCATATCAATGCTTAGGGAAAATCACCTAAAAGTATTGGGCCTAATATATGATCGAATGTAAGAATACAAGGTCAGATTCAATCCAAAGAAGTGTGCATTCAAATTTATTGCTAGAAATCTCCTTGGATTCATTATATCACATAAATGAATCAAAGTAGCCATCCTTGACATGCCACCACCAAAAAATCTAAGGCAAGTACAGAGTCTATAAGGAAGACTGCAATCTATTAGGTGATTCATCACCCAATTGATAGATGAGTGTCACCCATTCTAGCACTGCATAGGGACATGATCTTCATATGGAAAGAACAATGAGAGAAAGAATTTCAAACCTTCAAGGATTATTTATTGAATTCCTCTATATTGGTAACGCCCATTCAAGGTAGGCCACTCCTCTTATATATCTTAGCAATAGAGTCAGTACTAAGCTTTCTCTTGGCACAACACGATGACCAGGGAAAGGAAAGATCCATTTACTACCTCAGTAGAATAGTGGTGGGATATGAGCTAAATTATTCAATAATAGAAAATTCATGTCTCAGAGTTGTCTTTGCTTCCCAAAAGTTAAGAGATTACATGTTGAGTCATCAAACAAAACCCATAGCACACATAGATCCATTGAAGTACTTGTTGAGTAAAGGAGAACTAACATGATGACTCACCAAAAATTGACATAGAGTACGTGGATTGAAAGGCTATCAAAGGAAAGGTAATTGTGGATCAACTAGAAAAGACACCAATACAAGATCATCATCATATAGTGTCTAAATATCCAGATGAATCAATCCTCATAATACAACTGGTAATAGAGGTATGGAAACTATTCTTTGATGGGTCATATACAAACCATGGTGTAGGAGCAGGGATAGTACTCATTACTCCAAATAATGATGCAATTTATAAGTCTTTTCAACTCAACTTTCCATGCATGAACAACATAGCTAAGTATGAAGCTCTGGTTATCATATTGAAGACAAATATATAATGGAGGATAAAGAACCTAAGAGTCTATGGTGATTCCCAATCAGTCATCAATCAAGTCAAAAATGACTACATGAAAAAAGATGAGAAACTGATCCCATATAGAGAGTTGCTGGACAAGCTACAGGATTTTTTTCATTTCATTGTATTTGAGCAGGTTCCAAGGGTTCAAAACAAAGCATGTATCCAATGGCTACTATAGAATCCTTGATCAACATGTCGGGTAACGAAACAAAATTCCAATTTTTGATAGAACAAATAATGATACCTGCACATAAAGCTTTGATAACAGAGTCTGCGTGTGTCCTTATTGGTCCTGAGGCCCCATAGTACCATGACATATATAACTACCTGCAAAATAGTACCCTACCACTTGACCTACCAAAAAACCAAAAAAGTCCCTCATATGACAAGCCTCTAGGTACACCCTTCTTGCTAGTGATCTATATAGAAGAAGTCTTGATGGAACACTTTTTTGATGTCTCACTTCCATGGAATACAAAAAATCCTTGTATGAGGTACATGAGGGAATTTATAGGGTCCATGCTAGTGGCAATAGTTTGGAAAAGAAGATCATCAAAATGGGATACTACTAGCCCACAGTAGAGATAAATGCTAACAAATACATGCAAAGGTGTCAACAATGTCAGATTCATGGAGATCTTATCCATGCATTAGTTCAAGAACTCAACCCCATCACTTCACCATAGCCATTTTCAAAATGGGGATTTGACTTAGTAGGAGAGATTACACCAAAATCCTCTAATGGTCACAAGTACATCATTGCAGCGACATATTACTTTACCAAATGGGTGGAAGAAATTCCTCTTACATACTTCACTGGTAAGAAAATCTCAATGTTAAACAACATTATCTGTCGATATGGAATCCCTCAAATCATACTCACTGATCATGGTACACCTTTTCAAAACTAGGATGTCAAAGATATCTGTGAGAAGTTCCACATAAATCAAGTTTTCTCTTCATTCTACTATCCCTAAGGGAATGGTAAAGTTGAAGCCACTAACAAAACCATCTTGAAGATCTTATAGAAATGATTCAATGAATCTGGGTGAGATTGACATTTGTAGCTTAGTCTCGCATTGTGGGCATACATAGCCACTATGAGAACGCCTATAGAAGTAACTCTATTTTACCTGGTATATGGATCAAAGGTGGTCCTACCCCTTGTAGTTGAAATCCCATCCCTTAGAATCTCATTGAAGAACATCATTCAGATAAAGACTATAGAGTAGCTAGACTCAATGAACTCAAAATGTTGGATGAGAGACAACACAATGTACTCAATCACTTACAAGGCTATCAAGATTTCCTTAAAAGAAACTATGACAAGAAGGTTAGACCATGAACCTTTGAGGTAGGAGATCTTGTCCTCATAGAGAATAAAAACAACCAAGCATAAAGGGTTAAACCAAGAAAGTTCAAGCCTATTTGGCTAGGGCCCTACGTCATCATCACATCATACAACAGTGGGGCATATCAACTGGAAACTCAAGAAGGAGATAAGCTCCCTGGTCATATCAATAACATGAACCTCAAAAGGTTCTATGCCTGAGGTCTCAAGGTTAAGGGAGCATATCTAAAATCCAAAAAATACAAAAAAATCAAAAAAATATAAAAGGTTAACCTGGTGAAAACCTGACAAACATGTGCCTTGGTGACAACAAAAAAATTCAAAAAAAGAGAAAAAAGTAAAGAGAAACACAATCTCTTTCTCAGTGAAAACCTAGAAAACAAGCACTATTGGGCAAGTACCTTAGTGCAAACTTGGTAAACAGGCGCCAAGTGTTAAGATCCTGCTTCACCATCAATGAGCTCCAAAAGATCAAATCTTGTGCTCCTCGCATGCAAGATTGAGTACCCAAGCTTGTTTTTAGAAGCACAATCCCCTTTGAACACCATGATTATCCATGGTTTGTACTGGTTCACCAGACTAGGAGCAATTCTAAAAGTCTTGAAAAAATCTAAAAATCTTAAAAAGTCATCAAAAAATCCTAAAAAGAGAAAAATGTAATGAAAAAATCAATCATCATAAAAAAATCAAATATTACAAAATCTCAAAAATAAATCATCTTTGATATCAACAAGTAAATGACAATCAAAGAATCGCTCAAATGTCAAAACTATGAGCTTCACAAATCGACAATAGACTAATATGACTTAGCTTTATCGGTAATCCAATCTGTCATCAATCAAATGATTCAATCAGTCAATCAATCAAACTATTAATTGTCTTAAACATTTAGAGATATACTCAAAACCAGACAAATCGATCTTATATGAGTCATCCATTCCTGAAACTAGACACAATCAAGCATCAAAATCAAGCAAATCAAGGAATAGTAAACTGTTTGATAGGTCAGTCATGTCAGTCACTTGTCAATTTATCTTTCACGATTATGATCTTATTCTACTCAAGGATACCACTAAGTGATGAGAGTTGCTATGATGGATCATGATCTTGTTTTCTTTGATTTATTTTTGTGGAGTATTTCAATTCAATTATGGGTGAATAATGATTCAAGATAAATGCGATAGGAGCTGTCACATATCTAGCAACCACGCAATTCCATGATCTAAGCTAACCCCTGGAAAAGAATTAAACAATCCTTAGCTATTATCTTCTTATTTTTATAAAAAATCATAGCGGTATCTAGATGATAAGTATATGGGTGCATTTGGTTTTCTTTTTATTTGCTTCTTCTTATCAGAAATCATAGCAATATCCAGATGGTCGATATCTCGGTGCATTTGGTTCTCATTTTTTATTAGAGATCATAGTGGTATCTAGATGGTCGATATCTGGGTGCATTTGGTTCTCTTTATTTTCAGTTTTTCTACTTCTTGTTATCAAAGATCATAGCAGTATCTAGATAGTCAATATCTGGGTGCATTTAGGTCTCTTCATTTTCATAAATAAGGTATAATAATGAATAAAATTGGAAAACATGAGAGAAACTTGGTTTCATCACTTCCTCTTTCATTGGGTCCCTTCCTATTGTTATACACTAAATTTTGCACCCTAGGTCAAGCTCTCGTAGTCTTGATAATATAGTATAACATGGGATTCATATCCAGGTTGTGGGACCTTTGCTAACTGAGATGAGACCTCTAGAATCTAGGCTGGTTCCTCTTAGATAATCACCCAAATTTTCTTTTTAACATGAAAGTAAAATCTTGAGGGAAAAGGGATAGAAGGAGTGCATAAAGGGGAAATAACTGAAAGCAAACTATCCTACTAGGTGATACACTGAAAGTAATATGAAGATAACATATTGGCCACACCAGCATGAAGACTCTTAGATATAATAGAACACAATATTTCTAAATAGGCTTGCATAAGTGTTTCATAGAGAGGTCCGAAATAGAAAGAGGCTATTCAAGGAAAGAAAAGATTTCACAAGCAATAGATTTCCTAATAAATTTAGAGATAGATTGTGACCTGCAAGAAAATGTTCACTTCAACAAATGGATGCAGAAACGAGACAAAATAGTTAGGGATGAACAAAATCCACAAAACTATCTAAATCAAATCATCCATAATAGCATGTAAAGATGCTGAAAAAGAGAAGGGCTCTGGAATCTAAGACTTCTCTGATATAAACCAGTGTATCATATTCATTAAGAGAAAATACAGAAAGAGGGAAATTAGAGGACATAAAGAATGTCATAGATAATTCCCACAAAGTCTGGATTCCAATGAAAGATTACAATTTGCCAAAATTAGAGGGCAGAAAGAATGCCTTAGATAAATTTTACAACTGGAAAAATCTAAACTAAAAATCTCTGAAACTAACTTATATACACTACTCCTCTAGCACACAGGCCCAGAAGTCAATCTGATTTAGGAATTACGGTATGCAATTCATATGCAATATAATAATAAGAAACCCTATTAATTTCAAATCTGCTCATAAATGCATCATGAAATATCTAAAATGATATGATATGCCTTTGAAAATCTTTCCCATTGCCATAACTATGCCTCTGAGAAGTCGGCCGATCCATCTACTTCCCTGCAAGTTGGTTCTGTCATAACTCTGAGATTAGATATTTGCATTTTTAAATGTTTGAAAGATAACGATCAATGGAGGCACAAATATTTCATCCATGATCAAGATTCAAATTTGATTTTTCTTTAAAACGTAACTGTTGATCTCATATTTTGACTGGTGACTGACTTTAACCCGTGCCCTAACTTTGCACTCACCTCTGGTTTCATTTTTCATATTGTCACTGAGTCGCCTGATATTTCTATTAACCTTGGCTATATCATGAGACCATGCAAAAAGCGTTAGATCTCCTTTATCATCGATGATAGTCACCAAGTCTCTGAATACTTTTCACATACTCCTTTCCTTCGTGAGACTAAGCGACTGAAGGAAGTCTCTTAATCACAAGATAAATTGGAATATTTGGTCTGCATCACGCGATCACGCAACTGAATGCGTAGAACCTGGATCCACTTATTGCCATGTGTCACAATGTGATTTACCATTGCTGTACACTCAACCTTTCTATCTAACTTAACCATGTATTGACCCTAGGTCACCACTTTCTTCTGAGTTTCCAAGTCGCTGGATTGATTATTTAACCTTGAGTTTGTTATGAGACCATGCAATTGAACCCTAAGTCTCTAAGTCACCAGATATATTTGAATTTTCAACTATCATCTAGAGATCATCTGACTACTATTGATCCTCACTAGCTTGCATGTGACAGCCACTGCCAAGTCTCGTAACCTTATGAGATAAACCCTCATTATCATGAGATCACGCGACTAAAGTCTCTAAGTTGCGAGATGATTTGGATATTTTATGACTGCATATTCATTTTTTTGCAAACTAGACACGTGTCATATCCTTCCTTGTGTCTCGTGATCACTAGATCTTTACCCTAACTCAGCATACTTTACGAGACTATGCAACAACGCAAATTTGAAAACCTAACATTAACCTTAGTTAAAACTAGAGACTTGGCGACCAAAGAGATCAACCCAACTGCATCCAGGCCCATCAAGTACATGTGGCACACTGTCATTGCATGTCTGTAACTCTGAGTTGACCTCTCCTCGGACCACGGTCATATCTAGCAATAACCATACTGTGTAATCTCAAAATATCATAATAAACTCATTAACCCAGGTCAAATACAGAGATCACTCGACCACCATTAGATCAATTCCTCATCAGATGGTAGTCGCTTGATCGCTTGACCAAAAAATAATATGCCACTTCATTATGAGACAACCCGACTAAAAGGAATCGCTAAGTCGTTTGATTTAAAGGAATATTCTGATATCATTAGGAGATCTCACGACTGCAAAAAAAAGGAAATAAAAACATAGGATTTAGGGATTTAAGTGGCGCAGAAAAGGTAATCTCAAATTATAATAGGTCATGGACAACTAGGGTTTCTCATGAAGTACATATGGTTTTCACACTTAGGATATTTTTGCATGGACAATGCATACCAGAGGACAGAAAAGGGTTATAGAAGACAACCAAAACCAGAAAATTTTTAGGTCTTTCTCACAGTCTGGGATCAACCCTTGTGGGAGCCTCATTTTACTCCACATGTAGCCAAAATTTACATGATGGGGAAATTTTGGATAACATTTTGGCAATTTCTACAGGATGTCTACCTGCTAGACATTGAGGACCAGTGGCCTTGAAACATTCCATTGGGCATATGAGTCATCTTCTGATAAAAAATAGAACCTTGGAAATAGATTGAAACTAGGAGGAGGAACCACAAACTGTGCACAAGCACTTCTTAAAAAGCAGGAAACTAAACTAAAAAAAGAGAAGAAAGCAGGGAAACTAGCGTAACCTAAACTAACTAGTGCAGAAAACTGGTCAAACAAAACCATTCACTGGAATGTTAAAATAACTACCCTTCCTCATTAAGATATTTTGCATGGAATGCATAAGGATAACCAGTAGGATATGAGGCACATAAAAATATGTTAGGAAATAATGAACTGCGTCTACAAAAATAGGATCAAGTTTACCCACCTCGAATTGGAGATGTCTCAGTAAACTCCCTCTGGGCCAAGTATCTGATGGGATAGCCTCTTGAAAGTCTGAAAACAAAACTTTCCTTGATGGTTTCTTCTTTATCTTCATGGTTTCCTCTCATTATGGATAGCGATGTCAACTCATTCTCCATATTCAAAGGATCATTATCCTCAATAGAGAAAGCATAAAGCTCTTCATAACTATTAATCCCCTGAAGATTTAGAAATGGTTCCAACTTATATTCATGTATAAGATCTTCAGAAAGAGAGTAATCCAAGACCAGGCCTCTTTCAATAGGCACATAACTTTGAACCTTTGTTCTAGAGAATAGGGATTCTTCATTCAATTTGTCACAAAAAACCTCTATGATGTTGAAAAAATCACTTTCTTCAAGTTTTTTGTCCATGTTCTTTTCTTGGAAAATCTCTTCCATATTTGTAGGCTCATGAATTAGCACTTCATCGGGATCTATTCCCTCCTGCTCTTGCAAAATTATAGATGTGGTCATGATCATATCTTTCTCATCCTTTTCAACAAAACTAAGCATCTCATCCGACCAAGACATGAAATCCTCCTCTCTATCAATCCCTTGTTGATGGTGAACCTTTCATTCTAATTGACCTTCAGCCATAGGTAATGGCATGTCTTCTTCTTCATCAATAAAAAGGGGAAGCTCCTCAAATGAATCCACCAAGACATTAGGCTGGGCATTAAATTCCACCTCTTCATCATATTGTCCCAACTTGTCATAGTCATCACTCAACACTGATATCTCTGATTTTGTCTTCTCCTCATCACATGAAAGCTCATCTTCCACATGTCCTTGCACTGATACTTGATCAGTATCCTTGAAAAGAATTGGCATCTGACAGCTAGGAGGCAGAGTCCATTGAGGTTTACATGGTAGTTCATCATCTCAAGATACTTGAAGGGTCTCTTGGGATAGACAATTTTCTTGAACAGACTGCTCTTGCAGAGTGGTAGGCTGAATCTCAAGTATAGGCTCTTGGAAAGAACTTTTTTCCTTAAAACTTGGGATGTGAAATTGATAGGGCTTAGGGGTAGACATAGAAGGCATACCTTCTTTGAATCTTGGAAAATTGAATCCCCTATCATCTTGGTGTTTCTCCTTTGTAGCTAGCTCTGTCTCAATATAATCCTTTAGCTACTGTTGACCACCATAAGGCTGCAATTTTTCTATAACCGGTTCATATGCTTGAAGGATGTCACTAAATATTGGAAATGAACACTTAATAGGCTCTTCATGTGTAGGCTTTGGGAAGAGATGAGCATTCCATCTTGGAATTTTATATTTAAGAGCCTCTTTCTCATCAATTCATGATTTTAGCTTTGCTGCCTCAATATCAACTTGGTGATCAAGCTCTTCTCTCCATTGGTTCATTTGTTGTTCATTACTAAGAGTCTCTACCATTTGGTTCGAAACAAACTCTTTCTCATAACTTTGATCTTCCATGTCCTACTGCTCATCACCAAAAGCCTTTTCTATTTGATAGGAAATTAACCCTTGCTCATAACTTTGAGCCTCCATATCCCTCTACTCCCTAATCTCAGACAACTTCTTAATCATGTCTAACAATAGACTCTTTGTCTTTTCACACTCTTCCTTCATTCCAATGTGGTTCGAGCTCTGAGGCTGGTTGGGAATATTTATATGTTGTTCAAGCATGGAATAGCCTCTCTGGGACTGGTTATAGTTCTGTGTATGTTGCCAATTAGGCTTAGCAGGGGAGGGTAGGTGGCAAGTGTGATGAGTCTGCATCACTTGAATCTCTTGTTGTCTCTTTTATGCCCATGATGTCTCCCATTGGAGATTATACTCATAAGCATGTGCAGGGGTATATTGATTAGGTGCTTATTGAACATATTAACACCTTGCTATGATATGGTAGCTTGGGGTAAAATCAGGCTTTGGATGATTCTCATATGGCTGCTTAGCCCATTGAGTATTATTCTGATGATAGGATGGTGAGTAACCTAACTGTCCATAATAACTTGACATGTCTACTCATGCAATTAGCTGGAATTTTGAAAATGAAAGATTTGAAACATACCAACACTTGATCTTTGAAAACCAGTAGACCTTCCAGAGTTGCTAGATATGCAGCACAAGGACCTCTTCTAGGTCTATAATATGTTATCAGCATATCAGAGATAACATATCTTTGAAAATAAAATTCTTTTGTGGTCCCACCGGGCATTCCAGAACTGTTATACACTAAATTTTGCACCCTAGGTTAAGATCTTGTAGTCTTGATAATCTAGTATAACATGAGAATCATCTCTAAGTTGTGGGACCTTTGCTAACTGAGATGAAACCTCCAGATTCTAGGCTGGTTCCTCTTGGATAATCACCCAAATTTTCTTTTTAACATGAAAGTAAACTCTTGAGGGAAAAGGGATAGAAGGAGTGTATAAAAGGGAAATAACTAAAAGAAAACTATCCTACTAGGTGATACACTGAAAGTAATATGAAGATAACATAGTGGCCACACCAGCATGAAGACTCTTAGATATAATAGAACACAATATTTCTGAACAGGCTTGCATAAGTATTTCACAGAGAGGTCCGAAGTAGAAAGAGGCTATTCAAGGAAAGAAAATATTTCACAAACAATAGCTTTCCTAAGAAATTTAGACATAGATTGTGACCTTCAAGCAAACTTTCACTTCAGCAAATGGATGCAGAAATGAGACAAAATAGTTAGGGATGAACAAAATCCACAAAAATATCTAAATCAAATCATCTACAATAGCATGCAAAGATGCTGAAAAAGAGAAGGGCTCTGAAATCTAAGACTTCTTTGATATAAACCAGTGTATCATATTCATTAAGAGAAAATATAGATAGAGGGAAATTAGAGGACAGAAAGAATGTCACAGATAATTCCCACAAAGTCTGGATTCTAATGAAAGATTACAAATTGCCAAAATTAGAGGGCAGAAAGAATACCTCAGATAACTTTTACAACTAGAAAAATCTGAACTAAAAAGCTCTGAAACTAACTTATATACACTACTCCTCTAGCATGTAGGCCCAAGAGTCAATCTGATTCAAGAATTAGGGTTTGAAATTCATATGTAATATAATATTCATAAACCCTAATACTATCAATTCTGCTCATAAATGCATTGTGAAATATCTGAAATGATCTGATATGCCTTTGAACATCTTTCCCATCACCATAGCTATGCCTCTAAGAAGTTGGCCGATCCATCTACTTCCCTGCAATTTGGTTCTGTCATAACTCTGAGATCAGATATTTGAATTTTTAAATGTTTTAAAGTTAACATTCAATGGATGCGCAAATATTTCATCCATGACTGAGATTCAAAATTATTTTTTCTTTAAAATGTAACCATCGATCTTGTCCTTTGACTGGTGACTGACTTTAACCCGTGCCATAACTCTACACTCACCTTTGGTTTCATTTTTCATATTGTTGCTGAGTCTCCTAATATTTCTATTAACCCTGGCTATCTCACGAGACCACACGACAAGTTTTAGATCTCCTTTATCATCGATGGTAGTTGCTAAGTCTCTGAATACTTTTGGCATATTCATTTCCTTCACGAGACTAAGAGACTAAAGGAAGTCTCTTAATCATGAGATAAATCAGAATATTCGATCTATATCACGCGATCACCTGAATAAATATGTAGATCCCGGGTCCACTTATTTCCATGTGTCACAATGTGATTTACCATTGCTGTACACTCAGCCTTGCTATCTAACTTAACCATGTATTGACCCTGGGTCACCACTTTCTTCTGAGTTTCCATGTCGCTGGATTGATTCTTTAACCTTGATTTTGTTACAAGACCATGCGACTGAACCCTAAGTCTCTAAGTCACCAGATATATTTGAATTTTCAATTATCATCTGAAGATCATCTGACTATCATTGATCCTCACTAGCTTGCATCTGACGGCCACCGCCAAGTCTTGTAACCTTATGAGATAAACCCTCATTATCATGAGATCACCCAACTGAAGTCTCTAAGTCATGAGATGATTTGGATATTTTTCAATTGGAGATTCATCTTTACCCCAAACTAGACACGTGTCATATCCTTCCTTATGTCTTGTGATTGCTAGATCTTTAACCTAACTCACCATACTTTACGAGACTATGTGACAACACAAATTTGAAAAACTAACATTAACCATAGTTAAAACTGGAGACTTGACAACCAAAGACATCAACCCAACTGCATCTGGGCCCATCAAGTACATGTGGTACACTTTCATTTCATGTATTTAACTCTGATCTAACCTCTCCTCTGACCACGGTCATATCTAGCGATAACCATATTGTGTAATCTTGAAATATCATGATAAAATCATTAACCTGGGTCAAATCCAGCGATCACCCAACCACCATTAGATTAATTCCTCATCGGATGGTAGTTGCTTGACCAAAAAAGAATTTTCCACTTCATTAAGAGACAACCTGACTAAAAGGAATCACTAAGTTGCTTGATTTAAAGGAATATTCTGATATCATTAGGAGATCTTGCAACTGCACATAAAAGGAAATAAACACATGGGCTTTAGGGATTTAAGTGTCTCAAAAAAGGTAACCTCAAATTATAACAGGGTATGGAAAACTAGGGTTTCTTGTGAAGTACATTGGGGTTTCACACGTAAGATATTTTTGCATGGACAAGGAAGACCAGAGGACAGAAAAGGGTTGCAGAAGACGCAACCAAGACCAAAATTTTTTTAGGTCTTTCTCACAGGCTGGGCTCAACCCTTGTGGGAGCCTCATTTTACTCCACTTGTAGCCAAAATTTGCATGATGGGGAAATTAGGGATAAAACCTATCACAACCAATTTCTCACTAACTTTCTTCCAACTAACACATGTATTAACTCAGACACATGGTACATTTTAAGTTTGCATTTATTTATTGCATAAGAAAAAGAAAATATGTGCATACATCATACATGGTAGATCATATAATCAATGCATCCATTATCAATAACATAATAACTAACATAGGAATTCATTCATCATCATCATATAATGATTCAACATTATCAACAAATTAATGCTCATCTGACATATTTTTATGTTTAATTTGTTGAGGGGGCATATACTCCACCTGCTATCACTGGGGCAGGATCAAAACATAAGATTTTTTGACAAAATGCGACAAGCCACAATGCATCAAAGAGAGGCAAATGTAGACACCCTAAAATAGACAGACTTGTGACCTTACATTAAAATTACTAATTTTCATCTATTAATTGATGGTTTTTTAATTATTAATTAATTATCTATTTCTTCTAAATCGATTCCCCAAATCATTTAATCATATCCCCAAAATTAATTAAATAATTAAATTTATTTAAATAATTAACTTTAATTAATTAATCTTTATTAATTAATTAAATTCAATTTTCAGAAGTTTAAATTTAAATATTTAAACTTATTAATTAATTATTCTAATTAAATTAATTTCATTTCACTCAATAATTCAATTCTAAATTAAAAAAGAATTAAATTATCTCATGTTTGAATACTTTAATTACAAAAATCAATTAAATATTGAAATAATTCATTTATCAAGTTCAAAAAGGTAACTGATGATCAACTTTTTAGTTAACTAAACATCTCCTCTTCTCTCCAAGTTGAAGAGGTGAAGTAAATTGGTTTCTTTTCAGTTAACTAAACATCCCCTCTTCTCTCCAAGTTGAAGAGGTGGAGTAAACTAGTTGCTTTTCAGTTAACTAAACATCCCCTCTTCTCTCCAAGTTGAACAAGTGGATTTTACTATTTTCTCCTCAGTTAAACTAAAACATCACCCCTTCTCTACAAGTTGAAGAGGTGGAGTTTACTGCTTGCTCCTCAGTTAACTAAAACATCATCTCTTTTCTCCTATTTGAAAAGGTGGAGTTTACTGATTGCTTCTCTAGTTCCTTTTGATCTCAACCATTCATTCTCTAATATTTGCAATTGATCTCAACCATCCAAATCATTTTCCATATTCTGTATAATCAACCCTTCTCAACCATTTGAAGGATCCAGGATTTCAAGATTTGTGCACACTTACTCTGCAGGATTCTTGCGAAGCATCAAACATTCTTGTGATCATATCAATATCATTTTCTCAACACTCTCAAGTCACAGACGATGTCGATACCAATATTGAGCACCATAAATCTAGAGTTTCATAAGGATTAAAGAGAAGAAATAGAAGCCCTAAGAATCATAGTTTGCATTTGTTTATTTTCCTCTTTGATTGCTTGTTATTTTATTGTCCCTAGATTTATTCTTAGTAGTTTTGATTTCTTTCCCCTGTTGCAAATCGGTGCTACTAACCCTCGTTATTAGAGTTGGAGCAGAATTGGATCTACGGAACTATATATTTATAAATTGCATGTAATTTTTATTGGATTATGTTAGAAAATAATGAAAACATCATTTTATAATTGTTGCAGTACATTCTACCTCTATCTCTCCAAGACCACTTCGACAATAATGTCAAGAAAGACATATATAATCTTGGAAAATACATGAGGTAAGTAGTGATATTTTTTCAATTTGTTGGATAGATATTATATTTGGGATTTTTTTACTTGTTATGTTATATGTATTGTATATTATTTTATAAAGTATCATTTATATGTTTTTGCACCGTGAATCTCTTGTAGGTGGTTGTCATATAAATAAATCCATAAAGAAGATATAAAATATTGGAAGAAAAAAATTTCTCATCTAGTGTGTGAAATAAAAAAGTGTCTACATTCAAATTTTTTTAATGCACAAGAACACTACCTCATACACCAAGTTGAGGAGATTGAATTATATGGACCTATACACGCTAGGTCAATGTAGATGGTTTAGAGTCACTTGAAATTTTTGAAGGATTTGGCTAGACAAAAAGAACATCCTAAGGGTTCTCTGGTGGAGGGATATATGGTATACCAGACTATGATGTACATTATTGAATATCTTCCTAAGTTTGCAAAAAAATCCATGTAGATCACATTTGGGATCCCAACCCAATTAACAAATTCAAAGAGTAATTGATGGGGAAAGGTAGATTGAGAAAATTGAGAGGTAATTATAAGATTTTATTTTAGTTACTTAATTCTTAATCTTCAAAATAAATCAGTTGTAAGTCATCTATTTATTTTTTGTAAAGTTGGTCGAGAGTGGGATCCACAATATTTGTATATTGCAAATAATGTTGATTGGATGATGGTATAGATTGAATGATGTAAACATTCTGGTTGTACATTAACATGGGAAGGTGTGGCTTCATTGGTTAAAGAAGATCATTGTAATGTAGATTCCAATATTATGCCAAGGGAAATTAATTTAGCATATGGTTTAAGAGATAAACAGGTACGTGTAAATTTATTAATCACCCATATGTTTATCAACTCACGATGCAATAATTTTTACATGTTTCACATATTGTAGGTCAAACACCACAACACTATGTGTTGCAATGGTCGTAAGTTTCACATTAAAAATTTTGATGACGAATAAACCTTGTGATTCTGGGATAACTGCAGTCTTTGAGGTGACTAATATTTCATCTAGAAATGACATACATCCTCAAGAGTCTCAAAATCAATAATATGCCATTTTGGATGATATACTTGAGTGTGACTTTAATTCATTCAAATTAGTTCTATTCATCGTCAAATGGTATAGGCTATGACTGAATCAAAATGATCCTGATAGAATTTTTATTGAACATGATAATAAATTTACAATAATTAATAAAAGGTCATTTGAGCCAGTTGGGGATGAGCCCTATGTTTTTCCAATCCAATGTGAGAAGATATTTTACTCAAAGGTTCCACATAAACCAGGTTAGTTATTTGTTGTTAGACATGATCCAAGAGGAAGGCCGATAAAGTATAATGTTATGGAAGAAGAAGACATCGAAGAAGTAGAAGATGATGTAGATGATTATCATGGTCGACATTTAGTTGATGATGCTCCTAACAAAAATGTTCATGAAGAAGAAGAAGAAGATGATGTTGTTGTTGCTGCTGATGACGATGACGATGAGGATTGTGATGGTGATGATGATTGTGATGACAATGATGATGACAATGCTGACGATGACAATGATGATGATGAGGATGATGATGATGATGATGAGTTGGATGAAGAAGAAGATGTGAGACCTACATTAGACTATCATAATTTTAATGCTTATTGTCATGCTTTGAGTTGTTTTATACTTAGACATACATTGATCATTAGAGAATTTTATGTATTTGAGGATCTTTTGAATCTTATTTTATATATTTTGTACCTGATTATGTAATTAGGGTACACTTGAGATGCTTTACATTTTGATACAGTTTCAGTTTATGATGATGTCATATATGAGATTAAATGTATGAATGTATTATGATGAATTTGGTTTAGGAAACCAATGCTATGCTTATTTAAGTATCAAATTAAGATATAATTATATTCAATGAATTATTGATGTTATATTATGCTTTTATATCATGTTGTTTTGGACCTACTGATGTGTGCAATGAGTGTGCAGGGATAGTTGACCATGGATCTAAATCGGGGACTCATTATTGGAACCTATGTGATATTCCACGCATTTCAAGGTCCTATTTATATAAAAAAATATAGATCTCATTGTATATGTGGTTTATTCATAAATGTGGTTTGCATGTGTGTATTTCAATTAGTAAATGTTAATGTGAAAAAGTCATGTCATTTGTTTTAATTCATTGTGCCAAATTTGACAATTGTTACAATTTAATGTTGACATGGATAGTAAAGGGAACCATGATTAGGTGTAGGGTTAACTAAGGTTACCTATGTATAGTACCAAAGCTTACCCAAGGTTAGAAGTTTCTAGATGATCAACTTGACTTAAAAATCTATGGGTTAACTTTAGGTGTAGTTTACAAGGGTCTTTTGGGCTCCCAGAAGGTAACTGCGGTCAGTTTTAGCTAACCAAATTGGTACCCTAGGTGTAAGGGGTAATTTTTAGTCATTAATAAGCCTGTAAACTTATTTTTTGCTTCCCTAAAGTCTCATTTTCAAACTTGAGTGAATTTGAGGAGTTGTGTAACTTTGGTTAACCTCTCTCTTCTTCCCAAGTTGCATTTAACTTCATTCATGGAGAATTAAAGAAAGTGGGAAGAAATAGATGGTTAGGGTCACCTCACCCTTTGGTTAGTGTTGGAGGTTTTCCTATTTAGGAAAGGTTTTAGGAAGAGTTGAGTGTTCATCCACTCTCTACCCTTAGAGACAGATTTCAGAAATTGAAGGAGCTTTTGGAGAAGAAGGATAAGAAGGATATCTCCTCCCCAAATTTCAACCCACCTTAGCTTTGGAATAAAGTTGGATCTTTTAGAAGTAATTTTATTTATGTTCATGTGTGTTCTTGAGCTTGAAACTCCATTAATGGAGTCCTATGAATATTTTAAGTTATTTTCAAGTTGAAATTTTAGTGTTTTATTTTATAATATTTTATTTTGTGTTAAATTTTGAATGGGTTTCTTCAAGGCACACTCACCCTTGGGAGGGTAGAGTAACCTTGAAGGGGGTGGTAGGAATGACTCCAATTTATTATAGAGTCTCCCATGTGAGGAGGGAAAGACATGGGGTTCCATGATATCTATGATGCCAAGTAGGGCCTAAGGGCACCTGGGGGGCATAATGATGATGACATGTAACTAATTGAATGTTTGAAGATGTTAAGTTGATGTTCATGCAAGGCATTAAATCAGTTAATGTATTATATTGTCATTTACTTCAACTTGATATAATCTATATGGTCATTATAATACTGCCAAAGACTTCAAAGAACCGATGAATCAAAGGCTATGCTATCAGTAATGCATATAAGTCAAGTAATCACTAAGTGACTAAATACACCGACGGAGTGCACTCGATGGTTAGAGTAAAAGAAATAAGTCACAGTGTTTCCCGACGAACAAATACATAACATTACCGATGAGCAGAGTTACAATGTTTCTCGACGAGAAAAACACAAAGTAACCCGATGGAAAGAATTTCAGTGGTTCCCAACAGACAAGACAAGGATGGAGATCCTAATGACAATTGAAGTCACACCGATGGAATAGTTAGTTATCACTGATGACAAACTGCAGAGTTGACCGACATAACAAAGAGTTCAAAAAATGACAAAAATGCTTAGCTATCAAAAAGCTAAATATAGAGTTAACAGATACTTATCATTGTTTTAATCATCCAGATAAAGCCGGAGATAAGTAATTGATTTAAAGCTCCTTTTTCCAGTTGGCAAGAAGATCTCTATGAGATAAGACTAGAGATTTTCTTTAGATCTGTTGGAAAAAAATGTTGAACACGCCAAGATCAAGAAAGCCAAGAAAAGAGGAAATCATGTCTATAAGAGACAAAATCAATTCATTACGAATTGTGTGTGTGGGGTGAACAAGATGAGAGGAAAGATGCTAAAGAAAATTTGAAGGAGAAGAAATTCTTCATTTTAGTCCTAATCAACAAGCTAAAGGAAGAGCTAGATTCTGTAGACACCGATGAACAATGAGACAAGCATCATAGAGAAGAACAAGTGTGGAGGAAAGGTATATATTTGATTATATTGATCAGTGAAGTAATGGACCTAAAATAGATCTAAAAATCTGCAATTGAGTTGTATGTATGAATAGATCATTAGTGTTTCAGTTTAACCATTGAAGCATATAAGCCTCTTAATCAAGTAGGACTTAAAAGTATTTTTCAATTGAGATACATCCCAAGGAGTATCAAAAATTTTGATCACAAAAGTAGCATTGGATATGCCCGATACCTATTGATAGGCCAAGTGAGTGTTTGATCTAGGATGGTAGCATTAGATTCCAGATACTAGTTAACAAACTATTTCTAAATCCTCTAACAAGGTCACACCTAACATTGTATTTGTAACCTTTAATAGGGTTGGCTCCTAACAGAGCTCACTTCAGAAGAGTGAAAATTTGGAGTACCGGTCCCAGTGATTTTTCCCTTAACAAGGTTTCCACGTTAAAAATCTATGTGTTATGTGTGTATGATTATTTCTTTACTATTTTGTATCTTACATAGTTAATTCTGGATTGATTAGTATAGTCTGCATACTGTGTTTCGGTAAATAGGTGACTTCTTATCGGTAAACATACAGAAGAAGGTTTAACAAAGTAATCTGACAAGTTGTAAATTGTTATAAGTATTTCATGGCATTCATCTTGTAGGAAAGAAGATAACTTGAGACATAATTTGTGGTTATAAGTTTGAAGGGTTGATTTAAGGATTAAAATTTGAGGCCACTGATTCACCCCCCCTCTCAGTTATTTCTAAAAATTGATATCAGAGCTTGTGTGCTTAGAAAGGAAGGTTTCAAGACCTAAGCTAAAGATCACAAGATGAACATACGAGATGTGCCCAAGTTGAACAAAGACAATTTTTCTTCATGGCAGAGAAGAATAAGACTCCACTTATCAGGTATTGGTAATGATGTTACTCAATACTTAGATACTTAATATGTGTTTCCCACAGGAGCACCAACAATTGAAAAAATAAGAGAGAAGCATGAAAAAAATGGCATGATGATAGAACTTGCTTCCTCACTCTCCGATGCTGAATTTTAAGATGTCAAAACCTGTAAAACTGCAAAGCAGATGTGGGACAAATTGAAGCTTGTACATGGTGGTGATAAAAATATTTTGAGAGCCAAGGCAGAAATCCTTAGAGGAAAGTTTGATGATCTCAAAATGAAAGAAGGTGAAAACATCACTCAGTACAACACAAGAATCAAAGAGGTAGTCAATGCTATCTGAGGAGTTGGAGGTGTACTAGAAGAAGATATAGTGGTAAGTAAAATTCTAAGAACCTTATTGCCTACTTATGCTATTAGAGTATCCACCATTCAAGAAATGAGAGCAGTGGAAAATAGAAATGTTACTCTAGACAATTTAATGGGAAGATTGATTTCATTTGAGATGAACAACTTTGATAATAGTGTCTTACCAAACATAGAGTCTGCATTCAAGTCTTCTATGAGAATAAGTAAATCAAGTCATAAAAACACTATGAGAAAAGATAGTGATAGTTAAAGTGAAGAAGATGACCTTGATGAAATTGAAACACTTATGGCTAGAATAATGTAGAGAGGCAAAGGTAAATACAAAGGTAAATTACCACTTAATTATTTTAATTGCAAAGAGATTGGACACTTTGCTACAAGATGTACTAATAGAAGAAAAGATGACAAAAGTAATGACAAATCATTTGAAAAGAAGTCTAACAGAGGTGATCATAGAAGCTACTGACAATTAGAAAGAAGAGATACCCAAGACTATAAGGACAAAGGAAAGAAGGCCAGTTACCTAGAAAAATGCAAAGATGATGATACTGACACCGAATTTGATGAAGACATCGAGATGGTGTTTGTAGTTGTAAAGGATGATTCAGATGATGATGAAGAAATAACTCTCATATCTAAGTCTAGAAAAAATGATGTTTGGATCATAGATAGTGGCTGCACTCATCATATGACCAGTGATAAGAAAATTTTTGAGACTTTTGAATACTATAAAGGTGGTTCAGTAAGAATGGCTAATGACACACCTTGTCCAATTGAAGGTAGAGGAACATTAATGTTGAATAACCAGATAAAATGTGAAAATGATTATTGGGTAAATGGATTGAATTATAATCTATTGAGTGTTTCTTAGTTGAATAATTTAGGTCACAAAGTAGCATTTGAAAATAAGAAGGCAATGATCTTTAATAAATCAAGAAATCTGATTGGTACCGGTGAGCAGACAAAAGGTAACTTATTCTATCTAAATGATACTGGATCCACTTGTTTGATTTCTATAAATGAAGACATATGGCTGTGGCACAAAAGATTGTGTCATGTGAATTTTGACAACATGATAAAGATTAGCAAAAGGAGAAATGTCAGAGGCTTACCAATGATGACCAAGCTCGACAACATCACGTGTAAGAATTGTCAAAAAGGTAAAATGACAAAGTCTTGTTTTAAAAGAAAAATCCATACATCTGATGCAATTCTAGAATTAGTCCATACTGATTTATGTGGACCTATGAGGACAAAGAGCTATTATGGAGATATGTATTTTATTCACTTTGTTGATGATTACTCTAGAATGATGACAGTCATGTTTCTAAAAGACAAATCAGAAGCATTTAAGATATTTTTATGGTACAAAGAAATGGTTAAGAAGCAATGTGGTAAGGAGTTAAAATGCTTAAGGTTAGATAAAGGAGGGGAATTTATTTCAGATGAATTCACTAAATTTTGTAATGAGCATGGAATCAAAAGATAGGTCTTTGCATCGAGAACACCACAACAGAATGGAATTGCTGAAAGAAGGAACAGATCCATAGTTGATTGTGCAAGGACATTGATGATAGAGAAACGCATCACCCAAATCTTCTGGAGGGGAGCTGTCAGTACTGTTGTTTACACATTAAACAGAGTACAATTAAAGAAAGACACCAAAAAGACACCTTATGAGCTATGGTATGGATACACACCCAATGTAAGTTATTTCAAAATTTTTGGCAGTCAATATTATATCTTAAAAGATGATAGAAATGGAAAAATTGACTCCAAGAGTGATGAAGGAATTTTTCTAGGGTATTCTACCAAGAGAAAGGCTTATAAATGTCTAAACAAAGCCTCTAACAAAATTGTTGAAATTTTAAATGTAAAGATAGATAAATTTGTAGAGAAGAATGAAAAGGAAAGCACTAAAGAAATAAAGGACTACAATAAGTTTAATTACAATGAGGAACCTGACACTCCATCCTACAAACAATATAGATCTCCCAAGAAAGAGATCATTGCACCTGAGCATCAGGATACAAATACCGACGATCAAAATATTGCTCAAGATGATGCATAAATTGATGGAGAATAGAATGAAAAAAAAATGATGATCAAGCTGATAGACAAAGAAATGAACCTGTACTTGCAAGATATGTCAGAAGGAACCATCCACAGAATAGATCATTGGAGACAAGAAGGGTGGTATGAGAACCAGAAGTAAGTCTCTAAATATAAGATGTCTTATTTGTGATTATGATCCCAAATCTGTCAATGCTACACTAGATAGTGATGAATGGATAAGTGCTATGAATGAGGATATTGAACAGATAGAGAAAAACAAGACATGGACACTTGTACCAAGACCAGATGATAAGAATGTTATTGATACAAAATGGATATTCAGGAATAAGCTAAATGAGAATGGAGAAGTCACAAGAAATAAAGCAAGACTAGTATGCAAGGGGTATGCACAAGAAGAAGAAATTGACTATGCAGAGACCTTTGCACCCGTTTCTAGGCTAGAAGGAGTAAGAATATTACTTTCTTATGATGAATATAAAGGATTCAAGGTATATCAAATGGATGTCAAGTCTGCATTCCTAAATGGAATACTTGAAGAAGAGGTATACATTGAACAACCAGAAGGGTTTGTTGATCCAGACAAAAGGGACATGGTATGTAGACTTTGCAAATCCCTATATGGATTAAAACAAGCACCTCGAGCTTGGTATGAAAGACTTCATTCCTACCTTATAAGTATTGGATTTGTAAGAACTAGTGAAAACAATAATCTTTATTTAAAGGAAGATACTGATGATAACATTTTGATTGCTGAGATATTTGTTGATGACATCATATTTGGAGGCAATGATATGCTATGAAAATCATTTGCAAATGAGATGAGCAAAGAATTTGAGATGTCTATGTTTGGAGAGATCAAATTATTTCTTGGTCTACAGATCATGCAACAAGATGAAGGTATTTTCATTACACAATCCAAGTACAACAAGGAAGTACTGGAAATATTCAAGATGGAAGAATCCAAACTAGTTGGAACACCGATGGCAACTGGATGTAAGATGACAAAGGAAGACAATTCATCAGAGGTAAATCAAACTTTGTACAGATCTATGATTGGAAAACTCATGTATGTTCTACATACTAGACCAGATATTGCACATGCAGTAGGAATAGTTGCTAGATTTTCTGCTAACCCCAGAGAATCACATATGACTGCTATGAAAAGAATTCTAAGATATCTGAAGAGTACCGAGGAATATGGCTTATGGTATAGAAGAGAAGGAAAATTTGAACTTAAGGTCTTTACCGATGCTGATTGGGCTGGAAATCTTGATGTTTGGAAGAGCACAACTGGAGGAGAATTCTTCAAGGGTGACAGACTTGTCATATGGATCATCAAGAAACAAGGATGCATCTCACAATCTATTGCAGAGGTAGAGTATGTTTCTACTGCTGCAAACTGCTCAAATATTGCATGGATCAAATAGTTACTAGAAGGTATGCATATGAAAATTTTAGAACCAGTAATTATCTATTATGATAATACCAGTGCAATAAACATTTCCAAAAAGTGAGTCATGCATGATAAAACAAAGCATATTTCCATCAAGTATCATTATCTAAGAGAACAAGTTTAAGAAAAGGAGGTGATACTTGAGTATGTGCAATAAAAGAAACAATTGGCTGATATCTTCACCAAGCCACTGCCCAAGGATGCATTTGAGTACTTGAGAAAGAGACTAGGGGTCAAACCCTTGTCTACTAGTTAGTAAGTTGATTAGAAGGCTGCATCAGACTACATATTATTAGAATATCATTCATGTTGATGCAAGTAGAGAGATTTACTTCAAAGATAAATCTATACACAACAAGGTGTTTATCTACTCTGAGCAACAAAGTTATTACCGATGGATTGGGAAATTCAAGGAATATATTATGGATAGAAAGGATCCACTTGACATAACTGTCAAAAGCTTGTTTGAAAAGTTAAGATGTTTTGGCATTACTATCAAAGGGAGAGAAATATCTCATTATCATACTGATGCTCATATCCATCAAAGAGAAGTAATAAGAAAGGGAGAGAAAATAGAAAGGGAGAGAAAATATCAAAAGAAAGGATAACAGTCAAAGGGAGAGAGTTTGACACAGAAGGAGAATACATCACATCAAAAAATTCTACATCTATCCAATGAAGGGATTAAAGATAGATAGAAAGTTGCAAGAATCAAATCAAAGCTATTTGAGCTTACCAATAGACAGATATTTGTAATAGTTACATTAGGAAAGCTTGATGAAACTATATATTTCATATTGTATTAGCAATAGTATAAGTATGATAATGTAGTATGTTGCCATCAATGCTAAAGGGAGAGATTGATGAAATGTAATTGATTGAATGTTTGAAGATGTTAAGTTGATGTTCATGCAAGGAATTAAATCAATTAATGTGTTGTATTATCATTGATGTCAACTTGATATAATCTATATGGTCATTATAATACTGCCAAAGACTTCAAAGAACTGATGAATCAAAGGCTATGCTATCAGTAATGCATGTAAGTCAAGTATTCACTAAGTGACTACATACACTGATGGAGTGCACCTGACAGTTAGAGTAAAAGAACTAAGTCATAGTGTTTTCTGACGAACAAATGCACAACATTATTGATGAGTAGAGTTATAGTGTTTCCCGATGAGCAAAATTATAGTGTTTCCCGATGAGCGAAACACAGAGTAACCCGACGAACATAGTTTCAGTGTTGCCCAACAAAAATGACAAGGATGGAGATCCCGGTGACAACTAAAGTCACACCAATGGAATAGTCAGTTATCACTGATGAAAAATTGAAGTGTTGACTGACAAAACATAGAGTTTAGAAAATGACAAAAATGCTTAGCTGTCAAGAAGCTAAATATAGAGTTAACAGATACTTATCATTATTTTAATCATCCAAATAAAGTCGGAGATAAGTAATTGATTTAAAGCTGCTTTGTCTAGTTGGTAAGAAGATCTCTACAAGATCAAACTAGATATTTTATTTAAATCTATTGGAAAAAATTGTTGAACACTCCAAGATCAAGAAAGCCAAGAAAAGAGGAAATCATGTCTATAAGAGACAAACTCAATTCATTGTGAATTGTGTGTGTGGGGTGAACAAGAGAAGAGGAAAGATGCTAAAGAAAATCTGAAGGAGAAGAAAGTCTTCATTTTAGTCATGATCAACAAGCTAAATGAAGAGCTAGATTTTGCAGACACCAACGAATAGTGAGACAAGCATCATAGAGCAGAACAAGTGTGGAGCAATGGTATATATTTGATTATATTGATCAGTGAAGTAATGGACCTACAATAGATCTGAAAATATGCAATTGAGTTGTATGTATAAACAAATCATTAGTGTTTTAGTTTAACCATTGAAGCATATAAGCCTCTTAACCGAGCAGGACTTAAAAGTCTTTTTCAATTGAGATACATCTCAAGGAGTATCAAAAAGTTTGATCACAAAAGTAGGATTGGATATGCCCGATACCTATTGACAGGCCAAGTGAGTGTTTGATCAAGGATGGTAGCATTAGATGCCAGATACTAGTTGAAAAACTATTTCTAAATCCTCTAACAAGGTCACACCTAACAGTGTGTTTGTAACCTTTAACAGGGTTGGCTCCTAACAGAGCTCACTTCAGAAGAGTGAAAATTTGGGGTACTGGTCCTAGTGGTTTTTTCCTTAATAGGGCTTCCACGTTAAAAATCCATGTGTTATGTGTGTATGATTCATTTCTTTACTATTTTGTATCTTACATAGTTAATTCTGGATTGATCGGTATACTCTGCATATTTACTATGTTTCGGTAAATAGGTGATTGCTTATCGGTAAACATACAGAAGAAGGTTTAACAAAGAAATCCGACAAGTTGTAAATTGTTATAAGTATTTCATGGCATTCATCTTGTAGGAATGAAGATAAGTTGAGACATAATTTGTGGTTATAAGTTTGAAGGGTTGATTTAAGGATTAAAATTTGAGGCCACTGATTCACCCCTCCTCTGAGTTATTTCTAACAAATGAGGTTATTGTTCATGACTGCATCTCGTGGGGATGGTCATTTAAAGTCTATGTGTGGCTTGAGGTTTTTAATTTTTTTACTTGGCTTCTCCCATTGAGAAGGTCTACCACCACCCCTGTTTCAGGAAGGCCTCTTGGAGACCTTCCTCCTGTTCAACCTTATTTTGGGAAGTTTTCTTGCTTGTGAGATTCTGCAAGTGTATTCTATGAGTTGAGTTTTGTATGTTTGTGACCCATTCCAATTTGGATCCCCAAGCTCTGGGGTGGCCTTGTAAAGGTCTAGGTTGGGAGGTGAGTCTCCATGGTCAATCCTCACCCAACAGGTTTTATCAGCTGGATTGGAGGTTTTGCAATACATAGTGGAAAGGTGGATTTTGGAAAAAGAATAGTTTTGTAACCTATATTGTTGTAGATTTCATATCTGCAAGATTTTTAAGAGGCTTGAAGAAAATTTGTAACCCTCATTTATTCTGTAAAGCTTTATTTCATTACGAAGATGGAGGTCTTATGAAATTGTAACCATAGTTATTTATAGATTGCAAAGTGATTGTGATTTTATGTATTATATATTTCTACTATTTCCTTGGATGAAATAATGGACAGTTAGTAGTAACCATATAAATTTATGTCTCATAGTATGTTTAGTTCAAAATTTCATTATGAGTGGTAATTTTCTCTTCAAGATATTTCATTGGAATTTCCTAAATTATAGGGAAGGGATTTAATCGTATTAATAAATGAACTAGTTTATTCTTTTTTATTTGGTAATTTGGAATATGAATGTTCATTTTTGTTTTATTGTAGATAACATTATTATCACTTTAAAAAACCCAAAAGTAACATTTGTTTTGCATACTTAAAAAAAAAGGAAAAGAAAATTTCTGGAAATTTAAAATAAAGAAATAAAGAGCTTGAAAACAAAGATTCTCTCCACCAAGTTGTGGAGATTAAATTATGGATCCTATTTCAGTAATAAAATTAAAAAAAAAAGGTCCAGATGCTTGCTATTTTGACTCAGATTTTTATTTGCACCAGTCAATAATATTTTATTCTTTAACTATTGTTGTTTATTTTTATTTCTTTAAAACAAAGTTCATATTTTAAATGATGTTTTAAAAGATTAATGTCATAAACAAATTTATGTTTATAAAGAAAACAACGGAGAAAAAAAAAATAATTTAAATATTTGTTTAGGGCTCAAAGCCCAGGAGCCCGGGGAGGATTCCTCCCTCACCCGCAGCCATATTTGGGATGGAGGAGGGTTCAGGGAAGCCGAACCCCTCCCTAGTGGCCACGCCTACTTCCATAGGGCATCGCTTCACCGAGGGAGGCTGACGTTTGACCTCCCATCCCCCCCATCTGTCCTGCCTCTGCCTTCGTTAATGGTGGCTCTTCCGGCCACGCCGCTCTGTGACCTGAATCATCACCGCTGACCTCTGCCCCTTTTGTGATCCTGCATAGTAAAAAAAAAGATACTATGTTAGGGCACAAAGAGCATTTATTTTTTTAAAAAGGAAATCAGGTTTAAATTAGTTATAGTTTAGATTTAATATGTTAGGTTAGACTTTTAAAAAGAGATGGTTTCTTTTAGATATTAATGAGATTATTAAAATAACTCTCGATTTATTTTTTCTAAAAATTAGATTTGATTTAATTGAAAATTAATTGAATAAATTATAAATTTGATTAGATTTTATAGAATAATAAATTTATATAATAAGATTACTTTTTATGAAAAGAATAGACTTTAAATTAGTTTTTTTTTTATAGATTTAAATTAGCTAGTTCTCTTTTTATTTGCAAAAGTTAAATTTATAATTGTTTAAATTTTAGATATTCTGGTTATTTTTTTAAAATTGTTAAGCATTTAATTTTTTTTAAATGGGAAATATTGTTAAGTGTTATAAAATTGTAAGGTTTAGAACATGATTTAATATTAATGAGTTAATCATCTAACTTTAACAAGTTATTCAACGTAATATCGTTGAGGGGGTCATAATAACCCCTATCATCATGATGGAATTTTTTTTAAAGATATATTTGTATTCCGTTGACCATTTTTGTACACAATTGAATTTCAGTCAACTATGGTCAAACCTTTACCGATTGTCTCAATTTTTGAACCAGGTGTTCCCTGTACCCTCTAGACCATAAGATTCTAGTTTCATGCCTTTTAGAGATGGTTGAATTTTTAGTCAACTTTGGTTGACTTTTGGGTCAACTATCTTGATTTACGTGCGTGAGTCTTCCTAAGGGTTTAGCATACCCTAGTAACTTCATTTCATGCATTTCAGAGTATAGTTGAGTTTTGGTCAGCTCTAGTTGACTTTTGGTCAACTATCTTGGTTTGCGTGCTAATATAAGCCTGTAGCTTAGGGATCCCTGTAGGATAGCTTTGAAAGCTATTCCTCCTTGGTTGACCTTTCTGGTTATGGTTTTTCCTCTGCACTGTTTTGCATGCACTTGCTACCTTTGAGGTAGTTTAGTTAACCCTTATGCTTTTTTGAAAAAATTTTGATTGTGTGTTTTTGCCCAACCTTTGGGCATGACATTTCGGTATCAAAGTCATGTTAGAAACATTGGGAACCTAACCCACTACGTTGTCACTAACTTTACCTTGTATGTGTAGGATACCACCTGTTACTCGGCTAGCTCGTAAGCTAGGGCTTGGTCATAGGCGTGCCCCCATAGCTCGCAAAGAGGTACAACCTAAGATTGAGGATCATGGAGGAAATTAGAGTCCACCTCCTGAACCACCTCTCGATCCAAATGCAACATTGTTGCAGGATTTCTAGAACTTGGCAGGACTCATTCTTGACCGTATGCCTCCTATGATGTAACATAATGAGCATCACCATGCAGAAGGATGTGAGTCCTCTACCATGAAGCTATTAGTAATAACTGAGAGGGGGGGGGGGTGAATCAGTAGCCTCAAAAATTTATCCTTCAAATTTTAACCACCAATCAATAAACCTTAGATTATTATGTCCCTACAAGATGCATGCCATGAAATACTATTGCTGATTAAGTGTCTGTCGGTTTTCTCTATCAATCCTTATTCTTTCTTGATTACCGATAAGTAGTATAACTATTTATCAAAACTCAGTAAATAAGCATAGTATACCAATCAATCTAGAGTTAGCTATGTAAGATACAAAATAGTAAAGAAATGAATCATACACACATAAAACATGAATTTTTTTAATGTGAAAACCCTGTTAAGGGAAAAACCATTGGGACCGGTACCCAAATTTTTCACTCTTCTAAAGTGAGCCCTATTAGGAGCCAACCCTGTTAAAGGTTACAAACACACATTAAAGTGAAACCTTGTTAGAGGATTTTATACATATAGGTTGTCACTTAGTATCGGGCATCTATTGCTACCATCCTTGAATCAGCCTCCTTCTTAGACCGTCAATAGGTATCAGGGAAACCTAATGCTACTTTCACGAATCAACCTTTTTGGCACTCCTTGGGATGTACCTCAATATATAGAAGACGGTTAATTCTTGCTCGGTTAAGAGACTTGATTCTTCAATGGTTAAACTGAAACACTATGACCTATTCATATTGAAACTTTGAATTATAGATTTTTAGATCTATTTAAGTACATTTCCTCTCTGATCAATGTATCAATTCAATCCTTTGTGCGCCATACTTTCTTCTCTATGATGCTATGCTTCACTGTTCGTTGGTGTCTACAGAATTTCTTAGCTCTTCCTTCAACTTGTTTGATCAAGACTGCATGAAGTTGTTCTTAATCAGTTTCTCTTCAACATCCTATTTCTATTCTCTCCCCTTAATCCCATTCGTAAATGAATTAAGCTTGTCTCTTATATAGACATGATATTTACTATTTCTTGATTCTTGATTCTTGATTCTTGGTGTGAAAAATAATCCAGCCAATTAGATTTAAAGCATAACTCCTGATTTATCTTGTAGATATATTCTTGCCAACTGTACAAATCAGCTTTAAATCAATCACTTATCTTTGGTCGAATAAAACAAAGTAGACAACCAATAAAGTCTATTTTTAGCTCTGCCAACTAGATATTTTTTCCTTTTTTGAACTTTATGTTCTGTCGGTCACCACTACAGTTAGTTGTCGATGAAAAATGACAGTTCCATTGGTGAGACTCTAGTTAGCTTCATGATCTCCGTCCATTGGTCATCTTTGGAATTTTACTCATCAAACAACCTTCTGACTTTGCTCGTTGGGCATCACTGCGGCTTTCCTTTGTTGGCTATCACTGTGACTGTTCTTCTTTGCTCTGATCGTCGGTGTGCTCTCCATCGGTGTTGTTTGTTACTAAGTGAATACTTGACTTTTATGCATTGCTAAAAGCATAACCTTTGTTCCATTGATTCTCTGAAGTCTTTGGCATTATGTACATGACCTTACAGATGATATCAAGTTGACATCAATGACAATATAATACATTAACTGATTTAATGCCTTGCATTATCTTCAACTTAATATTGTCAAACATTCAATCAATTACATGTCATCAATCTCTCCCTTTGGCATTGATAGAAACATACTATATTATCATACTATACTATTTATAATACAATATGAAATACAATAGTTGAGATTCATCAAACTACCAATCTTTTTGTTTTGATAACCAATAAATGTCTGACCATCGGTAAGCTCTATTTTAGCTTAGATTTGATTCTTGAAGCTCTATGTATTATTATGTGTTGAGTTCCCTCCTTGTGTCAATTTCTCTCCCTTTACTGTTCTTTCTCTTTTGATGTCTTTTCCTCTTGTCAGCAACTGTCCCTTTGTATAATCTTTCCATACAATTTCTCTCCCTAAGGATGTAATCTCTCCCTGTTGTAGTTTATGTTATAATGGATAATCTCTTTCCCTTTGAAGAAAGATCTGATAATATGGATAATTTCTCCCCCTTTGAAAATAATGCCAAACAAATACTTTACAAATATCTGACATTCATGTCAAACAATCATTTTTCTCCATCCATAATATATTCCTTGAATTTTACTTATCCATTAGCAATATGTCAATATGCTCTGGTGCTTGGTACTAATATATACCTGTCTATATATAGATGTAGCTTTGAAGTTTTCTCTTTTCTTGCATTGACATTACTGATATTCTGATAGTATGTAGACTGATGCAGCCTTTAGTCATTTTACTGACTGGTAGACAAGGGCTTGACCCCTAGTCTATTTCTCAAGTACTCGAATATATACTTGGGTAGTGGCTTGATGAAGATATCAGCTAATTGTTCTTTGGAATGCACATACTCAAGTGTCACTTCCTTTTCTTGAACTTTTTCTCTTAAAAAATGATACTTGATGTAAATGTGTTTAGTCTTGGAATGCATGAATGGATTCTTGGAAATGTTTATTGCACTGGTGTTATCACAATAGATAATCACTGGTTTTAGGCTCTTCACATGCATACCTTCCAATAAATGTTTAATCCATGCAATATTTGAGAAATTTGCAGCAGCAACAACATACTCTACTTTTGTAGTAGACTGAGCGATGCATCCTTTCTTCTTGCTAATCCATGTGACAAGTCTGTCACCAATAAAGAATGCTCCTCCAGTTGTGCTCTTCTGGTCATCAAGATTCCATCCCAATCAGCTATGGTAAACACCTTAAGTTCAAATTTTCCTTCTCTTCTATACCATAAGCCATATTCCTCAGTATTCTTCAGATATCTTAAAATCCTTTTCACGGTAGTCATATGTGATTCCCTGGGGTTAGCAGAAAATCTAGGAACTATTCCTACAACATGTACTATATCTGGTCTAGTGTGTACAACATACATGAGTTTTCCAATCATTGATCTGTACAAAGTCTGATTTACCTATGTTGTCTTGTCCTCCTTTGTCAACTTACATCCAGTAGCCATTGGCATTCCAACTGGTTTGGATTCTTCCATCTTGAATATTTTCAGGACCTCTTTAATGTATTTTGACTGTGTAGTGAAAATACCTTCACTTTGTTGAATAATCTGTAGACCAAGAAAGAAATTGATCTCTCCAAACATAGACATATAAAACTCTTTTCTCATCTCATTAGAAAATGATTTTCATAGAATATCATTTCCTCCAAATATGATGTCATCAACAAATATTTCAGCAATCAAAGTGTTAGCATCAGTATCTTCCTTCAAATAAAGATTATTATTTTCATTAGTCCTTACAAATCCAATACTTATAAGATAGGAATGAAGTCATTCATACTAGGCTCTTGGAGGTTTTTTTAATCCATACAAGGCTTTATGAAGTCTACAAACCCTTCTGGTTGCTCAATGTATACCTCTTCTTCAAGTATTCTATTTAGGAATGCAGACTTGACATCCATTTGATATACCTTGAATCCTTTATATGAAGCATAAGAAAGTAATATTCTTACTCCTTCTAGCCTAGAAATGATTGCAAAGGTCTCTCCATAGTCAATACCTTCCTCTTGTGCATACCCCTTGCATACTAGTCTTGCTTTCTTTGTCGTGACTTCTCCATTCTCATTCAGCTTATTCCTGAATAAACATTTAGTACCGATGAAATTCTTGTCATCTGGTCTTAGCACAAGTTACGATGTCTTATTATTTTCAATCTACTCAATCTCATCATCCATAGAACTTATCCATTCTTCATTATCAAGTGCAGTATTGACAGATTTTGGCTCAAACTCACAAATTAAACAATTTGAGTTTATAGACTTACTTCTTTCTCTTGTACCATCTTTCTTATCTCCTATGATCTGGATCTATGGATGGTTCCTTCTTACATATCTTGAAAGTATAGGTTCAACTCTTTGTCTATCAGCTTGATCATCATTTTGTCCTTCATTCTGTTCTTCATGACCTTGCACATTATTTTGATCATTATCCTGACCGTCCATAATTGTAGCCTGACCGTCAGTTGCAACATTATGTTGTTATGGAATTAAGCACTGTTGCTCAGGAAGAGTGTTGGGTTCTTCACAGTATACAAACTTATTGTAGTCCTCTGGTTTTTTTGTACTTTCCAGGTCATTCTTTTCTACAAATTCATCTATCTTTACATTTGCACTTTCAACAATTTTTTTAGAAGCCTTGATAAGACATTTATAGGCTTTTGTCTTGGTGGAATACCCTAGAAAGATACCTTCATCAATTTTGGCATCAAGCTTTTCATTTCTATCATCCTTTAAGATATAACATTGACTACCAAAGATTTTAAAGTAACTTACATTCGGTGTTTTACCATACTATAGCTCATAAGGTGTCTTATTTGTGTCCTTCTTCAATTGTACTCTCTTTAGTGTGTAGACTACAATACTGATAGCTTCCCTCTAAAATATTTGGGTGATGCCTTTTTCTATCATCAGTGTTCTAGCACAATCAACTATTGATCAGTTCCTTCTCTCAGCAATCCCATTTTGTTGTGGTGTTCTTGGTGCAGAAACCTGTCTTTTTATACCATGCTCATTACAAAAATTAGTGAATTCATCTGATATAAATTCTCCTCCTCTATATGATCTCAAGCATTTCAAATCCTTACCACTTTTTTTCTCTACCATATCCTTATACCATTTAAACATTTTGAATGCTTCAGATTTATCTTTTAGAAACATAACTGTCATCATTCTAGAGTAATCATCCACAAAGAGAATAAAATATCTATTGTCCATAATAACTTTTGTCCTCATTGGTCCACATAGATCAGTATGGAATAATTATAGAATATCTTTAGATGTATGGGTTTTACTTTTGAAACTATACTTTATCATCTTACCTTTTTGACAATTCTTGCACATGATGTTGTCAGGCTTTGTCATCGTTGGTAAGCCTCTTACATTTATTCTTCTGCTTATTTTCATCATGTTGTAAAAATTCACATGACACAATATTTTGTGCCAAAACCATATGTCTTTATTTCTATTCATTAAGCAAGTGGTGTTAGTATCATTCAGATAAAATAAGTTACCTTTAGTCTGTTCACCGGTACCAATTAATCTTCCTGATTCATTGAAGATCTTCGCCTTCTTATTCTCAAATGCTACTCTGTGACCTGAATTATTCAGCTGAGAAACACTGAACAAATTATAATTCAATCCTTTTACCCAATAAGCATTTTCACATTTAATCAGGTTATTCAACATTATAGTTCCTTTACCTTCAACTGGACAAGGTGTATCATTACCCATTCTTACTGTACTGCCATTATAATACTCAAAAGTGTTAAACTTTTCTTTGTCATCGGTCATGTGGTGAGTGCAACCACTATCTATAATCTAGATGTCATTCTTGCTAACCTTAGATATGACTGGAGTTTCTACATACCTTTCATCTTCATCTGAATCATCTTTCACAACCACAAATACCATCTCAATGTCTTCATCAGGTTCGGTGTCAGTATCTTCATCTTTGCAAGCAGTTAGGTAGCTAACTTTCTTCCCTTTGTCCTTGTAGTCTCAAGTATCTCTTCTTTTTTATTGTCAGTAACTTCTGTAATCTTTGTTATCGCCTTTGTCAGATTTATTCTCAAAATACCTGTCATTAATTCTGTCATCTTTTCTTCTATTAGGACATCTTGCAACAAAGTGTCCAATCTCTTTACAATTAAAGCATACAAGTGGTAACTTGCCTTTGTATTTACCTTTTCCTCTCTGCATTCTTCTATCCATAAGTGCTTCTATTTCATCTAGATCTTCTTCTTCACTTTCACTTTCACCATCTCTTCTAGATGTGTGTCTGTGACTTGATTTGCTTATTCTCATAGAAGACTTAAATGCAGACTCTAACTTTGGTAAGACACTATTATCAAAGTTATTCATCTCAAATGAAATTAGTCTACCAATTAAACTATCAAGAGTAACTATATTGTTTGCTACTTCTCTCATTTATTGAATGACAAAAACTCTAATAGCATATATAGGCAGTAAGGTTCTTAAGATTTTACTTACCACTATCTCCTCTTTAAGTGTACCTCCAACTCCTCGTATAGCATTGACTACTTCTTTGATTCTTGTGTTGTACTGTGTGATGTTTTCTCCTTCTTTCATTATGAGATCATCAAATTTTCCTCTAAGGATTTCTTCCTTGGCTCTCAGAACATTTTTATCACCTCCATGTACAAGCTTCAGTTTGTCCCACATCTTCTTTGCATTTTTGCAGTCCTTGACATATTCAAATTCAGCATCAGAGAGTGAGGAAGAAAGCTCTATGACCATGCAGTTGTGTTCATGCTTCTCTCTCAATTGATCTAATATTAATGATCCTGTGGGAAACACATATTCATTATCTAGGAATTGAGTAACATCATTACCAATACTTGATAAGTGGAGTCTTATCCTACTTTGCCATGAAGAAAAGTTGTCTTTGTTCAACTTGGGCAAATCTCATCTATTCATCTTGTGATCTTGACTTAGGTCTTGAAACCTTCCTTTCTAAGTACAGAAGCTCTGATACCAATTGTTAGTAATAATTGAGAGGGGGGGGGGGGTGAATCAGTGGCCTCAAAAATTTATCCTTCAAACTTTAACCACCAATCAATAAACCTCAGATTATTATGTCCCTACAAGGTGCATGCCATGAAATACTATTACCGATCAACTATCTGTCAGTTTTCTCTGTCAATCTTGGGCAACCTTATAACTTTTCTCCTCATGCATCACTATGGATTTTCTTTGTCGGGTATCACTATGAATATTCTTCTTTGCTCTAACCGTCGGTGTGCACTCCATCGGTGTTGTTTTTCACTAAGTGAATACTTGACTTTTATGCATTGCTTAAAGCATAACCTTTGTTCCATTGATTCTCTGAAGTCTTTCGCATTATGTACATGACCATACAGATGATATCACATTGACATTAGTGACAATACAATACATTAGAAGCAAAGTAGGAGCCCACCTCCTAGGTTTGGAGAGAATCATCTTGAGCAGGAGGTAGGGTCCATTAGAGGGCTAGAAGTTATTATAAGGATGGAGGTTTAGAGGTATGATAAAGAATCAGAGATTGGGAGTCAAATCACAGAGTTGATGAGACTTAGGCCACCTCTATTCATATGAGAGGCAGATGGGGCTGGTGTAGAGGGCTGGCTTTTAAGCCTTGAGAGGTGTTTCAGGATATGAAACTATGGTTGTAACCTCAGAGCACGTTTTGTGATACTCCTTTTTAGAGACTAGACATCCACTTTGTCGAGGCATGAAGAGTCCAAGGGATACGTAGACATTAATACCCTTTCTTAGGAAGATTTCCTCAAGATTTTCAAAGGGTGATATCTCTCCGAGCAATACAAGAAATACTGTATTGATGAGTTCCATGAACTTCGGCGACAGGATCTTACAGTAGCCCAGTATGAGGGAAAGTTTATCAATATCCTACCTTATGTGGAATACATGGGGGACAAGAAGCTTTAGGTGAATAGGTTTATCAAGGGATTAAATCTTGTGATTTCAGATAGGGTACGTATGGTACCTTCAGGGAACTTAAGGTTCACAATGGACAAGGCCTTAGTGACCAAAGAGATAGTTAGAGGGCCACATGATTATAGGGATAGGTCACAGAACCATAATTCCTCATCCCAGGCCTATGGATATTAGAAAACCCTACGGAAGGGGAATTAGAGGAACTCTACAGGGTCATTCAAGACCCCACAACAACAACAACCACAATAGTCTCAACAGAGCTAGCGACAGAGGCCACCTCAGATACAATAGGGATCTAAGTCCAAGAAGTGGTAGTCACAGGGTCCTAAGAAGGACTAGATACCCCAGGAACCTTACACTCCTCCAATACAAAATCATCAGTCCGCTAGGGGTGGTTATAGCGGGTCTTCTAGGACCGCAGGGTCTTAGTACTCTAGATTTTTGGGTATTCAGGTTTAGTTACGTGGGCCATGTTACACTTGTGGTTCCATTGGGCACATAGCTAGAGAGATTCCATAGGGTGGTAGTCAACATGCAGTGGTTTCAAAACTGATAGTTGGGGATAGGGAAAAGTCCCACATGGTTTTTGCAGCGGTAGACAACTGCCAGGAAGAGCACTGGGCCACCATTATTGAGGCCTTAGGTAAGATCAGAGGTAGTGATGTTACTATTCTATTTGATACAGGAGCCACCGAATCCTTTTTTTCTCCATCGGTTGTGGAGCATTTCAGGCTAGTGGCAGCTAGACAAGAGGTTAGATGGGAAGTAGAGTTAGCTTTAGGAGCTAGTGTTTTCGTGACCTTGATGGCTAAGGATTGTCTAATATTGATTGGTGGTATGACCACCATAACAGATCTTAGAGTTACTCCCCTTGGATCTTATGGTCTATTTCTTGGCATGGATTGGATAAGTGCCCACAGAGCCAAGCTAGATTTTCATAAGAAGAAGATCGAGTGTTTGGATGATGATGGTACATATATAGTGATTATTGGAGTCCATAGACCTGTATCCCTTAGTGTGATTCCCACTATGAAGCTTAAGAGATGCATGTGGAAGGGATGCCAGTTGTATGCCATCACTATCAGAAATAGGGAAGAAGAGGCAAAGAAGGAAACTTCTCTTGATGACTTTCCCATTCTTCAGGAGTTTGCAGATGTGTTTCCATCAGAGCTTCCTGGTATGCCTCCTCATAGAGAGGTTGATTTTCACATAGATATCATACCAGGAGTTGAGCCAATTTCTAGAGCACCTTATAGGATGACCACTAATGAGATTAATGAGCTCAAGATACAACTTGAGGAACTGTTAGAGAAAGGACACATTCATCCTAGTGTTTCTCCTTGAGGTGCACTAGTTATCTTCATGAAGAAGAAGGATGGATCACTTAGGTTATGCATGGATTACTGACAGTTGAAAAAAGTAACCATAAAGAATCAGTATCCACTTCCTAGGATCGATGACTTGTTTGATCAGTTGAAGGGTGCTTGAGTATTCTCAAAGATAGACCTCAAATTGGGTTACTATCAGTTGAGGATCATGGATAGTGATATTCACAAGGCCACATTTTGCACTAGATATGGCCACTATGAATTTACTGTGGTTCCATTTGGTCTTATGAATGCTCTATATGTGTTAATGAGTCTTATGAATGGAGTATTTCGTACCTTCCTTGACAAGTTTGTAGTGGTGTTTCTTGATGACATCTTGATATATTCCAAGGATGAGAAAGAGTACAAGGAACACTTTAGGAAAGTCTTGCAGTGTCTTAGGGACAATCATATGTAGGCAAATTTTCAAAATGTGCTTTCTTTAGAGAAGAGGTCAAGTATTTAGGCCATGTTATTTCAGGTGATGGGATCTCAGTGGACCCATCAAAGATTGATGCCATTATGGATTGGCCAGTGCCTACTACTATGACTGAGGTTAGGAATTTTATGGGATTAGCTGGTTACTACAGAAGGTTTGCCGAGGGTTTCTCTTAGGCAGCACACCCCATTACTTCTCTTCAACAAAAGGGAAAGAGGTTTGAGTGGACTGAGAAGTGTGAGATCTTTTCAGGATCTCAATAGAACACTTACCAGTGCACCCATTCTTGTCATACCAGAGCCTTAAGAAGACTTTGTGGTTTGCATAGATGCTTCTTTGGATGGTTTAGGAGCAGTTCTTATGCAAGGTGGGAGAGTTATAGCCTAAGAGTATAGGAAACTAAAGACTCACGAGCTAAACTACCCTACCCATGACCTTGAGATCACAGCAGTGGTGCATGCTTTAGTCAGATGGAAACATTTTCTCTTAGGGCATCAGTTCAAAATTCATTCACACCATCAAAGTCTTTAGTACATCTTCACTCAACTGACAGAGGAGATGGATGAAGTTCTTGTGTAAACATGATTTTGATGTCTACTACATCAAATGGAAAGAGAATTTAGTTGTAGATGCCTTGAGTTGGAGATGACACAAGCTTTCTTTTATTTCTACTGGCATGGATTTGAGAGATCGCATTCTTCATCACTTACATGAGGATGAGATGTATGTAGAAGTTTGTGAGTTGATTCAATCTTAGAGGCCCATTGAGGGGAAGTTTTCAGAGTATACTTTGGAGTCCGATGGGCTATTTCATCATAGAGGATGAATCTATATACCTTCTTCCAGAGGATTGTGTGAGTTTGTGATGTTAGAAGCTCATAGTGCCCCTTATGCAGTGCATCCTAGAGTTAAGAAGATGTATGTCGACTTGAGGCAGTTATATCATTGGTCCAACATGAGATTGCAGATTGAAGAGATGGTAGCTAGATGCCTAGAGTGCCAGAGGGTGAATGCAGAAGACTGTCATCCAGGTGGTCTCCTTCAACCTCAAGAGGTACCACTATGGAAATGGGACACCATTTCTATGGATTTAATAGTAGGTCTTCCTATGTCTTCTCGTCGTCATGTTTCCATCATGGTGATAGTTGACAAGCTTACTAAGGTGGCTTATTTTTCACTTGTGTGTACTACCTTTACTGCACTAGCAGCGGCGCAAGTTTTCTTGTGAGATATAGTTAGAATTCATGGCGTACCTTGTAAGATCATCTCAAGTAGATATTATCTCTTCACTTCATCCTTTTGGAGAGAAATTCAGGTAGCTATAGGCACTAGGATCAACTTCAATACAACTTATCATCCTGAGATAGATGGATAGATGAAAAGGGTCAATCAGGTGTTAGAGGACATGCTTCACATGTACGTCATGGACCCTCAGACCCGGAGGGAGGAATACCTACACCTAAAGGAATTTTCCTATAAAAATGGGCACCAAACATGTTTGGGTATGCCTCTCTACCAGGCTCTTTATGGTAGGCCATGCAGGACCCCACTCAATTGGGATCGCATCGAGGATAGAGTTTTAATTGGACCTACGCTGGTCCAATATATGGAGGAGTAGGTGACCTTGATTAGACAGTGTCTAGTTGAAGCTCAGGATAGACAGAAAAATTATTTATATGCAAAGAGGATTGATCAAGCTTATTTAGTTGGAGACATGGTCTTTTTGAGAGTGCGACCGCATAAGAGTCCAATCCATTTTGGAAAGGGCTCTAAGCTAGCACCTCATTTTGTTGGACCCTTTGAGATCCTTGAGAAAATAGGACCAGTTGCTTACCATTTAGTGTTTTCACCTAGCCTATCATGCATCCATGATGTATTTCATGTTTTAGTTCCGAGGAAGTATATATATGATGAGTCTCATGTGATAGATTGGGATACCTTAAAGGTGGAGTTGGACGGGCAGTTGGCATTGGAGCCAATTCGTATATTGGCTCGACGGACTTTGGGTCTTCGAGGCTGAGAGCTGGACCAGGTTAGGGTCCAGTGGGATTTCTATGATGAGGTTACAACCTCTTGGTAGGACACAACACAAATGAGATCACAATATCCTCACCTCTTCGATGAACTCTAGGAGGAAGTTCATGCCTTAAGGGGGGTGGATGTGTGACCAACATTAGACTATCATAGTTTTACTTCTTATTAGTCATTCTTTCTATTATTTTATGCTTAGACATACTTTGAGTATTGGAGAATTTTATGTATTTGAAGATCTGTTGAATCCTATGTTATATATTCAGTACCTAATTATGTAATCAGGGTACACTTGAGATGCTTTACACTTTGATAAAGTTTTAGTTTATGATGATGTCATATATAGGATTCAATGTATGAATGTATTATGATGAATTTGGTTTAGGAAACCAATGCTATGCTTATTTAAGTATCGAATTTAGATATAGTTATATACAATGAATTATTGATGTTGTATTATGCTTTTATATCATGTTGTTTTGGACCTACTGATGTGTGCAATGAGTGTTTAGGCATAGTTGACCATGGATCTAAATCAGAGACTCAGTATTGGAACCTATGTGATATTCCATGCTTTCCAAGGTCTTGTTTATATAAAGAAATATGGACCTCATTGTATATGTGGTTTATTCATAAATGTGGTTTGCATGTGTGTATTTCAATTAGTAAATATTAATGTGAAAAAGTCATGTCATTTATTTTAATTCATTGTGCCAAAGTTGGCAATTATTGCAATTTAATGTTGACATGGCTAGTAAAGGGAACCATGATTAGGTGTAGGGTTAACTAAGGTTATCTATGTGTAGTACTCAAGGTTAGAAGTTTCTAGATGGTCAACTTGACTTAGAAATCCGTGGGTTAACTTTAGGTGTAGTTTAGAAGGGTCTTTTGGGCTCCCAAAAGGTAACTGGGGTCAGTTTTAGCTACCCAAATTGGTATGCTAGGGGTTAGGGGTCATTTTCATTCATTAATGAGCCTCTAAACTCATTTATTTCTCCCCTAAAATCTCATTTTCAAACTTGAGTGAATTTGAGGAGTTGTGTAACTTTGGTTAACCTCTCTCTTCTTCCCAAGTTGCATTTAACTCTATTCATGGAGAATGAAGGCAAGTGGGAAGAAAGGGATGGTTAGGGTCACCTCACCCTTTGATTATTCTTGGAGGTTTTCCTATATAGGGAAGGTTCTAGGAAGAGTTGAGTCTTCACCCACTCTCTACCCTTAGAGACATATTTCATAAATTGAAGGAGCTTTTGGAGAAGAAGGATTGGAAGGATATCTCCTCACCAAATTTCAACCCACCTTAGCTTTGAAATAAGGTTGGACATTTTAGAAGTAAATTTATTTATGTTCATGTGTTTTCTTGAGCTTGAAACTCCATTAATGGAGTCCTATGTATTTTTTAAGTTATTTTCAAGTTAAAATTTTGGTGTTTTATTTTATAATGTTATATTTTGTGTTAAATTTTGAATGGGTTTCTTCAAGGCACACTCACCATTGCGAGGGAAGAGTAATGTTGAAGGGGGTGGTAGAAATGATTCCACTTTAGTGTAGAGTATCCCATGTGAGGAGGGAAAGACATGGGGTTACACGATACCCATGATGCCAAGTAGGGCCTAAGGGCACATGGGGGGCATAATGAGGTTATTTTTCATGACTACATCTCTTGGGGATGGTCATTTCAAGTTCATGTGTGGCTTGAGGTTTTTATTTTTGTTACTTGGCTTCTCCTACTGAGAAGGTCTACCACCACCCCTATTTCAGGATGGCCTCCTTGAGACCTTCCTCCTGTTCAACCTTGTTTTGGGAAGTTTTCTTGCTTGTGAGATTCTGTAAGTGTATTCTGTGAGTTGAGTTTTGTATGTTTGTTACCCATTCCAATTTGGATCCCCAAGCTTTGGGGTGACGTTGTGAAGGTCTAGGTTGGGAGGTGAGCCTCCATGGTAAATCCTCACCCAACAGGTTTTATTAGTTGGATTGGAGGTTTTGCAAAATATTGTGGAAAGGTGGATTTTGGAAAAAGAATAGTTTTGTAACCTATATTGTTGTAGATTTCATTTCTGCAAGATTGTTAAGAGGCTTGAAGAAAATTTGTAACCCTCATTTATTCTGTAAAGCTTTATTTCATTACGAAGATGGAGGTCTTATGAAATTATAACCATAGTTATTTACAAATTGAAAAGTGATTGTGATTTTATGTATTATATGTTTCTACTATTTCCTTGGATGAAATTATGGATAGTTAGTAGTAACCATATAAATTAATGTTTCATAGTATGTTGAGTTCAAAATGTCATTATGAGTGGTAATTTTCTCTTCAAGATATCTCATTGGAATTTCCTAAATTATAGGGAAGGGATTTAACCGTATTAATAAATAAACTAGTTTATTCTTTTTTATTTGGTAATTTGGAATATGAATGTTCATTTTTGTTTTCTTGTAGATAACATTATTATCACTTAAAAAAAGAAAGAGTAACATTTATTTTGCATACTTAGAAAAAAAAGGAAAAGAAAATTTCTGGAAATTTAAAATAAATAAATAAAGTGTTTGAAAACAAAAATTCTATCCACCAAGTTGTGGAGATTAAAATATGGATCCTATTTTAGTAATAAAATTTTGAAAAAAAGGTCAAGATGCTTGCTGTCTTGACTCAGAATATTATTTGCACCAGTCAATAATATTTTATTCTTTAACTAGTGTTGTTTATTTTTGTTTCTTTAAAATGAAGTTCATATTTAAATTGATGTTTTAAAAGATTAATGTCATAAAAAAATTTCTTTTTATAAAGAAAACAACGAAGAAAAAAAAAAGAATTAAATTTTTGTTTAGGGCTCGAAGCCCAGGCGCGCGGGGAGGATTCCTCCCTCACACACGACCATATTTGGGATGGAGGAGGGTTCGCGGAAGCTGACCCCCTCCCCGGTGGCCGCGTCTGCTTCTAAATGGCATCGGTCCTCTGAGGGAGGCTGGCGACCGACCTCCCCTCCCCCCATTTGCTCCGCCTCCATGGTTAACGATGACTCTTCTGGTCACGCCGCTCTGTGGCTTGATTCATCACCGCTGACCTCCACCCCCTTCACAATCCTGCGCAATAAAAAAAAAGATACCGTGTTAGGGCATGAAGAACATTTCTATTTTTTTTAAAGGAAATCAGGTTTAAATTAGTTATAGTTTAGATTTAATATGTTAGGTTATACTTTTAAAAAGAGATGGTTTCTTTTAGATATTAATGGGATTATGAAAATAAGTCTGGTTTAATTTTTTTACAAATAGATTTGATTTAATTGAAAATTAGATTGAATAAATTATAAATTTGATTTGATTTTATAGAATAATAGATTTATATAATAAGATTACTTTTTATGAAAAGAATAGACTTTAAATTAGTTTTTGTTTTATAGATTTAAATTAGCTAGTTCTCTTTTTATTTACACAAGTTAAATTTATAATTGTTTAAATTTTAGATATGCTAGTTATTTTAAAAAAAAAAACTATTAAGAATTTATTTATTTTTAATTGGGAAATATTGTTAAGTGTTATTAAATTGTAAGGTTTAGAACGTGATTTAATATTAATGAGTTAATCATCTCACTTTAACGAGTCATTCAACGTAATATCATTAAGGGGGTCATAATAACCCCTATCATCACAATGGACTTTTTTTAGAGATATATTTGTATTCTGTTGACCATTTTTGTACATAATTTACTTTCAGTCAACCGTGGTCAAACCTTGACCGATCATCTCGATTTTCAAACCAGGTGTTCCTTGTACCCTCTAGACCATAAGATTCTAGTTTCACGCCTTTCAGAGACAATTAACTTTTTAGTCAATTCTGGTTGAATTTTGGGTCAACTGTCTCAATTTGCATGCGTGAGTCTTCCTAAGGGTGTAGCAGACCCTTGTAACTCCCTTTCATGCATTTTGGTGTATAGTTAACTTTTGGTCATCTGTCTCAGTTTACATGCTAATCTAAGCCTGTAGCTTAGGGATCCCTTTAGGATAGCTTGGAAAGCTATTCCTCCTTGGTTGACCTTTCTGGTTACTATTTTTCCTCTGGACCATTTTGCGTGTACACTCTAGCTTTGAGGTATTTTAGTTAACCCTTATGCTTGTTTAAAAAAAATTTAATTGTGTGTTTTTGCCCAACTTTTGGGCATGACAGATTTTCTAATGACATGAATAAAATGTATGAGGTATGCGATTAGTATATTATCTATTTAATATTGATTTATTGATAGGAATTTATTTGACTTATATGGTTACATAATTAATTCATTATATTTTGAATTCTAATGCCATTATATATTTAATTCATAATGTACCTATTAATGTTTTAATTCATGTTTCACTTCTAGTAAGTCCTAATTATAGTAAAACCATGCCATCCCGAGGAGATGAAGATATAGAGAGTGTCTATTTATATGACATTTTTTGAACTTTGTGTTATTTATGGAATGTGGAATGTTTATTATTATGTGATGGATGACGATTTAAAATACATATGTGATGGATTACATGTTTATGATGATACATGTGACATTTTTTTGAACTTTGTATTTATTTATGGAATGTGGACTGTTTATTAGCTATGCGATGGATGGTGATTTATGATACATATGTGATGGGTTACATGTTTATGATAATACATATGTGATTCTTATGATGCTCAATTACATATATGATGATACATATGTGATGCTTATGATGCTTATGATACATATGTATTTATTATTTATCAAAATACAAATATAATGATTACGATGCTCAATTGTTGGTGTTGATTTCATGTATATATTTTGTGTGATGTTGCCACCCTTGGTGGAAATAGGTAATTGACTACAGACATCGTCAACCCTTTTGTTGAAGATCCTACACAGTCTACATAAAGTAAAGGTAAGGAATAAAAAAATATACAATTATTATGATGACTACATATTGTTCATGTTGTCTACTATGTAATTTTTAATATACGTATAATGTAATTTTTAGCTAACATAATATAATTGAATTACATATGCGGGAACCTGAACCCCTTTCCCAAGGATCCTACACAGTCTCATGGATCGATATGTATAAGTTAATACACCCTATAGAAGATGTTTATTTAATACATTTATCAACACTTGAGGCCCTAGTTGGACTTATTCAAATTTTAATCTCAACATCAACTTTAGGGTCGACTTCTTCATCAAAATTACCCTCATCTGTAAAATATCTCTCTCATTACCAACTATCTCTCTCATTTGATGGAGTGAAAGTACCACCAAATAGGTATTTGTCATATGTTTCTTCCTCAAGTGAGGGAAATACAAGAATAGAAGATGAAAGTGAGACATGTAGTAGGTCTAAAATAGAAAGATCAACTAGAGGTCAACAGATTAGAAGAAAATTTAATAAATGCATGGAATTTTCATTTCTCAAGGGGGATCATGTTCTTATGATGATGAAACCAAAGGCAACATTGAGGTTCCCTTGAGGTACCAAAATCTATATAAATAATGGGTACCCAAGGAACATCCTCCAATAAACACTAATTTTTGTGTTAACAAGAGGATATATCACATAACACCATTGTCATTACATGGTTTGGGCCTATTTTCCATGGACAACATAAAGGTCTATTACAAAAAATTTTCTGAATTGGTGGAGTATGTCAGAACTTGTTACAATTACAAAAATTGGATGCAGATTGTTTGACATAAAAAATGTATGTGTAGGTATGCACTCTCAGCAAATTATATACAACAGAAAGATATTGATCAAAGTAAAAGAGTGGCTATATACATTGACAAAAGGCCAAAAGAAACAAGGAATATTGTTGGTTTTATAATAGTACACAACTTGGGTTAACTAATAAGAAACCCAATTGAATATTTGAGGCACGTGAGGTAAATCGTGTATTCGTATGTGCAATAAAATAAATAAGTGCAGGGGAAGAGCTGCTAATTGATTACAATTTCAATCGAATAGATACAAAAAAATTACTATGATGGGTGTGGTACGTACTATATACCATTTAAACCAACCTCCAATTAATGACTCCAATATACCATTTTATTATTAAATTTTTTTGCTAAGTCTATTGGTTTTATTTTGCAAACATTTTTAGATTTGATCTTTTCCACAGGGCCACATGGATCCATCACATAGAAGAGACAAGGATGTTACTCCCAACCCTTCTACCAAGAAGGTAAACCTCATTATAATTGTACAAATTAGATAGAAGCAAAATATTATATTATTATGTTATTTTCTTGAGTGTTTTGGAGTAATTTTGATAGTGTTAATAATATTCTTGTCATAGACGGGTGTTTGGGGAAAGGGAAAGGCACCTGCAATACCTCAGGACATCTTAACAGAGTTGGACTCAATATTATGTGAGGATGAAATCACAGTTTCCACAAACACAGTCCAAATGATTAAAAAGTATATTAGAAAAATTAATACAAATATTATTGGTTTTTCATGCATAGACCCTCAAACTGATGAGATAAAAGAGAGGGTGCAAAAATTTATGCGGCAAGAACAAAACTTGGAAGTAAGTAGTAATGAAATATTTAATTATAACAAAAGTTCAATAATCTAGTTTATATTTTATACTCTTTTATGTCATTAACTAAAATATGTACATGTTGTTTTTGCAGTGTTTTATGCATCCTCATCTACCTAGTGGCCATGATCAGGGTAGTGAAGGTAGTTCATGTGATGACCATGTTTTATACATTATGACTACTCCTTCTTTGAATTTGTGAACTTTATTTTTTAATGCTAGTGTTATTTCTCATATATTTATTATGTATTTGATGTAGAGGGATCTAGTTGATTCCCTTCATGACTGATCATTCATACCTTAGGGAAATCCTCATACCCCTCTCAAACAATGCTTCCACTCCTTGACTCCCTCCACTCCTCTCTAATCATTGGGAAGGTGTGCTTTACTAACAATTTAGACTCCCTTTCTCCATGTTTTTGCTAACCTTTGGCATTTATTTTCTTGTCTATTGTTGCACAAGATTGTTGGTAAATAGGTTGTTCTTTTTCGCTTTAACTCTAGAATACCCAAATTCTTAAGAACAATTGAATACAACAGTTGGGAAATTGTGACTAAACAACAAATTTCCCTCTGAATTTAAATGTACATCTCCCTTAAGTAAATGATCTTCAATGAATATTGATCCTTCCTATTCTAACAGGGGTGTGTTCTTGATCCGAGAATAGAAGAGGTAAGCCAAGCTAAACCTAGACAAGAAATAGCTCAGGCAGGATAAATTTAATTCTAACTTTAACCAATTTCAAGACTTCATCAATCATATGACTTCTTAAAACTGGTAATGCAATAACTGATAATGAAAATGCAAATGCAAGACTTAAATATTTAATGATAAAGTGACAATAAATCAATCTATTTCATAGGGACATCTCCCAGACTTAGAATAACTCTAGATTTCCCCCTAATTTACTGTATCAAATCATAATACAAATTTTTGGTTCAACTATAAACTATCAATCTAATTCCAAAGAAACATTCAAATTTAATAAATAGATAAATGCAATGGAGATGTTAAAGAAATAGCATTTAGACATACAAATTTGACTCGACAAAATGCTATCTTTCACACCAAAATTTAGCCGACCTTTGTATTGATTTTGGAAATAATACATATAGGGTTCTAGAGTTGGACCGTTACAAAAAGGGGTAACCAAAATGGTTCAACTTCCCTAACTAGAAATGATAAACAAAAGTTTATCCATTACAATACTATCAAAATTTAGCACATGAGGGAATCTATCTAAGCTTCAGTTTACTTCCCCTTGTCTAATTTAGCCCTATAGGCAGTGACTACTGTAATGATTGGGATGAGCTCTTTGTGCCTATTGATATGGACATTATTGTATCTGATGAGCCATCTGGAATGTTCTTTGGCTAGGATCTTGATCGCATCTGTCTAATCCTTCAGTTCTTCCATGGATTTAAAAATGCATCCGCTCAACTATTGGAGTTCTGGCACCTTGTCCAAATGGGTGGAAGACTGTTTTTCCAGCTTATGCACATAATCAGAAAATAATTTCTACATATTAGCCAATCCAATCATTTCTTTTCCCTGAATGCTTTTCTATGATTCTATGTGAAGATCTTGAAGGAGTTTAAAATCTTTTTTCTACTCCTCCTTGAACTTGACATCTGTCTGTTGCAACCCTGTTTCAGCTTGGATGATCATCTCGATCTTAAATTCCAGGCTTTGAAGCCATTCAATCAAAGGATCATCTCCTTTCTGTAAGATCTTGACCTTTAATGCTTCCTTGGTCTTCATTTTAAGCACCATGTGGAGCATTACTATGCATTCTTGACATCTCACTCTCTCTGATGTGAGAGTCTACAAATTCTTTTCAATATTATTCCTCTTTGTTTTGAGACTTAGGAGAGCGTTACCTAGTTGCTCGACAACTACCAGTCCCTCAGATTTGAGCCTCTCAATCCACCTCCTGCCGATCTCCCCAATGTGTCTATCCTTTTGCAACTTGGCTATGATGGCTTGGTTCTCCGCAACACTGGGATTGAAAGTGGTCTGGGCATCGGGAACACTTTCTATCAGAGTGATGAGTTGTCTGATGAAGTTAGTTAGCTTAGCTACTTCTACTTTAAGTTGAAATTTAGCAGTCTTGAGCTCCTCAAGCTCTTCTTCTATTACCACATTGGTGGATTTGCACCAATCTACCTTGGTGTCATGTTGGGAAAGCCCCATGTCAAATGACTATAAATGAAAATTAGATGTAGTCATATATTTGAATCTACTCTCCTTTGTAGGCTTGGCCACCTCCATAGTGAAATTCCATGTTTGAGGATCTCAACCCAGTGTAGACATTGTCTTCACCTTCTTTACTTTCCCCATAGTGGTGTTGGGTTGCAAGGCCCATGAGAGGGTATCTTTTCTGGAAGTCCCTTCCTCTGCTCTCTTTCTTTTACATTCTAGAGTATGCTCTATCTAGGATTCAGCGCTGGCAACTTTGGAAGCAGAAACCAATTCTTCTATGAACAAATTACTAATGATCAGAGGAGTAGCTTTAGGCTTGGAAGAAAATGCATTCACAGATGTTGGAGAAGAGGAGACCAATTTAACAACCTGAGAAAATCTCTATTTCTTTCCAATCTCTCCATCCGATTCAGTGGTTGAGGTAGTGGAGCTATCTTTACCCACCTCCACTACAATAGGGGTTCGTCACCTTGGAGTATCTTGAATCAAGGTGTCAACCTATGTAACCACTATACTAGCCTTAACTAAATGCTCAGGTCCTATACCTTTAGTGGGATCTTTTGTAGGCTTGGCCAGGTTTGTAGAAACTTCTTCTTCTATTGACCTGATGTCTGGAAGCGGGCTCTCTCCACAAGGATTCTCTAGTGGGATTTATTTCTCAAGGGGTTCATCGCCTCTGTCCACTGGCTGGGTTGATCCTTTAGCCATAGTTGGGATCATTATTGAAGAAATTTCTGTAGTGCTCAAAGTGTCTTTTTCCAGGGTTCTCTGAAAAGGAGGCTTCCTTTCCAACCTCTTCCTTCTGCTTGTAGTCCATTCAACCCACTGCTCTTTTCTTTTGTAGATCCCACCCATCAAGGTCTAAAAGTCATTAATAGCTTGACCTAGCATGAGTTCAGAGCTTATAGGAAGGGGCTTAATCTTCTCCAAATACATATTATCATGCATGTGTTGGTCATCATCTTCTAGCCCCTCCAAAACAATGATAACTTTGAACCTTTTGATTTGTTCAATGGTTAACCTGGCGTAGAATCTCTCTCTGCTCTCCAAGTCATCCTTGCAGCTGGCTCAGTAGTCTTCAATATCATCAACATGATGAATTTCATGACTCACCTAGAAGAAATCTCAGGCATAATTTATAGGATCATACTACGGCCTCAAAACATCATATGCATTAAACCGAAACCTCTTTGAGAATGTCTTCAGAACATTCTTTGCCTCAAACTGGGATGTGCAACTGTAAGCTCCAATGGTCATAGAGAAATTATATCTATTCTTCTTAGCATCAAAAAATATCAGATTCACTTGGAGTTCCTTCCTCATCACCTTGACCAACGTGATCATATCATCGGGATATCTGGGCAACTTCAAAGGGAAGTCATCAAATCCTGCAAGATGAATATATGAGAAATCCACAAATTGAATGAAAAAGCACCCAAAATGGCTGATAAAATCCATGGCTTTAGGAGAAAATATCCTTTTTGGGAAACCTTGTAGCTCCCTACATAGTCTCATTGTAAATTCATTGTTAACTCTAAGATATTCAGCATAACTGTTATGTAATTGTAGACAGGGGAAAAATTCATAGCTTTTAACATCATCTAGGAGCTCTTCTAATCTAGGAAGCCCTGGTCAAGTTTGAATTATGGCCAATATATATAAAAGAACTAAAGACATGTAGAACTCATTTTGAAGCTTAGCTCTACTTAGGGCACTGGAGAGATTCTCTCTTACCATAAGAGCCCAATCGATGAAATAGTGTTGAGAATAGATCACCTAGACTAAGAAGAAATGATGTTCAACAAAATTTAGTGTGTCACTCTCACCTCTGATCCTATGGAGTAGTACCAAGATATCCATATTTTTGGCTTCAAGTTCGTGCCATATAATGTTTTAGGAAACTTTCCCTTGGCACTCCTCAGCTCTTGAAACCATGACTTCATTATTTCCTTTTTCCACACCACCTTCTTTTCTCCATACTCGGTAACCGCCCAGCTATATGTTATTTCTGAATATTCAGCCTACTCTAGAATGTGCAGGGAGTTCTGGATGGAGTCTTGATCAATAGAAAGCAACATTGTGTCTTTGGGCAACAAAATTTTCTTGGTGTCTAGATTGTATCGAGCTATACATTCTTAAACTAGCTTAGGAGCTTGAAATGCGATGGGAAAACCAGTGGCCTCGACCAACTTGCTTTCCTTTAGTTTCTCAGTGATAGGATGCATCTGGTCTGCCTTCAATCTACTTTGGAAGTTCTTCATATCAAAGAACTTGAAGGAGGTGTCTATTATTTTATGCCAATCAAAGGTGATGTCATTCATCCCATCAAATCCCATGAATTTAGTAGCCATGCTTCAACTAATTCTGACTTGGGATTAGGGATATCTCTCAAGAATGCAAGAGAAAGGAATAACTATAGTCAATAGCTTCAGATTCAAACAATTCATCAAACAGATGGTAGTTCCTATTTGTAATATCTCACTGGTTTTATAACTTTTGAATTCTTTCTGTTTAATGACCGACTTCCCATGCCACATGAATGAAAAGACTAAGACATTAATGAAAAAGTCCATTATGGAGTAAAATGGCTTTATTTGAATTAATTATTGTACCCTCCATGGGCCGTCAATAAAAAATCCTTTCACTTTAGTAACTGTAACGATAACTTTTGGGAAGGAGCGGAAAATTACTTTTCTACTTCCCCTTTGGGTGGAGAAATACTTTTGGAGTGCTCTCTACTCAAAAATCTATTGAAGGAGAATTTTAGCCTATCAAGATGTTAGAATGATATGTGATCAGTTTATTTTCTTTCCTTATGCCTTGGATCACTCACGAGATCAATTTTTCTTCAAAAATCTTCCATTTTAATGGTTTGGCAGAAAACATACCCCGCAAGTCAAAACCTGCCTGTTGGAGTGGCGGTGAAGCCATTTTCCACTTTTCCACCAGTAAGCTTGCATCTTGAATTCTCCCTCATTTAATCATTCCTTTTGCTTGAAATAGATTTTATCTGAATGCCCAAACTTTCTTATTCCCAAATTTCTCATTTTCAACTTTCACCGACCTTTGATACTTTTAAGTCTGTTAATTGCAGAAAATGCACTCTGTAAGTGATTTTCCGCCAAGGAGAAGATTAGAACCAATTTTCTACCAATGCTACAAAAGGGAATGTTAAGGAAAAATACTTCAATTGGATATACAACCAATGTTAGAATCCTTCGGAACATGGCCTTTACCAGATTTGGGAACTCAACCTACCCAATGAAACACGATCTCAGATACAAATTCCCTCTGACCCACAAAAGAGAAGGCAATTTAGGGAAATCTGATAAAGGCCTCCTAGCCTAAGAGGATAGCTAGACTTAGAATCAGAACTTACATGAAGTTTTCAATACCACTACTACACATTAAACATCCACTTTTGTTCGAAATATATGTAGACCAAAGGTGGGACAACAAAGAGCTTGACAAGTTATGTGATTCCATTCTATTTTTCCTTGGTTTGTACCTTGGGTTACATGTATTTCCCCATTTCATTTTTCCCTTGAGTAAGCATGGAGATGATAATTGTTGTGATGTCATTCACTTTATTTAATACCATTATTTTTTGAGCATTATTCACCTAATATAATTTTCTTTAGCTTTATTTTTAGGATAAAAACTTTGAATGGCTACCAAAATACATAGACTAAAGGACAAACATTGAGTAAAATCTATGACAGCTAGACTAAAATAGGAAATAAGTTGAAGGAAAGGTTATCCTTAGTTAATTTAAATGGATTACCTTGCCTAGTGTATAAAGGATCAAATAACAGTCTTAATTAATCCTAGATTTAGATCAACTTTGTTTATAATGTGATATCCTTACTTTTTTATTAGGAGTCTCAAAAAAATTGAGTCTTTAGAATTCTGCCTCTTGATTTTATTTGTTTGTCAAAATTATAGTCATGTTCAGATGTCCTTTTTGTGATTTGATGAAGTTCTGTCAACCTTGGTTATCTCTAGAATGATTTCTAAATGTCAAGTTACTGTGAAAAACAAGTATTTTTACACAAGGTAGAACTCTAAAGTTATCAAACATCATGCAATTTTTTTAAATTGTGCATCTATTTCTGCCTTCCGCCAAGTAATAATTTCCCAACAATCTAGCATTCTTTGTTAATAACTATTGAAGTATTCCTTTGGCTACTTTATATCTTGGATATTTGGAGCTTTCTAACAATCAAACAAAAATTGGGAATTTGTTTTGGGACTTTTCTTCTTTGGTGACTTTTCATTTAAAGAGCATGTACTTTCACACATGTTGGAAACTTATATTCACAATACCATTTTTATATCTTCTTTTGCAAATCTCTCTCTCTCTCTCTCTCTCTCTCTCTCTCTCTCTCTCTCTCTCTCTCTCTCTTNTCTCTCTCTCTCTCTCTCTCTCTCTCTCTCTCTCTCTCTCTCTGATGTATGTTGGCAAAGTCCTTAATGAGAACATGCATTAAAAAAAGATTTATTCACTGTTTCTTTCTCATATGGCGTAATTCCCATTTTTCTATGGTTTTTGATGGGGTTTTCCTTCATTCATGTTGTGTTAAGGTTTTAACAAACCATTTTTCTATACACATGTAATTGTTGGTATTTCATTGAAATAAGGTTTTCATCCAACCATTACTTTTGTAAGATTTTTTTTCTTTCCATTTACAACATGCCCTAGATTGATTTTACATGTAAATGCCATTTGTGTGAGTTCCAGACCTAGCATTAGTTCTGAATGTTTTTAGGGTTTTCTTCTATGGAGTTGTTACAACATTCAAATAATCTCTAGTTTTCAAAAATCCATGCTTGAGCAAGTTTCATAAACCTTCCTTTGACCTCCTTCCTCTATTGTTTTCCATTCCAATATTTTGAAGTCTTGATGGAGCTAAGTGACTTTTGCAACTTGCCTATTCTCCTCCACTCCCTTCCAACATATAACTTTGGGACTCCATGGTTGCTATGTAAATAAGATAATTTTGTAAATTTTGTATCTTGAACTCTAGTTTTCGTCACTTTGGTAATGGTTTTTTTTAGAATTTTAGACCTCCCTTGAAAATTTCATCTTAGCTTCAAAATATCACTTCTATATTAATCATTTTATGCTTCAAACTACTTGATGCTTGTTTTCCTTGCATTTCCTTGTGGAGATTTTTACCACATAATTTGTGAAAGCATTTTCTTTTGGTCATTTTGCAATATTCCCAACATCACCCAAGGTCAAACAATCAAGGAATATGATACATGAGTTCAATGAATTTTCCTTCCCTTTAAAGATTGCCTCCAAACTTACATAAATTATTGACATAGACTTTGTTCATGTCAATTTTGGTGAATTTATTTAGAGAGTGAACAAAATGGATGATAGATGACTTTGGGCCAAGTGCACTGTAGATCTTGGTATTATCTAGGCTACGACATTTTCTATTTTAGTGAAATCACTTAAACTATTATTAGCATGTGCTCAACATTATGATTATGTGAAAAGGAAAATATTTGGACTTTCCAATGAGCTTATCCTTGATGTTACACTTTATTCCATTGAAGAATATACTAACTTGTGAAAAATATGTTTCTCTAATTTTAAAATCTGCAAAGTTATGATAAGGATTTGGATCGCTGCACCAAATGCATAAATGATAATTGGTTGAGAAAGTGGAAAACTATAGTTACTATCTTAGAAAATACTCTCACAAGAGTGAATTTAGAAATTTGAATGAGTTGATCACCTTATTGAACAAGGTCATATGAAATCCAGTTGCCAAAGTTTTTCTCCCTTGGACATTCCATTACATGCTCATTGTTGTTGAAATAATGATAGAATTGATCGGGGAAATTTGATTAGTGATTATTTTCATGATCAACTATGTGATGTATAGGAAGGTGAATGTTTCTCAATGACTTTTTAAATCATATATATGCTAGCAAAAAATGTATTATTTATATAAAATATGAGTCATGGGTCTAGTTCAAAATAGAGTATTGGAGTTTAAAGAATGTCATAACCATTATAACAACGTAAATGATTCTTTTATCTATTATCACACCATTGTTTGGAAAATGGTATTAACAAAAGGCTTAAATTGGAGGATATTGTTGCTTTTGTAAATTGGGGAAATTAGTTTATTCAATTTTCTATATGTACTTATATCAAAGTTGAAGGCTTCACCATCACTAAATATAAACTCCCAATGCATGCTATCAATAAACTCATACTATTGGAGTTATGTAGGTAGTTGTGTGAATTGCACAAACTTACTCAAGAAAACATAAAATAAGTGTTTAGTTTTCAATTATAGATGGTAATTATTCTTGTTTTTCTTATCTTTGATAAAAATTTCAAGGATATGACAAAGATTACTCTTCACCCATACAATAAAAGACTCTTTTTTTAATTCAAGGGGAAACATTAAAATTTTACTCAGACAATTTTGCAAACATGAACTATATTTTGAAGATTATTGGGTTGACTATGACAATGAACATGTACCTAGGAAGAGAGATTATCCAAACTAACCTCTTAGCAAATCAAATTGTTCCAGATAAGTAGGATACCCAAAAAAGTCTGTTGATCCAAAGGCATTGGGTCTTGGGTACAACCTACAAAATATATACTTAGCCTATCACGAAGAAGAATTGGTCAATTGTTGAAGATACTTCTATCAAGAATAATAACCAGAAAATTAAAGGAAGAAGGAATAGGTTCTTGACAAAGAGGTTGTAGCTCCTCACACTAATATACAAGGAATTCTTTAAAGGAGATTAATATTGATGATTTGGGCATAAGATATATAGAGATTGCAACCCCTGTTTGCATAAACAGTCAAAATAAATGGAAATATCTGATTATTAGATTTCTAAAGTTGTTTTTGGTGGAAAAACTAGGGAAAGTGATAAAGAAATCATAAAAATTATGTCTTTAACTTTGCACAATACATATAAAGATGGGGAGATTAAACCAGAATTGAAACAAGAAGAAAAATTAACCGTGTTTTAATATTTAGTACCCCATTGGACCTATTGATTCTTATTCTATACATATTAAACTCTCCTTTTTGGATAAAATGTACCATCTATAAGTGAGATTGGAAGAATCATACAAGCCACAAGACATGGAAGGATTCTCTACTTACTCAAGGATTAAAAATTCTCTGCTTTAGTAGGCTTATCACCCACTGATCAACCTAGACACATTATTAGACCCTTGTAACATTATTTCAATAAATTGACAACATTTGTTAACACTGATCCATTATAGAAATGAAGACAACAGTGGCTGCCCCATATTAGCCTCACACAACTACCACATATCCAATCACCATACCTTGGACAAAATTGTACACAAAAAAAAACCAACTTGTTTACACTATTGGAGACTCTTGTCACAACCATTAACTTGGTCCCTCACCATACATAACACAAATTTTGAACCAAACTAATAACATTTACCCACTATTACCACTTTCACTTTAGGAAAGTCTGCCATACCTTTGAGACAGTCACTTTTTAAAGACCTTCCTTTGATCACTTGGCATCAACTACACTTGTAGTGGATAGACCCATGTTCCCTACACCTATCCATTCCCTTGACACACCTTCCAATGCTTTAGTACAATCTGTACTCTCAAAACTTGCAAGCTTACTATTGTTTAATGTATTATTGGTCCTACACCATTATTGCTAATATATTTAATTTTTCTATATTTAATATATTATTCTTTAGGTCATGTCAATGATCTTGTGCAAAAGCTACCTCATTTGAGGTCAACACCACCTATATTACCGACTAAAATATCGACAACATGCAACATGCAAACATCCTCTACTCCACATCATATTGGTAGATCCCTCTTTCTCTTTCTCTCTTTTTTATAAGTTTATTTCCCTTGAAGTGTTCTTTCTTGGGGGAATTTCATAGTGGATTCATTTTCTGTAGCAGGAGATGCACATGAGGATGCGCCAGAGGCAACTATTGGTGATAACATATCATCACTTCTTAGATCTTCCCATCTTGCTAGTATAGGAATGTTGTAGGCCACATTGGTGGTGAGAGAAGAAGAATTGGTTCCCTCAAAGATGCAGAAGGTTCCAGGTACTTTAAATTTTTTATTATATATAGTCTAATTTTAATTTACTTATTGATCACTCATTTTGGATAAATGATCCCATGATGTTTTTGCAGGAAATGATATTTTTTATAAAAATATTAATGACATTGCATTGTAAATATTTGGGCCCACCATAATTAAAAGGTGGAACATCATATGTGAACTAACCCTAGTCCACTATTTTTATTTCATATCATTTCTAGAATAGTTTTCCTTTGATCCATTTCTTGAACTATATTCAAGGTATCTTCAGTTCATTTCTAAATCCAACAAGTTTGTTTTTTCTTAAAAGATGGAATGACCAAGAAAAAAGGTTAAAAGATGAAATAAGCTCCTTGATAAATATGGTACATATCTAAAGTATGTGAGGGACCAATACTACACACATTTAGAGAAGAATGTAAGTATGAGTGTCCCCCCATAATTCTAGAGGAGGAGTTGAAGGACCCGATTTTGGATGGGAAGGAGATAATTGAAAGGAAAAAAGGAAATACACCAGCAGACACCAGAAGAAGGTATGTGATACTATTAAGAATGTAGTTATGTACTAATTACTATTTATATTTATATAATCTAACATATTTCAAAATTTTCATAGACTAAGTGACACATCAAAGGCAACCAAGGCAAGACAAGAAAAGCATGGGAAACACAAGCTCGACTCTGTTGGTTATATGAAACTTGCCACATGAATTATAAGTTTCATTAAATGAAATATTGCATCAAAATATGTATAAATTGAATTTTTTTGATGAAACAATACAAGAAAAATTCACGATACTAAGAAAAAATTCAAGGCTCAGAAGATGACAAGATAATTTCCTACCAGCAAGGCTATATAGTCATGGCTGAACGACTATGAGAATTGAGTGGGAAAATAGGGGATTGTGGTGCATCCGTCACATAGGTAAATAAGCTAAATGAAAATTATTTAAAATTGAATAATTTACCAATAATCTATTTGATGTTAAGTTCCAACACAAAGTGACTATATTTGTTTTAAATAAGAAAGCATTGATAACAATGCACATAACAGTGGAATGCATCCTCTTAATCGTGGAATACAACCTACACATGATGAAGATCTATATGTGAATCCTAGTAGTGGAGGTATTCATTTGATATTTAATTTTTTATGTAATTATTAATATAATTAAACATCCTAAATTGAATTTGGTGTAGTAATTAATGCAATATTTTTGGTAATATTTTAGAGCGTGTAGTCATTGGTGACCAAGTGGAGCATGATCTGAGAAGACACCATATGGAATGTGATGTTCCCCCATCAGGTAAAGAGGTCCATTGTTATTCCTTTAAATGTATTTAATTTCAATTGGTGTATTGATTAATGTTACCTTTCATATTTAACCTCCAGAGGATCTAGAGGGTGTTCAACATGTTGAGGTTGAGGCTAGACAAAATGATCTCAAAGATGATGTGGCACCATCACGTGAAGACCGCCACGATTATGTTCTTAAAATTAATGAAATACTTGTAAAAATAATTAAAAATTATTTTGGATTGAACCCATTTATTTGTTATTGTAGAGGACCCCCCTTTGCATCAGTGTCCTTGTCCTTAGTATAGGACTAGGCATACATTGAGATGATGAGAAGAGGACAGAACAACTGAAGAGGAGGGAAATGATGAAAAAATGATGTTCACTTAGTATTTACATAGGTTCACAAAAAAAAGAGAAAGAAATAATTGTAATCTACCTTATTTAATAATGACTGAATTTTATGTGTTATTGAATGTAATTATGTGCTAATGAATGTTCATGAATGATATGTGTTAATGAATATTGATGAATGTTGTGTGTTAATAAATGTTAATGAATGTTATTTGATAATGAATAAATGTTATATTTTATTAATGGATGAAAGAATGAATGAATGTTAGATGTTAATGGGGAATTTAGAGCAATGTTAGGGGGGAAATGAGCTTCCACCTTCACATGGTTGGACCTCTTAAGTAGATAATATTAAACTATTCTAAAAAAAGTGAAGATTAATAAGATAACACACTTTTCAATATTTCATTATGTTGCACAGCTAATCTTATTGGATAATGCATATTGAATCTTAATTGCAACGTCCAACAAATCCAAAATCAACAATAACACCACAAGTTGCTGGGTATAATGAACTCCCATATTGTCTTGTATGTACATGTACACCTCTCTTTCTGATTCCCACAGCTTTCCAAAGGTGAGGGTTAGTAGCAAAGGGTTCACAAAAATGTACGCCTCTCTTTCCGATTCCCACAGCTTTCCAAAGGCACGGGTTAGTAGCAAAGGGTTCACAAATGAATGCAAATCAAGTATATAATGACTACTAAACAAATAACAGAAACGTGAGCAATAAAATGTACAAGCAAGAGAAAGGAAGACAAATAAATGCAAAACCCACGATGCTTGAAGCTTCTATTGTTTCTCTCTACTCCTTCCGAAACGTTGTTCTTGATGCTCAGTATTGGCGGGGCAGCATCTATGACTTGAGAAGCTTCAAGAATTTTGACAATTGAAATGTGTGTGTGTGGTCGCAAGATGACTTGAATGCTTAGAACCAAACTGACGAAGTAATGGTGCATGAGAGCTTGAAATCATGGACCCTTCAAATGGTTATGAAGGGTTTATTATATAGGAATTGGTGATGATATGAACGGTTTAGATCAATCCCTAAGATGGGGAGATGAATGGTTGAGATCAAAAGGAACAGGAGAGGTCCTCAGTAAACTCCACCTCTTCATTTGGTAAAGAGGAGATAAGGTTTGGTTAACTGAAGAGCTAATTATGAGTTGCCTTTTTGAACTGAAGAGGTGGGTGAAGTTACCCACGTGGACTGGAGAGATGGGTGGAGTAACCCATGTGATCTAATTGGAGTTATCTCTTTGAAGATAAATGAATATTTAATTCATTTATTTAATAATTATTTTCAACATGTGAGATAATTGAATTCTTTTT
>MU228010.1:2838955-2908522 GCA_018584345.1 Thuja plicata
GTGGAGTAACCCATGTGATCTAATTGGAGTTATCTCTTTGAAGATAAATGAATATTTAATTCATTTATTTAATAATTGTTTTCAACATGTGAGATAATTGAATTCTTTTTTATTAAGAATTGCTTTAATTGATGAAATTAAATTAATTTAATTGAAATTAATTCAATTGGAAGAATTTAATTAGTAAGTTTAAATATTTGAATTTAAACTATAGGAAATTGAGTTTAATTAATTAATTTAATGGTAATTAATCAATTAAAGCTAATTAATTAAATAAAATTAATTATTTAATTAATTTTGGGAATTTGATTAAATGATTTAGGGAATGAATTTAGAAGAAAATAGATGATTAATTAATGATTAAAATTAATGGATGAAAATTAGTGTTTTTAATGTAAAGTCGTGAGCCTATCCATTTTAGGGTGTCTACAGTACACTAACACTATAATTTAATTCTGGTACAATTTTGAAATGGAAAATGGTTTCATTTTTCTTTTATCTATTTTGTCTATTGAAGTTGTCTAATTGAGGTTTCTAATTTTGTTTGATATTTGATTTTCCAAAAATTGGTGTTATCCAGAACAACAAAAAATGCATTCATTTTTCAAGATAGTTTCACCCCAACACCCATTCTAGTAGAAAAATATTTGTAGGAGTAGGGGGCACATAGGTAAAGCAACCATAAATCACAAGAAAAATATGCGACAAAAACTTGATGCAACTATAGTGAATCAGTAATAGTTAAGATACCTCTTCCCACACACCATTAATCAACCCACTATCTGTTTAAAATAGTAGGGACTTTCTCTTGGGATGCATAGACAAGCCACTTGTTGGGACTCAAAAATGAAATAAGGGTTTTTGAGTACCGTGTTAAGCTTTTGCATTTTGACCCCCTATAATTGCTTTTTGTGCCTATTTGCCCGGATGAATTTTTGAGGTATACCATGCATTTCAAGTGTTCATTAACCTTGTCTAGACATATGAAGACATCCCAGGTCATCAAATTTAAGTTTTGAGTTATTTCTTGACGTCTTGTTTTGAGCACTTGTTTAGTTCTGCATTTGCCACCTAAGTGTCATTTTGTTGTAATAGGCACAATTTTCATTTGAATAAGTTGTGTCCTTTTGAGTTTCATGGACCACCACTTTGGGAATATTTAATTTGTGTATCAAAGAGCTTATGTTTCAAAACCCAAGCCATTTTGAGTCCTCTTGATAGGTTTTTGGATTCCCCAAAGTTGGTTGTCCAGAATTATCTTGTTTCTCTGAAAATGATGAGTTCTAAGTGCCCTACTTTGAGGTATTGAATTTTGTACCCCATTTAGTGACATAAATATTTGAAAGCTCCCCTGGATTTTAAACCTGGAAGTGAACTTCTGTGAATATTTTCAGACTATGGTCAAACCTTTTGACCACTTTGCCTGATTGATTCTAAATCCAATTTCTGCATTTTTACTGTGTTTGGGTTCAAAATGTGTTTAAGTGTTGACTTTAAAAATTAATATGGGTTGATCAGTTCATCATCAGAGTGAAATAATTGTACTTCTATATTCCTTGTGTGAAAATGAATCCATGCTTAGAGGTTCAGAATCTAAGGATATCTTTTGATAGGTTTGTGGAATCAAATCCAAAGGCAATTTCTACAGATCCCCAGTGCTAGACAAGATTAATTTTGTAGAGTTGTTGTTTTCAGAGGATTGTAGTTTCATATCAGATGGTTCTCTTAGGATACCAATGATAGATTTGTAGTATTTTCATGTAAGTGTACTACCTAGATCAATGGTTGAGTCTCAAGGCATGGTTTTGATATTTTTGCAGAAGTAAATCCGAAGTGGTTTGCATGTGTTTTCACCAGTGCCTTTGCAGATTTGTGAAAATAGTCAACTTGAGAGATTAAAATATCTTGCCTCAGGAAGTGTCATGAAGATATGTTTTTTCATATTGTTAGTAAACATGAAAGTCTCCATCTCTTCTGGATTTGAGATCCCTGTGAGGTTTTTTAGTCAATTTTTAAAGTCGGTCCCAGAGGCCATATGCCATTTAATAAGATCAGTTTGCAAAAATGTTAAAAGTGATTGTAAAGGCCACTAGTTCGATAGTTTATGATAAAATTTCACAATGGATTATTCTTAGAATGTGGAAGAAAGTCTAAGGCAGATGAGAACCTGAAGGATGCATCAAAGAAATTTGGTTGACTGGAATGTGGAAGTTAGGTTTGTTGAAAAGTCTTTCAATAAACATACAATCAAATGCACTTGGCAAGTGGATTATGCAAGTTTTGGAAGGAGCACAGATGGAGACCAAACTCATTGAGAAATATTGAGGCTAATGCAATATAGAAGGTGTAAACAGTAAGAAAGGGTGCTGCACCAAACACCAAGGAATGGAACGCATAAAATATTGAACAAAAAGATTTTGAACATCCAAAAAAATGAAAGTGGTAGGTAAATCCAAATGCTACAAACAATTGACAAAGGAACTACACATTGCAATATTTAAAAGGGTCCACACTATGAATGGAGGGTGCAAAGATTTAAAAGGAAAACAATCAAGCAAATGCATATTTTATAGATCTTTTACCCCACTCCACAACCCTGCCAACATCCTCCCTTGCCTGTGTGGAGAAGAAGACAAAGCACATGAGCTATTTTAAAGTTTAGAAGAACCTCCACAATGCCAAGTAAGGGCTGCATAATATTTTATGCTTGTACAACTATACGCATGAGCCCTGCACAGAATATAAACATGGAAAAGACCAGCAAATAAAGACATAGAGGAGACCTTGCACAGAGCATGAGGAGGACATTAAAAACTAACCATTACAATGATGATTGGCAAGATCAAATACCAAGCAAAGGCAGTGTAATTGGCAATGTGTAAAAGGTGACACCTGCGTAGATTTTGAAGGATTCAATCACTTAGAAAACATTTTAATCAATGCAATGATTAAAGGCTAAGATGTTGTGCAATGTATTAATAAAGAAGTCTACGTAGAAGATCAAGAACCTACACATGAAATTAGTAAAGTGCTTGCACATGATGCCAAAGTAAAGGCATGTGAACTTTAATGTAAAATGTAGAACCACGCCACACATGCACCATTGAAGGTCTGCGCTAAGTGTTGAGGACAAAAGATTTTTAAAGCATGTAAAACCAAATGCTATGCAAGCATGGGAGCAGGTTGCACAAAACATGAAGAAATGTGTAGAACATTTAAAACCCCAAGCAAAGTATTGGCAGGTGTAAATCAGGATAAAGCCCATGCAAGGTGTGAAAGGGAAGCATGGACGTTGGAGGAAAAAGAAAAGGCAATGCATTACTTAGAAAGCTTGTGCAGGAGATTCATCAGAACCCAACATATGAGTTAAAACATAAAAAGTTTGAGAAACATATATCCCACATTGCTTGTGGATGGGTTTTTGAAAGGTTTTTATAATACAACACACAGATGTTAATTTGAAGAAAGAGCCAAGAGGCTCATTGGCGGGCCCCTTGGCTGGTGAAATGCATGTGATGGTGGGTCCCCCATAATTTTGAGTGCCATATGCATATAGGCTTTAAAACCTTGGGAGGTTTAATCCCACATTGGTGGTGGGAAGGAACTTTGAGGTGTTTAAAAGGAATAGAGAAAACATAGTGTAATGTAAAGATGACCAAGGGGCTCTCCACATGCACGCAGGTGGTGCCTTAGGAAGTGTACCCATTTGGCCGATATCAAATTTTTTTGGTGAGCTGGCAGACAAGGGTCACATAGATGGTGACAAGGATGGATTTGACAGGTGGCATTAGGGGCGTGATCATGTGCTAACATCATGAGTGTGACCAGTCAAATCACGCGGCCGTGAAGGAGGCTAGATGGAGGGTGATGTAGCAGACACATGGTGGCAAGGCGTAAAGTCACGAGATGAAACCACAGTCAAGACAAAACTTCATATATTTTGCAACTGTTAGTCATCTAACCACCACGTGAGGTCAGTAAATGCTAGCAGTTAAGTCAATTTCCTTCTGAGATTCTACCCAGTAGTCAACTAACCGCTACCCCAGATCTCCAAATGCTGGTGGTTAAGTGCCTAACATTCATAGATCATGCCCCAACCTTCAGATCTGGATCAAGATCAAGTGCTCGCATGAAATCTCAGAGCAAACCAAGGATTAGCAAAATCTATCCAAGATTCAAAGATACACTAGCTAAGATGAACCCATGGTCAAGGAAGGGTTAAGGTTGAGTTTATCCAGAGATCTAGAGACTAAGGCTTGTCTCAAAATCTCCAAGTAAACCATGGGTTAAGGAAAACATTTAGAGACTTAGAGACCTAGTGTATCTCCTGATCTCTAGATAAACCATGGTTAAGGGAGAGTTCTTAGGATAGTTACAAGATAGCGATCCATGACTTGACAAGTGGCAAATTCTGGTGAGTTCTATGCAAGAATATGCATAAAAGGAGAAATTTCAAAGATAGAGAAAATGTGCAGGATTTAAAAGATAAAATGATTTAAAATAACAGTCTGTGCATGAATATCAAAGGGGAAAGTAAGGAATATTTTTAATGAAAAGGAGATAAAATGCAAAAAATATAAAGTAATGTGCAAGTTAAAACATCAAAGTTTTATATAGTTTTGTAAAATATTTAATATTTCAAAAATTGAAAGATATGCATTCATAGAAGAATTTTGTCAGAGAATAAAATCAGATTTTGAAGAAGGCAAGTGGAATCAAATTAATATCAGAATTTGATTGCAAGCAAGAGGCGGTGGAAGAAGGAGATTAGATTTATTTGGAGGAGAATATATTTGTTTGGAAACAGAGAGGTGTCAATTAGGGTTAATTTTGGATTTCCTCTTCTCTATATCTTTCTTTTTCTCTATTGTACAAGGATGTTGAAATTAATACTACTGGGCAGTTTCCTGATTTTGGGAGTCTTGTTTCTCTAAGCTCTTTGTCTTGTAAATATGCAGAATTAGATAGCAATTTAATGAAGAACAATGGAATCCCTGTTCAATACTTGTTGTTGTCTTTGTGTCTTGTCTTGGAATATTGTGTGTTAATCTGTAAGGTATTTTAATGCACTAGTTATAAGGTAGTCGTGAGTTGTGTTTATAAATTTCTTTCAAGGAGGGAGTAAATCTTAGAGACATATTTTGAGAGTTCAAGGTTTTCTAAATTTTATGTCCATGTGTTGGAGTGAAAAGAGCGATTAATAAGGCAATTCACACGGTTTTTGTGTATTTGGAGTTAGAAGGTTTTTTGAGGATGTATGTTTATTTGAATATGTTTCCCAATAGATAAGGCACTAGCATTTTCTGGTCTAGCAGTTCTCATCATCAATCAATTAAAATTTGAATATATTTTCATTTCCTGTTTAAGAGCATGGATGTTTAGGAACTGTATTGAATAGTACAGACATTGTTATTGATTCATTAAATAACTGGATCCTTTAGGTTAGCCTTCTTGAGTTTAAAAATCGTAGAGAAGAAGGATGAATATCCTTATCACATTGGCTATTTTCATGCAGCGTTATTTACTCTTGTCAAAATCATAGATTGGATTTTGAAGCTCTGCATCAGTTGCAGCAAAAGATATTAGGAAATCATTGTGAGAACCCTAAATCCACTGTCTGATTTATTGGAAAGAAATAAGTCAAAAGGTACACCTGTCTGAGTCTATTGAGTTTGAAGTAGAAGGAGGATCAAATCCTCATTAATTAGTATTTTTACTTGCATGAATCAGAAGTTGGGAGTCATAGAGTCAAGCATTAATGCTTATACAAATTCCGCAAGAAAAAGTACTAACAAATTGGAAACTCTCCTAGGGAGAAAATGGGTATTAGAAATAGTGTTTTAAAGTTCATAAGAATTAACTTTTTGTTGCTTCATTTCTTGACCAGTTTGTGAAATTTTAATCCCATACTTGTTGTGGGTGGTGACTCTATTAAATTTGGAGAATCCTGGTTGTTTTTTTCTAGTGTAAAATTGATATCAGTTGTTATGTGAAGTTTAAGATTAACAAGTTTAAGATGCCTATTTACTTGCTTGGCTAAATCAATATACAAATATGATTAAATGAGAGTTCAAAGAAAGAATCTGAAATTTGTTTTAGATCTCTGAGAGAGAACAACCAAGAAAGTGTTTTTATTTACAGAAAATTGAAAGAAGATTGTGTGACTTTTCTGGTTGGAACAAACCCAGAATTAAGGAATTTCTAAATATCTTGTGGCTTTTTTAAAATTTCCTCTACAAGGAGGTGACAAATCTATGAGAAAAGAATCCGATGGAGCTACAAGAAAGGCTCTAGATCTACCTTGTATCCAGTAAAGAAGAAGAAATAATAGCAGCTACAAATTTTTGTCTAGGTAATCCTTTTCTTTTACAAAAATAGAAGTGCCCCTTATAAAGTGAAGAAGTCACTAAGAAAAAGGGAAAATTGATCTAAAGGTTTCCATACTTCTTATTTTTAAGAGTTCATTTGCCAAATCAAAAGTATGTTGTGGTTATGTAAGGAAAATGATTGCATAAAGTCGGATAAAAAATTTATGACAGAATAAGTTGTTGTTAAATGAATGGTCAAATGGAAGGTCCAGTTTCAATGGATCAATATAATTTTTCCATATATGTTATTTACTAGTCAGAGCTTGAGAAATTTAATAGAGATATTGTATTAGAAGAGCAAAGAATCCAAGAGAAAGCCCTGTTGATTTTAAGATATGAGATAGGGGAAAGAAAGAAAGAATCATATTATTATTTTTATAAAAGGTTTCATGATGCAGTTGACAAGCTTATAGCATCCATTGAGTTTCCAGAATTACCATGGATAGATTTGTTTTTAGATCTTTGTGTGCTTGAATCAATTAGTTGGTCTGCATCCCTTAGAGAACAAGCATTTGAAGATACCATAGACTGGATAGATTCGATTGAGAAATCAAAATCTGAAAGTGTTGAGGATGCTGAATATGAATCTAGTTATGTTGATGATGTTGAGTCTACTTGTGCTAGTAATGTTGATTATGATGCTGATAATGAAGTCTATGAACAAAAAGATGATAAAGATGAATCTGTAGTTAGAATTTTTTCCCTTGAGTCTATAGATTTTTATTTTTCTCAGCATAATGATGCAGATGTCTTTTTCCAGTTTAAAGAAATTTTATGTCAACAAAAAGATGATTATTACAATGCAGATGTAAGTTGTTATAGTGATTTCTTTGCACAAGATGATATGATCCAAGAGGTCTCACTCCTTGTTTCCAATGAGGAAGATATTTGCAACATCAAGCAAGAGGCCAAGGAAGGCAAACATGAAGTCCAATACCCTCTAAGAAATGAGAAAATCTCAAGACTCTTAGCTTCTAATTTTCAGAGGTATACATATAAAAATGACTCTAAAGATTTATGCCCCATGGATGTAAGTTTTGATAATGATGACATTACTGAGGGTGTGAAATATGACACATATGGTGTTGATTATTTTCCTATATTTGAGTTGGATACTTTGCAAGATGATAATGCATATGGATACAAGAAATTTGATAATGTCAAGTATGATGAATATGAAGATGTGTGTGCTGGTATATATTCAGATTTTTACAAGTTTAGTGTCATGGATTCATGTATAGACTATGGTGCTGAAGAGAGTGATATATCTGAAAGTGTATTCTCAGATTTTCAAATAAAAGGAAAGCCATTGATTAACAATACCTTTTTAGAAGATGCCGATAGAACTTGTGATCAACAAGCTGTATCTAATTTCATGGAGTTAAAATTTTGTTTTGAGATGTTCAATTTTAGTTTGTAAAGTGTTGTTACAAAAGAAGCTTGTTCTTTGGTGCAAACTAATATTTGGTGTATGGATGTTTCCAGCCATGAGAGTGAGCTGAAATGTTTCTTTTTTCAGTAAGTCAGTAATAGTGAAGGGTGTGATATTTTGGTGTCACACAATGATCAGAATTCACAGCAATTTGATAATTTAATTTTTCCAATTGATGGTGAGTTTTCTGATTGCTTTTCATTTGATATGCTGAAGATTCAGGGCACCATTTTTTATCATGCTGATGCAAGTAGTAGTTTCAATTTGCCTTTGATCAGTAGGGATGAAAAGTAGATGTATGACATAGGTAAGAGCTAATTCTAGATTAGGGGCTTTGAGCCTTTTGTAAATATTTTTCGTGTTTCTATAGTCATTTTCCTTTCAGTCGTGTGGTGTGTTTTCTTTCAATAAGGATTCCCAGTTTTTGAAAGGAGAAGAGAGAAGAGAAAGATCTGAATTAATTTTTTGGGTTAGTATGCTTCTACCAATAATTCTAAATTCTTTGCATTCTCGCATGGGGCACACATCCCCAGTTAGAGCCACTATTGGGACTCAAAAATGCAAGAAGGGTTTTTGAGTACCGTGTTAAGCTTTTGCATTTTGAACCCCTATAATTGATTTTTGTGCCTATTTTCCAAGATGAAGTTTTGAGGTCTACCATGCATGTCAAGTGTTCATTACCATTTTTAGATATATGAAGACATCCCAGGTCATGAGATTCAAGTTTCAAGTTATTTTGTGATGTCTTTTTTTGAGCACTTGTCCAATTCTACATTTGCCGCTAAGTGTCAGTTTGTTGTAACATGCACAGTTTGCATTTGAATAACTTGTGTCCTTTTTATTTTCATGGAATGCCACTTTTGGAATGTTTAATTTGTGTATCAGAGAGCTTATTCTTCAAAACCCAAGCCATTTTGAGTCTGCTTGATAGGTTTTTGGATTCCCCAAAGTTGGTTGTCCAGAATTGTCTTGTTTCTCTGTAAATGCAGAGTTCTAAGTGCCCTACTTTGAGGTCTTTCTTTTTGTACCCAATTAAGTGACATAAAGATTTGAAAGCTCCCCTTCATTGTAAACCTAGAAGTGAAATTCTCTAAAGAGTTTCAGACTTTGGTCAAACTATTTGACCACTTTGCCCAGTTTATTCTTAATCCAATTTCTACATTTTTACTATGTTTGGGTTAAAAAAGTGTTTTAAGTGCCAACTTTGCAAATTAATATCGGTTGATCAGTTCATCATGAGAGTGAGATAATTGTCATTTTTTACTCCTTGTGTGAAAATGAATGCATTCTCAAAGGTTCAGACTCTGAGGATCTCTTTTGATAGGTTTGTGGAATCAAATCTACAAGCAATTTCTATAGATCCCCTGTGCTTGACGAGATTAATTTTGAATAGTTATTGTTTTCAAAGGATTGTAGTTTCATATCAGATGGTTGTCTTAGGATACCAGTCATCGATTTGTAGTCTTTACATGTAAGTGTACTACCTAGATCAGTGGTTGAGTCTCAAGGTGTGGTTTGATTATGTTTGTAGAAGTAAATCTGAAGTGGTTTGGATGTGTTTTGACTAGTGCCTTTGCAGATTTGTGAAAATGGTCAACTTGAGAGATTAAAATATCTTGCCTCAGGAAGCGTCATGAAGATATATTTTTTCAGACTATTAGTAAACATGAAAGACTCCATGTCTTCTAGATTTGAGAGCCATGTGAGGTCTTTTAGTCAATTTTTAAAGTTGGTCCCAGAGGCCAGATGCCATTTAATAAGATCAGTTCGCAGAAATGTTAAAAGTGATTGTAAAGGCTGCTAGTTTGATAATTTATGATAAAATTGCACAATGGATTATACTTAGAATGTGGAAGCAAGTCTGAGGCACATGAGAACCTGAAGGATGCATCAAAGAATTTTGGTTTTTTGGAATGTGGAAGTTGGGTTTGTTGAAAATTCTTTCAATAAACATACAATCAAATGCACTTGGAAAGTGGATTATGCAAGTTTTGGAAGGAGCACAAATGGAGACCAAACTCATTGAAAAATATTAAGGCTAACACAATATAGAAGGTGTAAATAGTAAGAAAGGGTGCTGCACCAAACACCAAGGAATGGAACACATAAAATCTTGAACAAAAAGATTTTGAACATCCAAGCAAATGAAAGTGGTAGGTAAAACCAAATGCTACAACCAATTGTAAAAGGAACTACGCATTGCAATATTTAAAAGGGTTTGCACTCTGAATGGAGGGTGAAAAGATTTAAAAGGAAAAAAATCAAGCAAATGTATATTTAATAGATCTTTTACCTCACTCCACAACCCTGCCAACATCCTCCCTTTCCTACGTGGAGAAGAAGACAAAGCACATGAACTATTTTAAAGTTTAGAAGAACCTGCGCAATGCCAAGTAAGGGCTGCATAGTATTTTATGCTTGTACAACTATACACATGAGCGTTGCACCGAATATAAACATGGAAAAGACCAGTGAATAAAGACATATAGAGGACACCTTGCACAGAGCATGAGGAGGACATTAAAAACAAAACATTACAATGATGATTGGAAAGATCAAATACCAAGCGAAGGTAGTGTAATTGACAATGTGTAAAAGGAGACACCTTCGTAGATTTTGAAGGATTCAAACACTTAATTTTTTTTTTAATCAATGCAAAGATTAAAGGATAAGATGCTGTGCAATGTATTAATAAAGAAGTCTGCGTAGAAGATCAAGAACCTACACATGAAATTAGTAAAGTGCCTGCACATGATGCCAAAGTAAAGGCATGCAAACTTCAATGTAAAATGTAGAACCATGCCACACATGCACCATTGGAGGTGTGTGATAAGTGTTGAGGAAAAAATAATTTTAAAGCATGTAAAACCAAATGCTATGCAAGCATGGGAGCAAGTTACGCAAAACATGAAGAAATGTGCAGAACATTTAAAACCCCAAGAAAAGTACTGGCAGGTGTAAATTTGGATAAAGCCTATGCAAGGTGTGAAAGGGAAGCCTGCATGTTGGAGGACGAAGAAAAGGCAATGCATTACTTAGCAAGCTTACACAGGAGACTAATCAAAAGCCAATGTATGCATTAAAGCATAAAATTTTTGAAAAACATATATCCTAGATTTCTTGTGAATGGGTTTTTGAAAGGTTTTTATAATGCAACACACATATGTTAATTTGAAGAAAGAGCCAAGAGGCTCATTGGGAGGCCCCTTGGCTGGTGAAATGCATGTGATGATGGGTCCCCCATAATTTTGAGTGCCATATGCATATAGGCTTTAAAACCTTGGGAGGTTTAATCCCACATTGGTGGTGGGAAGGAACTTTGAGGTGTTTAAAAGGAATAGAGAAAACATAGTGTAATATGAAGATGAGAAGGGGGCTCTCCACATGCACACAAGTGGTGCCTTAGGAAGCATGCCTAGTTGGCTGATATCAAATTTTTTTGGTGAGCTGGTGGACAAGTGGCACACAGATGGTGACAAGGATGGATTTGATAGGTGGCACTAGGGGCGCAATCGTACGGTGATGTGAGCAGTGTGCCCAGTTGGATCGCGTGGTCACACATGAGGCTAGATGGAGGGTGATGTGGTAGAAAAGTGGTGGCAGGGCGTGAAGTCGTGAGATGAAACCACCGTCAGGCCAAACCTTCAGAGATTCTACAACTGGAAGTCAACTAACCATCGTGCGAGGTCGCTAAATGCTAGCGGTTAAGTTAATTTCCTTCTGAGATTCTACCCAACAATCAACTAATTGTTGCACCAGATCTCCAAATACTGGTGGTTAAGTGCCTAACATTCAAAGATCACACCCCAATCTTCAGATCTGGATCAAGATCAAGGGCTCGCAAGCAATCTTAGAGAAAATCTAGGGTAAGAAAAATATATTCGAGATTTAGAGATACACTAGCCAAGATGAACCCATGGTCAAGGCAGGGTTAAGGTTGATTTTATCCTGAGATCTAGAGACTAAGGCTTGTCTCTAAATCTCCAAGTAAACCATGGGTTAAGGAAGACATCCAGAGACTTAGAGACCTAGTGTATCTCCTGATCTCTGGATAAACCATGGTTAAGGGAGAGTTCTTAGGCTAGTTACAGGGTAGCGAACCAACACTTGATAAGTGGCAAATTTTGGTGAGTTCTGTGCAAGAATATGCATAAAAGGAGAAATTTCAAAGACAGAGAAAATGTGTAGGATTTAAAAGATAAAATAATTTAAAAAATCATAGTTTGTGCATAAATATCATAGGGGAAAGTAAGGAAGATTTGCATAGAAAAGGAGATAAAATGCAAAAAATATAAAGTAATGTGCAAGTTAAAACAACAAAGTCTTATATAGTTTTGTGAAATATTTAATATTTCAAAACTTAAAAGATATGCATTCAAAGAAGAATTTTCTCAGAGAATGAAAGTGAATTTTAAAGAAGGCAAGTGGAATCAAATCAATATCAGAATCTGATTGCAAGCAAGAGGCGGTAGTGGCAGAAGGAGATAAGATTTTTTTGGAGGAGAAGATATTTGTTTGGAAACAAACATGTGTCAGTTAGGGTTAATTTTGGATTTCCTCTTCTCTATATCTTTCTTCTTCTCTATTGTACAAGGATGTTGAAATTAATATTGTTGGGTAGTTTTCTGATTTTGGGAGTCTTGTCTCTCTGAGCTCTTTGTCTTGTAAATATGCAGAATCATATAGCAATTTAATGAAGAACAATGGAATCCCTTTTCAATACTTGTTGATGTCTTTGTGTCTTGTCTTGGAATATTGCCTGTTAATCTGTAAGGCATTTTAATGCACTGGTTATAAGGTAGTTGTGAGTTGTGTTTTTAAGTTTCTTTCAAGGAGGGAGTAAATCTTAGGGACAAATTCTGAGAGTTCAAGGTTTGCACATGAATTTGATGTCCAAGTGTTGGAGTGGAAAGAGTGATTTGTAAGGCACTTCACTTGGTTTTTGTGTGTTTGGAGTTAGAGTATTTTCTGAGGATGTATGTTTAGTTGACTCTGTTTCCCAATAGATAAGGCAATGGTCTTTGCTAGTGTAGCATTTTTCATCATCAATCAATTAAAATCTGAATATCTTTTCATTTCTTGTTTAAGAGCATGGATGTTTAGGAGTTGTATTGAATAGTACAAACATTGTTATTGATTCATTAAAGAACTGAATCCTTTAGGTTAGCCTTCCTGATTTTTAAACTCGAAGAGAAGAAGTATGAATATCCTTATCACATTGGCCATTTTTCTGCAGTGTTATTTACTCTTGTCAAAATCATGGATTAGCTTTTGAAGCTCTGCATGAGTTGCAACAAAAGATATTAGGAAATCATTGTGAGAACCCTAAATCCACTATCTGATTTATTGGAAAGAAATAAGTGAAGAGGTACACCCGCTCGAGTCTATGGAGATCAAAGTAGAAGGAGGATCAAATCCCCATTAATTAGTATTTTTATATGCATGAATCAGAAGTTGGGAGTCATAGAGTCAAGCATTGATTCTTATACAGATTCTGCAAGAAAAATTACTAAAAAAATGATGACTCTGCTAGGGAAGAAATCAGTATTATAAATAGTGTTTTTGAGTTCATAAGAATTAACTTTCTTTTGCTTTATTTTTTGACTAGTTTGTGAAATTTTAATCCCATACCTTTTGTGAATGGGGACTTTGTTAAATTTGGAGAATCCTGGTTGTTTTGTGCCAGTGTAAAATTGATATCAGTTGTTATGTGAAGTTTAAGATCAGAAAGTTTAAGATGCCTATTTCCTTGCTTGGCTGAATCAATATTCAAATATGATAAAATGAGAGTCCGGAGAAAGAATCTAAAATTTGTTTCAGATCTCTGAGAGAGAACAGCCTGGAAAGTGTTTTTATTTGCAACAAATTGAAAGAAGATTGTGTGACTTTGCTGGTTGGAACAAACCCAGAATTAAAAGGAATTTCTAAATAGCTTGTGGCTATTTGAAATTTTCCTCTACAAGGAGGTGGCAACTCTACGAGAAAACAATCTGATGGAGCTACAAGAAAGGCTCTAGATCTACCCTGTATCCAGTAAAGAAGAAGAAATAATAGCAACTACTAATTTTTGTTCAGGTAGTCCTCTATTTTTACAAAAAATAAAATTCCCTTATAAAGTGAAGAAGTCACTAAGAAAAATGGAAAATTGATCTAAAGGTTTCCATACTTCTTGTTTTTAAGAGTTCATTTACCAAATCAGAAGTATGTTGTGGTTATGTAAGGAAAATGATTGCATAAAGTCGTATAAAAACTTTATGACATAATAACTTGTTGTTAAATGAATGGTCAAATGGAAGGTCTAGTTTCAATGGATTAATATAATTATCCTATATACGAAATTTACCAGTTAGAGATTGAGAAATTTAATAGAGAGATTGCACTAAAAGAGTGAAGAATCCAAGAAAAATACATGTTGATTTTAAGATATGAGATAGGGGAAAGAAAGAAAGAATCATACTATTTGTTTTATAAAAGGTTTCATGATGCAGTTGAAAAGCTTATAACATCCATGGAGTTTCCAGAATTACCATAGATAGATTTTTTTTTAGAGCTTTGTGTGCCTGAATTAGTTAGTTGGTCTACATCCCTTAGAGAAGAAGCATTTGAAGATACCTTAGAGTGAATAAATTTGATTGTGAAATCAGAATTTGAAAGTGCTGAGGATGCTGAATATGAATCTAGTTATGTAGATGATGCTGAGTCTACTTGTGCTAGTAATGTGCATTATGATGCTGATAATGAAGTCTCTGAAAAACAAGATGGTGAAGATGAATTTGTATTTGGAAATGTTTCCCTTGAGTCTATAGATTTTTCTTTTTCTTAGCATAATGATGCAAATGTCTTTTTGAACAGTTTAAAGAAATTTTATGTCAACAACAAGATGATTATTACTATGTGAATGTAAGTTTCTATAGTGATTTCTTTGTAGAAGATGATATGATCCAAGAGGTCTCACTCCTTATTTCCAATGAGGAAGATATTTGCAACATCAAGTAAGAGGCCAAGGAAGGAAAATATGAAGTCTAATACCCTCTAAGCAGTAAGAAAATCTTAGAAATCTTAGCTACTGATTTTCAGAGGTATACATCTAAACATGACTCTAAAGATTCATGCCCCATCGATATAAGTTTTGATAATGATGACATTGCTGAGGGTGTGAAATATGACACATATGGTGTTGATTATTTTCCTATATTTGAGTTGGATACTTTGCAAGATGATAATGCATATGGATATGGGAAATTTGATAATGTCAAGTATGATGAGTATGAAGATGTGTATGTTGGTATACATTCAAATTTTTACAAGTTTAGTGTCATGGATTCTTTTATAGACTATGGTGTTGAAGAGAGTGATAAATCTGAAAGTGTATTATCAGATTGTCAAATAATAGGCAAGCCATTGCTTAACAATACCTTTCTAGAAGATGCTGATAGAACTTGTGATCAACAAGATGTCTCTAATTTTATATAGTCAAATTTTTGTTTCGAGACGTTCAATTTTAGTTTGAAAAGTGTTGTTATAAAAGAAGCTTGTTCTTTGGTGAAAACTAATGTTCAGTGTATGGATGTTTCCAGCAATGAGAGTGAGCTGAAATGTTTCTTTTTTTCAACAAGTCAGTAATAGTGAAGGGTGTGATATTTTGGTGTCACACAATGATCACCATTCACAGTGGTTTGATAATTTGATTTTTCCAATTAATGGTGAGTTTGCTGATTACTTTTCATTTGATATGCTGAAGATTTAGGGAAGCATTTTTTATCATGCTGATGCAAGTAGTAGTTTCAATTTGCCTTTGATCAGTGGGGATGAAAACTAGATGTATGACAGAGGTAAGAGTTGATTCTAGATTAGGGGCTTTGAGCCTTTTGTAAATATTTTCCTTGTTTGTACATTTTCTTTCCTTTCAGTCGTGTGGTGTGTTTTCTTTCAATAAGGATTCCCAGTTTTTGAAAGGAGAAGAGAGAAGAGAAAGATCTGAATTAATTTTTTGGGTTAGTATGCTTCTACCAATAATTCTAAATTCTTTGCATTCTCGCATGGGGCACACATCCCCAGTTAGAGCCACTATTGGGACTCAAAAATGCAAGAAGGGTTTTTGAGTACCGTGTTAAGCTTTTGCATTTTGAACCCCTATAATTGATTTTTGTGCCTATTTTCCAAGATGAAGTTTTGAGGTCTACCATGCATGTCAAGTGTTCATGACCCTTTTTTAGATATATGAAGACATCCCAGGTTGTCAGATTCAAGTTTTGATTTATTTCTTGATGTCTTGTTTTGAGCACTTGTCTAATTCTGCATTTGCCGCCTAAGTGTCATTTTTTTGTAACAGACACAGTTTGCATTTGAATAACTTGTTTCCTTTTCAGTTTCATGGACCGCCACTTTGGGAATGCTTAATTTGTGTATCAGAGAGCTTATGTTTCAACACCCAAACCATTTTGATTCTGCTGGATAGGTATTTGGATTCCCCAAAGTTGTTGTCCAGAATTGTCATGTTTCTCTGAAAATGCAGAGTTTTGAGTGCCCTACTTTGAGGTCTTGAATTTTGTACCCCATTTAGTGAAATAAATATTTGAAATCTCCCTTGCATTGTAAACCTGGAAGTGAACTTCTCTAAAGAGTTTCAGACTTTGGTCAAATAATTTGACCACTTTGCCCAGTTGATTCTAAATCCAATTTCTACATTTTTACTGTGTTTGGGTTCCAAAAGTGTTTAAGTGTTGACTTTGAAAATTAATATCGGTTGATCAGTTCATCATCAGAGTGAGATAATTTTAGTTTTGTATTGCTTGTGTGAAAATGAATTCATTCTCATAGGTTCAGACTCTAAGGATCTCTTTTGATAGGTTTGTGGAATCAAATCCAAAGGCAATTTCTATAGATCCCCAGTGCTAGACAAGATTAATTTTGCAGAGTTGTTGTTTTCAGAGGATTTTAGTTTCATATTAGATGGTTGTCTTAGGATGCCGATCATGGATTTGTACTCTTTGCATGTAAGTGTACTACCTGGATCAGCGATTGAGTCTCAAGGTGTGGTTAAAATTTTTGTAGAAGTAAATCCGAAGTGGTTTGCATGTGTTTTGACAAGTGCATTTGTAGATTTGTGAAAACGGTCAACTTGAGAGATTAAGATATCTCGCCTCAGGAAGCGTCATGAATATATGTTTTTTCAGACTATTAGTAAACATGAAAGACTTCATGTCTTCTGGATTTCAGAGCCCTAGGAGGTCTTTTAGTCAGTTTTTAAAGTCGTTCCCAATGGCTAGATGATTTAATAAGATCAGTTCGTAGAAATGTTAAAAGTGATTGTAAAGGCCGCTAGTTTGATACTTTATGATAAAATTGCACATTACACTACTACATTTGGGGTCAGATTTTGACACCAATTTGCAACGTCACTACAATTTATGTGTGATTTTTGTGTTTTTTTTCCAAGTGCCCCCAATGCTATCATAATAGCAATGGGACCATCGTAATTTTGACACCTGCGGGATCATAAACGAAAATAAAAAGAAATAGAAAGGCTCATTTAAAATTTTTGTGATCGCATATCGGTCATGCGCAAAGAGGGCCCTAACTATGGAAGATTGGATTCTTGGTATATGGCAGCCACGACTTGAGGTAGGCATTCGAGATTTGTCTTCTTATTAACTCAATTTCATTTTGATGGTATTTATTTATTTAATGGCACTATATGAATGTTAATACTTGCATTGTTTACATCTTTGCATTTGGAATTCTTGATGACCTGTGAGCTTTGAGAGCTAGGGCATCATTTCTATTTCCTTAAAGACATTGTGTGAAGTGTTTGATCTCTCTTTATTTTTTTTGTTGTTGATATTCATTATGTTGTACTCCCTGTTTATGATCATTTCTTGAGGAAATGTCTTGATGGCTCACATGTTGCAAGCTAGGGCAACATGCATTGTTTATGAGCTCACTGTTTAATACTGGCATTGTTTATATCTTTGCATTTGGAATGCTTGATGACCTAGGAGCTTTGAGAGCTATGGCATCATTGCTATTACCTTCAAGGCATTGTGTGAAGTGTTTGATCTCTCTTTATTTTTTTGATGTTGATATTCACTATATGGTACTCTGGATTTATGATCATTTCATGAGGAAATGTATTGATGGCTCGCAGGCTGCAAGCTAGGGAATCATGCATTGTTTATGAGTTCACTGTTTAATACTAGCATTGTTTACATATTTTCATTTGGAATACTTGATGAACCACAAGCTTTGAGAGCTAGGGAATTGTTTCTATTAACTTCAAGGCATTGTGTGAAGTGTTTTATCTCTCTTTATTTGTTTTGTTGGTGATATTCACTATGTAGTACTCCCCGTTTATGAACATTTCATGAAGAAACATCTTGATGGCTCGCGGGATTCAAGTTAGGGCATCATGCATTGTTTATGAGCTCACTGTTTAATAATGGCATTGTTTACATCTTTGCATTTGGAATGCTTGATGACCCGCGAGCTTTGAGAGCTAGGGAACCGTTGCTATTACCTTCAAGGCATTGTGTGAAGTGTTTGATCTCTCTTTATTTTTTTTTTTGTTGATATTTACTATGTGGTACTCCCCATTTATGATGATTTCATAAGGAAAAATATGATATCTTCTTTCCTTTTTGCAACATTCTTTTGAGTGCACATGTCCTGTAGCATGGTTTTTCTTTCAGAAGTGTATGGCTTGACTATGCACATGTATAATTGTAGATGAGGATCAATAATAGGATTCCATTCATTGCTTAGATATTTTTAATCTAACCCCCATCTCTCTTTTCTTTGCAGGTTCTGGATCACACAAGAGCACACTGGATTCATACTCGGGTCAAAAATTCATCACTTCAGGCAATGTCTGGTACCCTTATTATTTATGTTCATCCTCTTATGTATGCCTGTACTCTTGCATATTCTTCTAAAAGTTGGCTATGCTCACAACAACCCATATGAAATTATCTTTCAGTTCCTTTCCTTGTATAGTATATACAATTTATTTGGCATATACATACATGTAATCTTTAGATGCAGAAATTTGTTTTCCTTTACATGTATCTTTTCATAAAATGAACACAAATTAAACATGATCATCTAATAATGCAAAATAGGGTAATGTAGTCACTCATCTAGTAATTAGGTTACAAATGTACAATGAGGTAACTATTGTATATATATCAAACCATGAAGATGATGCTTAGGAGATAATGGAGCTAGAGAAATATGTGAAAGATCTAAATGCCACTAAAAACAAGTTGAAGAGTTATTACTGCTTCAAATTAGGAGAAGGGCTGAAATAAAGAGTATGATGTAACTTCAAAGTAAAATTAAGTACCAACTAAAGCAACTAAAATATAGTGTCATGAAGGAGACATCACAGTGACCAAAACAAACATAAAAAATTAAATGATCAATGTGTCATCATTTTCACTATGTCATAGAAGCACAACAAAGAGACCCATGTAAAATGATATAGTAAAGTTAAAAGCCATCAATAATAATCAATGTATAAAGTGATGGAATAATATATACACTGAATCAAAATATGACCAGTACATTTGGTACATTGTATAGGATCAAAGAAAGAGGGTTTCTCATATAAAATGAGAGATATTGAATTTTCAAAAATGCACAACAAGATTTATTCTAGAGAATACAATGAACACCACCTTTAAGTGAATATAGAAGGATTTCAAGCCAAAATTTTCAAATAAAATGAGAACTCCTCATGTTTAGAATGAAACACCCAAATTTCTAAAAGAGATCAGGTTTGAAGTCAAAAATACATTTGTAAAGCTTTCAATTAAGTTCTATTTTCTTAGATTAAAGATACATATCCATATATGAAAGGCCAATATACTCTTTATCTGTACGTATAATTAACTTAAAATGAATGTGCACCTGAATCTAGGAGACCAATTATTGTATCTTCCCCATATTTTTCCCATTTCCACAGGGTGTTTGAAGAGGAAGAATCATCTTGTTGTGCCCCATCATCTATACCCAAAAAACTCCATGACCTTGTAGTGTGCATCCTTCTTCATTTGCTTGGTAATACATATATCACCCCTTCCATTTCTACATCCAGTATATAGAAGTACATTATATTTGTGGGAATGTCATTATTTCCAACAAATAGAATTAGATTTATGAAGTTTCTATAGTTATTTTTTGAAATAGATCTGATAGATTTTTGTCGATCATTATGTTTGATCCCAAAATAATCCAAAAGAAAGCATATTAATAACAAATAGAATTTTAGTTAAGGATGGGGGTGGGACAAGATGACATTAAAATTCACCATAACCCAAAATGATCACACATTTAATGCCAAAATTCCTTGACTGATCTTTGTTCCCTTTCTTTGGTGAGATTTACGTGAACATTACAAGTCAGTACATCAAAGAAACCAATTTTTGGAACTTTGGACAAGTATTTAAAGTACTATATATTGTAAAGCATAGATGCCTCCTCATCCACATGCTCAACACACAAAACAAAACCCATAATCTTACATATACCATCAGCAAGCTCTTTGTCCTTCATGTTCTTAGAATGGTAGGTTTAGATGAATTGTCAAGAAAACATAAATTTCCATGTAACCATTTTATAAAATCGACCCACATGAATTTTCATATAATTTCAACAAGATCCTCTCTCTCATATTCTTAGAATGGTAGGTTAAATGAATTGCCAAGAAAACATAAAATTTTCATAACCATTTTATGAAATCGACCCCCATAAACTATTGTGGTAATATCACATGAAGCATAGCTTTTTATTGTACTTTTTGCAGAGCTACCTAATATGGTAGAAGCTTCTGCATGGGAAAGTTGAGCTGCAAAGCCATTGAAAGAAAGTTTGTAATTGTATAGCTAAGATTCCCTTGCTTCATCAACACTAGAAAAACCAAGAAACAAAGAATTTTCATTTCCTATTAGCAACTTTACTGCATTTATCTTTTTGGATTCTCTTGTGTCTATTATTTAGACCAATTTTTTATCATATTCAATGATCCTTTCTCAAAATGTTAGAGAGCTCAAGAATGGAAAGAAACAAGCATAACTCATGATACTCAACGATCCATCCTCAAAATGTTAGAGAGCTCAAGAATAAGAATAAACTAGCATAACTCATGTAGTACAGTAACAATGGACCAACCTTTCTTTGACAGAGAGAAGCATATAATGATGCATTTCAGACACTTCCTTTGGTTGCAACCCTCCACAGCCACCTGAATAGATAGCATATACCTGTAATAAAACATGTACAACACACCCCCATTAAACTATTTGTCACAAACCACAAGAACTATTAATACTCAATGTATATATACTATCATACATGCATGAATAACCACCTCTTTGGTAGATACAAAACCAAAGAAACAACATTCTAGGATCTCTAATACTAAGAGAATTACTACCATGACTCCACTAATCCATCCTGAACCCTTCTTTCTAAAAAAGGAAAACTAAAAAATCACAATAGTGTAGCAATACTGCTAATAGGTAGAAAAAAGGTTCATCAAATGCTAAAAGGACTCTCTGTAACACAAAGGACCTGTGAAGGGGAATCCTTATCCTCCACTATCCTATTTATTAGCGTGCATTTGATACTGTAAAAGTAAACAAACAAAAAAGAAGTACTCTGCAGTTGTAACAGATGTGGTAAACACTACAACATATATTGAAAGAGTAACCCACAAACATACAGAAACAATCATTTCAAAACCCTATATCACCCATATTGACATAGTTACCCATAAATAGACAGAATAGGCTTTTGATCAGAGTCCTTAAAAATCCAAAAAAAAACATTATCAACATAGTTTTTTACTAAACCATATTAAACAAATAATTCACACTCACTTGTACTTCTGTCACAGTTGTTGGAGAATCTTCCTACACAAAAGTTCACATAACCCAAATCCTTCACTTTTTTATATTCATGAATCTGCATTCTTCCACTGATGCTTTCTTTTATATGGTCCTTTCAACATTAAAATAATTACAATCAAGAGATTTTAATCATCCTTTGAACATTAATATAATTACAATCAAGAAAGATTTATAAATAGAATAGAAGAATATAAAAATAATAACTCTTGGTTTTTACTTAAAGACCCCCAATAATAATAATTTCTTCTTTGATTGATCATATACATTCTAATGACCTACTCAACAAACATATAAAGCTCATAAAGCATGGTAAAAGAGGGCTTTAACTGTCGCAAAATGGGAAAGTTGCCACTTTGCACTGCCCTAACTCAATTTTATTTTGATGGAATTTATTGATTTAATGGCACAATATGAATGTTAATACTGGCATTGTTTACATCTTTGTATTTGGAATGCTTGATAACATGCAAGCTTTGAGAGCTAGAGCATCGTTGCTAATACCTTCAAGGCATTGTGTGAAGTGTTTGATCTCTCTTTATTTGTTTTTCTGTTGATATTCCCTATGTGGTACTCCCCATTTATGATCATTTCATGAGGAAATGTCTTGATGGCTCACGGGTTGCAAGCAAGGGCGTCATGCATTGTTTATGGGCCATGTATATGCACCACAATATTTGCACCTTAGTAAACACATGTTAACACAATATGTTGTTAAAAAAATATGTTAACACCATGTATGTTAGCCTATTGTGTTAACATGTGTTAGTAATTTGCAAACAAATACAATAGGATAACATAGATGTTGTTAACAACATATTTTGTTAACTAAGGGGAAAATATTGTGTTGCATAGGCATGACCTTGTTCATGAGCTCATTCTTTAATACTATGTTATAAATTTTCAAAGCATGAGCTATGTTATAAAATTTCAAGGCATGAAATTTTATACTTTTTGACATCATACTTTTTTCTCCTTAGCATTGAGTTTACAATGTGGGGGAGTCAAAGAAAATATATGTACAGTTATAGAATTTCATGCCTTGAAATTTTATAACATAGTTCCTTAGAATTTGATCTTCATATGGAAACCATGACTCGAGGTAGGCATTTGATATTTGTCTTCTCATTAACTCAATTTCATTTTCATAGAATTTGTTGATTTAATGGCACAATATGAATGTTAATACTAGCATTGTTTACATCTTTTCATTTTGAATGCTTGATGACCTGTGAGCTTTGAGAGCTAGAGCATCATTGCTATTATCTTCAAGGCATTGTGTGAAGTGTTTGATCTCTCTTTATTTGTTTTTCTATTGATGTTCACTATGTGGTACTCCCCGTTTATGATCATTTCATGAGGAAATGTCTAGATGGCTCGTAGGCTGCAAGCTAGGGCATCGTGCATTGTTTATGAGCTCATTGTTTAATACTGGCATTATTTACATCTTTGCATTTGGAATGCTTGATGACCCGTGAGCTTTGAGAGCTAGGGAATCATTTTTATTACCTTCAAGGCATTGTGTGAAGTGTTTGATCTCTCTTTATTTGTTTTTTTGTTGATATTCACTATGTGTTACTCCCCGTTTATGATCATTTCATGAGGAAAAACATGGTATCTTCTTTCCTTTCTTCAGCATTCTTCTGATTGCACATGTCCTGTAGCATGGTTTTTCTTTCAGAAGTGTATGGATTGAATATGCACATGCATAATTGTAGATGAGGATCAGTAATAGGATGCCATTCACTTCTTAGATATTTTTGATCTAATCCCCATCTCTCTTTTCTTTGCAAGTTCTGGATCACAGAGGAGCACACTAGATTCATACCCGAGTCAAAAATTCATCACTTCAAGAAATGTCTGGCACCCTTATTATTTATGTTCATCCTCTTATGTATGTCTGTACTCTTGCATATTCTTCTGAAAGCTGGCTATGCTCATGACCTATGTGAGCCTAGATGATTTTATCTTTCAGTTCCTTTCCTTGTATAGTATATACAAGTTATTTGGCATATATATACATGTAATCTTTAGATGTAGAAATTTCTTTTCCTTTCATTTCCTTTACATGTATCTTTTCATGAAATGAACAAAAAAACTTGCACAATATTTTCACCTTAGTAAACACATGTTAACACAATATGTTTTTAACAAAATATGTTAGCACCAAGTATGTTAGCCTATTGTGTTAACATGTGTTAGTAATTTGAAAACAAACACAATAGGCTAACATACATGTTGTTAACATATTTGGTTAACTAAGGTGCAAATATTGTGCTACATAGAGACGTCCCTTAAAGCTCGCGGATCATCAAGCATTCCAAATGTAAAGATGTAAACAATGCCAGTATTAACATTCATATTGTGCCATTAAATCAACAAATGCCATCAAAATTAAATTGAGTTAATGAGAAGACAAAGTTTGAATGCCTACCTCAAGTCATGGCTTCCATATGAAGATCAAATTCTAAGGAACTATGTTATAAAATTTCAAGGCATGAAATTTTATAACTGTACATATATAAAATTTGAAGGCATGAAATTTGACCTATGATTTGACCTTGATAATGTCCCCTCCATTGCTTATTATTTATCATGAATTTTAGAAGTGTATGTCTTGACTATGCACATGTATAATTGTAGACGAGGATCAGTAATAGGGTACCAGGCATTGCTTAGATTCTTTGGATCTAACCCCACATTTTCCTTCCTTGCAGGTTTTGGATCATAGAGGAGCATACTGGATTCAACCCCGGGTCAACACTTCATTACTTTAGAATGTTTGGTACCTTCATTATTTATGTTCATCCACTTATGTATGTTTGCTTTCATTCATATTATTCTAAAAATTGGTTATGCTCATATTCTTCTTGTATCTGAGTCTTCCAACTATGATCAATTTAATGCTGTAAATCTTGACAAAGAATTCGATATCAACCTCTTGATATGATTACAATGTGGGGGATTCGAAGAAAATATATGTACAGTTATAAAACCTTAAGTTAAATTTACAAAGTAACATATCATTTATAAGACCTACCATTACATGTCATTTTTTGTTTGACATTTTTGTCACAACTAAAGAGTTATCACCACAAGAAAATAGAGTGACCATTTTCTATCAAAACCATATGTGCAGATATAAACATTAAGTGCAACATGCCAAATTTTTTTGCAGATATACACATTAAGGATCATTTCAGATAATACAAGGGAATTCGATCAAAATAGGGAGACAATCACTAGATTTTTGTCTGAATTTCAAAGAGATTTGTCTGCGAATTCTTTCTTCCTATGTAGATGATAAGGATGTTATAGCTTGAGTCCGCTTACAAACAAATAGATTTGATATTTTTTGTTGTTGTTAGTGTGATGTTATACACAACAACATAAATGACTTATTAACGAACAACGATGATAAGTGCAAGACAAATAATTCAAAGAAGACAACAATCATCTCCATAACAACGAACCTCTAACAGTAATATGCTTTCTTAAACAATGATGGAATATACAACAATGATAATTATAAGGTGACCGTATTATGTGGTGGCGATAATACCAAAACAGAGATATTACACAGTAAGTCAAACTACTGCGGGGATATTACCTATTAAGTAAACAATACTATCAAGTATCAACTCTAGGAGGGATCGTTTGCATTATTCAAGTGCAAATTTGGGTTATTAGTGATCTATTTGACATGCCAACATGGAAGGGATATCGATTATTAGTGTAAACAATAGCTAGTTAATGACCTATATAATATTGGTTAATAATGTAAGAGTGGCCACTGAGATTTTTTAGGAATATCTAAATGTCAGTGTGGCCCTTTACTCATGGTCATAGAATTAGGTAATATGTATCTCCTCTCATACAATTATAAATCTTGTAGGTTTTGGATTATGTATATTCCCCTAATATCTTACAAGAATTGGTTCTCCATTGTAGTTATGAACCATTGGATAGGTAACCTTATGAGGAGGTCTACGTATAACTTATTTGTTGGTAGAATCTAATTAGGATCTCATCCTTGTTCACCTAATTGGGTGGCAGCCAATGGAGACACTGTTTGGGGACTCTACCATAGAAAGGGGTTGCATAACCAATTCTACCATTCTTTAAAAGACTTCTTTTAAAGTTAAACTGGAACTATGATGTCTCTACGAGTTGCATAGGTAAGGCCATCTATGATGAGCCCCCGAGGCATTAGGCGTGGCCCTTAGGTCTTGTACTTTTGAGTTCTTCCTTGATCTTGCCACCCCTTACCAATATTTTACATAGTTTGCATCTCTTTACGAAACTAGTTTTATATAGCTTATGATTGATTTAGCTAAGTTATTGATGTATGCAAATCACTTGTAAGTAATAAGATATTACAGTGTATTTAAATGAGTTTTGATGTTTTAGAAATGAAATGTTCTATCTTTTAGATAGTGTTTCTTTGTAAAGAGTTTCAAAACTCTTCAAAATCTTTTTTAACTTTAATAAAAATTTATTTATACTAGACTGTAAAAACAAAGTGTTGTCTTATGATTACTGATGGTTAAACTAGCTACTAAAATATTTGCTTGAGGTTTTTGAAGCCACTTCAACCTAAGAAAACTTTCAGGAAAAATTCCATCCCACATATAGTTTTTACACACAACAAATTGTATTTGCATTTGAATAGGAATATATGTTATCCTACAATATCAATGTTTTTTCAATGATAGGAATGCAAAACATGCTTTAAACATTTCTATGGAGGCATCAATGTTCTTGGGTGCCTTTGCACCATACCTTTCACTTCTATATCATCGTGTCAAGGATATTTGCTTGTTCTTAATAAAACTTGTTGACCTCTTCCTCATGATGACTTCATCATAATTACAAAAACTTATCTAGTTAATGAACTTTATATCCTTATGCATTATGTTGTTGTGATTTTGCCTCTTTTTTTGGACACTACTAATCATTGGTTTCTCTTTTTCCCTTGGGAATCCTTTTCAAGTAGAAATGGTAGGATACCATCTATCTTTCTTGAAGACTCTTTATCAAAAGGGGATCAATTTCCTTTATCTTTAATTGAATAAGGGGTGCAGAAGAGTGCTCTGCATCAATTGGGTATAGAAATTGAGTGCTATACCCAAATGATACAGAGCACCTTCTGCACCCTCGATTCCAGTGAAGAAACATAAACATGATAGTCCAGAAACATAAATGTAGATATCACAATAGCTGAGAAACATAAATGTAGAGATCATGGTCACAATTTTTTGGAGACACAACAAAATTGAATGGTATACCTAGACGATGAAACACAACGACTACTCCTTCTGTTCCAAATTGACACTGTGAGATCCAAGAATAAATTTAGAGATCAGAGGAGGGCCATAATGACCAAAATAATATAGGGTCCCTATATTATTTCAGTTTTTATGGCCCTCCTCCACTCTCTAAATTCATTCCTTATCTATGATTTTTGGATCCTGCAGTGTCAACTTGGAATTAGAGGAGTAGTGGTTGCATTGCATCATCTGGGTATACCACGCAAATAAGTTGTATCTCCAAACATTTGTGACCATGATACCTACATTTATGTTTCTCAATTTTTGTGTCCTAGGACCCCTTATGATCCTTTATAACCCTTTACGAGCCCTAAGAATACATCTTAGAGGTCTTAAAGTGTCATAAAGGGTCATAAGAGGCTCCTAGGAGGGGCCAGATGAGCTTCCACCTTCACGTGGTTGGCCCTGTTAAGTAGAGTATGTTAACTTATTCTCGAAACAAAGAGAAGATCAATATATACTTTATGAAATATACCATACCATCATAATTGCGATGATGTTCAGAGAACGATCGATGCCAAAGCACTACATGGGATGTGAAGATGTCAGAAATTGTCGACAGCTAGACGTCACATGTACAACATATTCATCACATACTTGTCATAATTGTGACACTCATAATGTGTAATAATGACATGTTGACCATTCTAGCCATTGTATAATGCAACGGTCAATACCATCACAATTGCGACGGTATTTAGAGAATGACCAATGCCAAAGCACTAAATGCGATGTCTAGATGTCAGAATAATCCAACATTTGGACGTCACAAGGAAAACATATCCATCACATACCCGTCATAATTGTGACACTCATAATATGTAATGACAACATGTTAACCATCGTAGGCAGTGCATATTGCGACGATCGATAGCATTGCAATAATGATAGACATACTAGTCATTGGTGATTCTAAAAACAAAACAACAACACTAGTCTGTGTCACTTGTTCAATGGGGTAATGTCAGAATTGCGATGCCTAGCCATCAAAAAGAGGTCTCAAATGTACTAGTGATGGTTTATGCTTAGAATATGGAATCAATTTTGAGTCACATGAGAACCTAAAGGATGCATCAAATAATTTTGGTTGACTGGAATGTGCAAGTTAGGTTTTTTGAAAATTCTTTCAATAAACATACAATCAAATGCAATTCACAAGTAGATTATGCAAGTTTTGGAAGGGGCACAAATGGAGACCAAACTCATTGAAAAATCTTGAGGCTAATGCAATATAGCAAGTGTAAACAGTAAGAAATAATGCTACACCAAACACCAAGGAATGCAACACATAAAATCTTGAACAAAAATCTTTTGAACATCAAAGAAAATTAAAGTGGCAAGTAAAGCCAAATACTACAACCAATTGACAAAGGAACTATGCAAGGAAATATTTAAAAGGGCTTGCAAAGATTTAAAAAGAAAACAATCAAGAAAATGCATATTTATTAGATCTTTTACCTCGCTCCACAACCCTACCAACATCTCCCCTTGCCCGCATGGAGAAGAAGACAAAGCACATGAACTATTTTAAAGTTTAGAAGAACCTATGCAATGCGAAGCAAGGGTTGCGTAATGTTTTATGCTTGTACAACTATACGCATGAGCCTTGCACAGAATATAAACATGGAAAAGACTAACGAATAAAGACCTATAGAGGAGACCCTACATAGAGCATGAGGAGGACATTAAAAACAAAACATTGCAATGCTAATTAGCAAGATCAAATACCAAGCAAAGGCAGTGTAATTGGCAATGTGTAAAAGGAGACACTTGCATAGAGTTTGAAGGATTCAAACACTTAAAAAATATTTTAACCAATACAAATATTATAGGCTAAGCTGTTGCGCAATGTATTAATAAAGAAGTCTATGCAGAAGATCAAGAACCTACGCATGGAATTACTAAAGTGCCTGTGCATGATGCCAAAGTAAAGGCATGTGAACTTAAATGTAAAATGTAGAACCATGCCATGCATTTACCATTGGAGTTCTACGATAAGTGTTGAGGAAAAAATAATTTTAAATCATGTAAAACCAAATGCTACGCAAGCATTGAAGCAATCTGCACAAAACATGAAGAAATGTGCAAAACATTTAAAACCCCAAGCAAAGTATTAGCAGGTGTAAATTAGGATAAATCTTGTGCAAGGTGTGAAAGGGAAGCCTGCACATTGGAGGACAAAGCAACTTGGAAATGCATTGCTTTGAAATCTTGCGCAGGAGACTCATCAGAAGCCAGTGCATGCATTAAAGCATATATCCCACATTGTTTGCAGATGGGTTTTTGAAAGGTTTTTTATAATGAAACACACATATGTTAATTTGAAGAAAGAGCCAAGAGGCTCATTGGCGGGCCCCTTGGCTGGTGAAATGCATGTGATGGTGGGTCCCCCATAATTTTTAGCGTCATATGTATATAGGCTTTAAAACCTTGGGAAGTTTAATCCCACATTGGTGGTGGAAAGGAACTTTAAGGTGTTTAAAAGAAATAGAGAAAATATAGTGTAATGTGAAGATGAGCAGGAGGCTCTCCATGTGCGTATAGGTGGTGCCTTGGGAAGCATGCCTAGTTGGTTGATATAAGGATTTGGTAGTGAGTTGGCAGACAAGTAGCACATAGATGGTGATGAAATTGACAGGTGGCATTAGGGACGTGATTGCACACTGATGTCAGCAGTGTGCCCAGTCAGATCGTGCGATCCCTCAAGAGGCCAGATGGAGGGTGACATGGTAGACACATGGAAGCAAGGCATCAAATGAAATCATGGTCAAGCCAAACCTTTGGAGATTTTGTGACTAGCAGTCAACTAACCATTACGTGAGGTCGCTAAATGCTAGCGGTTAAGTCAATTTACTACTAAGATTCTACCCTGTAGCCAACTAACCGCTGTGCTAGATCTCTAGATGCTGGTGGTTAAGTGCCTAAAATTTAGAGATCACACCCCAACCGTCAAATCTGGATCAATATCAAGGGCTTGTGTGCATTCTCAGAGAAAACCCAAGGTTAGTAAAATATATCAAAGATTTAGAGATACACTAGCCAAGATGAACCCATGGTCAAGGGAGGGTTAAGGTTGAGTTTTTTCCAGAGATCTAGAGAATAAGGCTTGTCTTAAAATATCCAAATAAATTGTGGGTTAAGGAAAACATTCATAGACTTAGAGACCTAGTGTATGTCCTAATCTCTAGTTAAACCATGGTTAAGGGATAGTTCTCAGGCTAGTTACATGCCAGCGAACCAACACTTGACAATTGGAAAATTCTGGTGGGTTCTATGTAAGAATATGCATAAAAGGAGAAATTTCAAAGATAGAGAAAATGTGTAGGATTTAAAAGATAAAATGATTTAAAAAATCATAGTCTATGCATAAATATCAAAGGGGAATGTAAGGAAGGTTTGCATAGAAAAGGAGATAAAATGCAAAAAATATAAAGTAATGTGCAAGTTAAAACATCAAAGTCTTATATAGTTTTGTGAAATATTTAATATTAAAAAAAAAATATATATATGCACTCACGGAAGAATTTTCTTAGAGAATGAAATCATATTTTGAAGAAGGCAAGTGGAATCAAATCAATATTAGAATCTGATTGCAAGAAAGAAGTGGTGGAAGAAGGAGATCAAATTTATCTGGAGGAGAAAATATTTGTTTGGAAACACACAGGTTTCAGTTAGGGTTAATTTTGGATTTCCTCTTCTCTATATATTTCTTCTTCTCTATTGTACAAGGATGTTGAAATTGATACTGCTGGGCAGTTTCCTAATTTTTGGAGTCTTGTCTCTCTGAGTTCTTTGTCTTGTAAATACGCAGAATATGATAGCAATTTAATGAAGAACAATGGAATCCATGTTCAATACTTGTTGATGTATTTGTGTCTTGTCTTGGAATCTTGTGTGTTAATCTATAATGCATTTTAATGTAATGGTTATAAGGTAGTTGTGAGTTATGTTTTTAAGTTTCTTTCAAGGAAGGAGTAAATCTCAGAGACAAATTCTGAGAGTTCAAGGTTTGCACATGAATTTGATGTCCAGGTGTTGGAGTGAAAAGAGTGATTTGTAAGGCACTTCACTTGTGTTTCATGTGTTTGGAGTTAGAGATTTTTCTGAGGATGTATGTTTATTTGACTATGATTCCCAATAGATAAGGCACTGGTCTAGCAGTTTTCATCATCAATCAATTAAAATATGAATATATTTTCATTTCCTGTTTAAGAGCATGGATGTTTAGGAGATGTATTGAATAGTACAGACATTGTTATTGATTCATTAAAGAAATGAATCCTTTAGGTTATCCTACCTCAGTTTTAAACTCAAAGAGAAGAAGGATGAATATCCTTATCACATTGGCCATTTTTTTGCAGTGTTATTTACTCTTGTCAAAATCATGGATTGGATTTTGAAGCTACGCATCAGTTGCAACAAAAATATTAGTAAATCATTGTGAGAACCCTAAATTCACTGTCTAATTTAATGGAAATAAATATGTCAAGAGGTACACCTACCTAAGTCATTGGAGCTCGAAGTATAATGAGAATCAAATCCTCATTTATTATTATTTTTACTTGCATGAATTAGAAGTTAGGAGTCATAGAGTCAAGCATTGACTCTTATACAGATTCCGCAAGAAATAGTGCTAACACCACTTAAATTGTTTGACAAATATCCCCGAAATTTTGGTCTTATGAACTACACATGCTAACAAAATATAAACATAATTTTCTTAAAATTTGGTGGATGCCATAATTTTTTTGCCACATTTTTGTTGTATTCTCTGCAAAAACTAGTCTTTTGCATAGGGTTTGACATGTGCATGCTTGTTCACTGTAATGAACATTTACTTTGATACTCAACCCTTTTCATAATATTGAGAAGAGGAAACCCAAATGGATTTGAGTCCATATTACAAGAATGGGGATGAAGGCATTACATGTTAGAATATCTGAGAAGGGGGGGTGTGAATCAGTGGCCTAAAAAACAATTTCGATAATTTTAACCAAAACTTATATCAAAAATATAATATCATCTATTTATCTTTCAATCCTTCAAGATGTATGCCTTTAAGTAATCTTATCAAATATAAATGTCTCGGTGAGATATTTTTTTTTAATCTTTTTTATCCTTTATCGAGTAGCAGTAATTAAACTTAGTGTTTACCGACCAAATCCTGTTTTAGTAATGTGTAAAGAAAAACATCAAAGCAATGAACCATATACACATTTGACACATGGATTTTAACATGGAAAACCTGTTAAGGGAAAAACCACTTGGGACCGGTAACCCAAAATTTTCACTCTTCTGAAGTGATCTCAGTGAAGAGCCAACCCTGTTAAAGGTTACAAACACACTGTTAAGTGCGACCATATTAGAGGATTCAAAAATAACAATTTGTATTTTGACCTAGCATTCACTATGCTGTCAACAATAAAACCTTTTTATATTCTTGAGTATCTCAATACAATAAGGATGGTTAAATCCCACTTGGTTAAGAGATTTTCTGAAGCAATGGTTAAACTAAAACAATAAATGATCTTCTCAATAATACAACTTTAACTTGTAGATTTTCAGATCTATTGTTAGTCCATAATACCTCTCTAATCAATTTTCTCTTCAATTCATTTTCTCCCCTTCTTTCTTCTTTTTTTCTCGATGAATGCTCTTGCTTCTGTTGCTCGGTGTTTGCAAAATTCTTTTGGCTCTGTTCTTTAGCTTGTATGATCAGATCAGTATGAAGACTTCTATCTTCACCAGAAATACATTCAGCATTCCTCTCCTTTAAAATGAATTCCTTGTCTCTTTATATATACATGATTTCACCATTCAATCTCCTTGTCTTTCTTGTTCTTGACGTAGATTTCTTCTTGATCCGCAAATCCCGCCATGCATTGATTTAATATTTAAAGCTTTGCTTTAGTTTTATTCCCTAGATTTATCCTTGACAAGTGTGAATAAAACTAGCTTTAAATATTCTTCTTATCCTTATTTATACTGGTCGATGAAAATAAAGAAATCAATCAGTTAACTCTAAATATAGCTCTGCCAACTAAGTAGTTTTATCATTTTCTAACTCTTAGTTTGCTCGGTAACACTTGCTCGGGTACCACTGATCTTAGGTAACACTATTCTCTTAGGAACACTATCCATCAGTGTTGACTGTCCATCAGGAAATACTATGAACTTCTCAGGGTTCATTGTTCTCGGGTAACCCTTGTTGGGATTAATGGGAAGTAGTACTGAGAGGGAGGGGTGAATCAGTGCCTCTAAAACTTGTAACTCTTTTTACCTTTGATAATTAGTAATCATTCTTTAATATATTACTGACCATTAATGTTGTTCCTTCTTATGCATGTAATATTAATTCATAATCTTTAATTGTTTGCAACATTCATAGAAACATTCATGAAAGTAATAAACACATAACACAAGATATGATATCACAGAAAACTATTGTTAGGAAGCAGTTTTCTATCTACATAATGGAAGGGAGTTGGTAAAGGCTTACAATTGATCACTTCTGATGATCTACCTAGTTAAGAGTATTAAAGTGGAGACCTATTAAGATCTACTCTTCTAAGAGCTTTAGCAACACTGATTTAAGTGTGCACTTGGTTAAGAGATTTACAATAGGACTGTTAGGTCCACCTTTCTTGAAAGGATTTCGTAAGTGTGCTACACTTGTTAGAATGAGTAAAATATATTTGACCTGACTATATGCAATCTATTATTTCCGAACATAGATCCATTAAAGCTCTCATAATATGAATATCACCTATAGTGATTGATTAATACCTTTTCTCTGCTCATCGGTAGCCTATGTTTTGTTCTTGAAACTGATTTGATCCTTTTCTGTTCTTCTACATGAATTCTCTTGTCTAATCCTTAGATTCTCTCAGTGGCTACAATCATCATCGAACAACAACATGTTCACAATAGATTGAGCATCTATTTATATACATATTTTTACCTATTCTAGAATCACGCATTACAATGTTAACTCTAGATCCAAGGTATACAACTTGACCTTGATCTTTAGTTTGAATGTTTTAAAACAATTGAAATGATTAAAAAAATAATAATTACATTTCTTCCTCCACACATAATGGATTTAAAACAAATCAAGAAGCTAAATATACAACTTCAATGTTTTATTTGACGTGGAAAGTCAGATCCACTTTTTGCGGGATGTAACTGACTGTCAATTCTTGGTCATCAGGTTGAACTGAAAGTCTGTCAGTGTTCCTTTGTTTGAACTGATCGTCAGGTTCCCTTCATCCTTTTTTTCATTAGGTAACACTGAATAGTGTTTGTTGGGATGCTTTGAACTTGGCAGTATCAGGTAACCTTGGCGTTGGGTAGTGTTGTACCCTGTCTGTCGGTGTAGTGCAAACCAATGGTGTAGATCATGTTTTTCCTTGTATATACTAATGGAAAAATATAATGCCTTCAATCTCCCCCTTTGAAATTAGTATCAAAAAATGATATGTGCATAATACTTAAGTGTTTAGTATGTACACCATGTCTATAGCCTTGTCATTATATGACTTCCCCCTAACTGTATACATTGATATAGTATAAGTATATATATACATGTATACTTGTCTTTATACTATACATTCCCCTGTTCTTTCCTCTTTTAAATGTTTGATTGTACACATCATTTCCTCCTTTCATTTCCCCTTTCTTTTACTGTGACTGTACATATCACTTCCCCTTTATACTAACTGAACTATATGTACATATCACTTCCCCCTTTATTTGGTACTCATGAAAAAAATGTACAACTTATAAGATGCCAAAAGTGTGACAAAAATGTGTAACTTACAATGTGTCAAGAATATGTGAGTGGGTGTTCTTGATATCTTTGAGCAATTTCTCCTATTTTTTTTCAGTAGTTCTAGTGCCATGTGCTCTAGCTCTAGTCGTGCATGCATATCATAAATGTTGTCTAGGATAGACATTTCTCAGGTGGAAATTAGTGCTCTTTCCTTTGTCATATGTTTTTGTAGTAGTGAGAGTTTCAGTAAGAGTTGTGATTGAATCTCATTTACCTCTCTAAACTTGGTCTTTGCAATCTAAATGTCTTGTCTTAGCTTCCATGCTTGCTTTAGCTACTCATTGTTCAATTTTATTGCCTCTTCACTATTTGTGATACTTTGTGCACTTGTCTGAATATCAAAATTTATTTGTGCTATCTTGTTGGTATACTCCTGGGTGAGTTGATCAAGTGTGCATAGCTTTTGTATTAAGGTTATAGCTTATGAGATAATTGGATCTTTTGTGCTAACCAATTCATAAAGCTTTACCTTTTGTAATGCCATTTCTTGGCTTATCTTTTCTGCTAGCTTGAACTCATATTTCTATTCAAGTCTTTCTTCCATGACCTTCTCAGCATCTATGTTCTGAGATGTGATTACCTCTGTGACAACCACTAATTGATCAAGAAATGGGGCTATTTGATCAACATCTACATCAGGTACAATTTGTTGAAGTATTCATCTTTCTACTTCAAGTACCTTAGCTTCCTTTGTGGCTTTTCTCAAATTGTCTTGCATTGCCTTCCTCTAACAGAGTCTTGCATACTTTGTAAATTTAGTTGGATCCAATGTCCTGGGATCAAAAAATGGAATCTCAATGATTTCATCTAGAGTGACTGGATTCCTATGCTTTCTCTTCTTCTTCTTTGAGATTTGTGTGGACATAGATGTATGAACTACCATTTCTAGTTCATTTTTCCTCTCTGAAGTGCTTGGTGAAGGTTTTGTTGAAGATTTTTTGTGTGTTTTCTACTTGGGGTGCACCTGTTGGTTTTGTGAAGACGTCTCTCCATCAACCTTGGGTGTCTCTGTAGATTTCTCTTCTGTTTTCTTCTCTAGCTCATCTTTCTTTTCTTCTTCACTCTTTTCTTTCTATGTGTCCTCTTCTACCTTTTGTGCTTCTTCTTTATTTTGATCAGTAGATTTATCTTTATGATCATCGGTTACATCTTTCTCTGCAGTTGTCTCCTTTGTGTCATCTATTGTGTCTTTTTCTTCTGCATCACCCTTGTCCTCAGGTGTGCTTGTATCTTCTATAGTAGATACTTCATTACCTTCTAGTATATTGATGGCCTTCATCAATACTGGAATATTGCTTTGTGCGCTAGCTTGTGTTGTATCTAGAGTGGTGTCCTACTCATCGGTTTGGTCTTTTTGAGCAGTGACATCTTCATCTTTTTGTATTTGTTGTGTAGGGTCTAGTTTTATTGTGTCAATGAATGAAGTGTCTGGCCATACTTCATTAGGAACATCCATGTCCTTATTGGATTGGGTCTGTTGGTGCTATTTCATGTTTGAAATATGCCTTGTAAAATTTTGATGTCCCCTGTCATTCATGTTATCCAAGGGTTTAAAATCATGGTTAAAATTTGTTCTCATGCCTCTACAAATTCTATTCTAACCATTGACCTAGTTGAAAATGTTGAAAAAACCTTGTGTCATGTCTCCTAGTGCAATTCCGGTCATAAAAACCCTAAGCGCTCAAATGTCTTCTAATTTCATGTTACCTTTTTCACTTAAGTTATGTCTCTAATGGGTTCATTTTGAGTGGTCATGTTTATTAAAGTTTTCAATCCTAACACTGTGGTATTACATTATTCCTTTAATCCAAGGTCCACTACGGTTTTAATTAATTTCATTATATACCGGGCATTTCTATTTTGATTCGATGCATCACTTAATGGTTTAATCTCCAAGATGCATGACATCTATCGCTTAAGTGATTAAGTCTAAGCAATGCGTGTCCTAGTAGGGCTGGTGGTCATAAAGGTTCTCAGCTAAACAGTGGGAAAGTCATGATATAATCGACGGTAGACTTAATCACTTAAATAAAAAGTGCACAACATCTAATGGATAAGCAATTAAGTGGTGTCAATGTGTGTCAAGGGAAGTGATGTGGGTCTAGTTGCAGACAACACAAAGGTTCCTAAAGCTTGGAAAGATCTAATGGTAGGCTTAATTGCTTATACTCAAGATGCTCGACATCTATCAGTCAAGCCATTAAGTGGTGTTGACATCTGGCAGCTGGTGGACCTAGATATTCAGAGTTGGCAATAATTAAAGAATCGTCAACTTGTTTTTCATCTGACGGTCAACTTAATGGATTAACTACAAAGTAATTGATATCTAGCATCTAAGACATTAAGCGATGCTGATGTGTTTCCTAGTGGGACTAGCTAAGGTCATAAAGGTGGAGTTAAAGGAACAACATCTACAGAAAAGATCGACAGTCGGCTTAATTTCTTGGAGGTAAAGTGATCAGCATCTAATGGGTAAGCGATTAAGTCTGAGTGACACGTGGCATAAAAAGTGGGTCTAGTATAGTGCAGAAGTAATGTTAATAAAGTTGCAAGTGTAAAAGGATTAGATGGTTTGCTTAATCACTTAGAGGAAAAGTGAACAAAATCTAATGGACAAGCAATTAAGCGGTGTTGAAACGTGTCCAGGGTGAACAGTTGTTTCTCAGAAAATAAGATAGTTGTCATATGAAGAAGGTAATGTTTAAGATCTATGGCTTAAATTCAAAGTTGTTAAAATAAGCTCTAGTGAGCTGTTAAGCCATGAGTTTGAAGCAAGAAAATTGATTGCAGAACATGTGACTACTCCAGTCGAATTCAATACAAATGACTGATTTGATTGAAGCCGTAAAACTAGTTAATTCAACTTAAAGTCACAATAATTCACCAAAGTCATTCAAGCAAAGAATAGAATTGTAGAGATACTCAGCTCCACATGATAAAATTGTAGAATGGGTAAGTTTTCTTTGATTCAGAAACATTTAGGTTCCTAGTAAGATTTGCAGTTCAAAAGGCTTTTAGATTTGTAGTTTCAAAATACGAATATCATCTTAGCAAAAATTCCTAGGTTCAGAATGGCCCCTAGGATTGAAATTTCAGGAGAAGTAGATTACCAAAAGAGAAATGTTAGGGAGGATCTATTGCAACAATTGAAAGGATCCATGGTTGATGTGACCCAAATCAAGAGAATAGTTCCAACACATCTCTGTTTCAAAATAGGAGAAGGCTTGTATGATTCGGGTAAATGGGCCAAAGATGTTAAAACCAGTTTTAATGGTCTTACTCTATTTAGAACTGCATATAGCCAAAGAAATGATCCTACCATAGATTGTAACATATGGGACTTGGATGTAGGAAATTTGATAGTTCTTAGGGTGTTTATGGATACAGATTTGTTCACTCTGATTGCTAGCACTTATGACAAAGTATCTAGGGTTGTTAGGGATACAAAGGGAAATGTGTTGTTGACTATTTCAGTTGATGAAATCAGAAGAATCTTCAAGTTGAGTGATACCTCAATACAAATGGATGATATTGAATTTGAATACTTTAAGGAAGTATACCAAACCCAGAAGGAATATTACAAAAATGAGGCTTTGAAAGGGTACTTTAACAAGATAGGAGACTTGATTATAGTAGGGCCTAACACACCAGGGCCATTCAAGTTGGATTACTTCAATGGAAAGGCCAAGAAAATGTATAGTGACCTATGCCAAGTTCTAGGAGCAGATGAAGAAGTAACAATGCCTATTCACATAATGCTCATGGTGGTTCAAATTCTACATCCTCACCTATTAGTAGTTTTTGACTTTGCATCTTACATTGCCCAACAAATGCATGAAGGTTTGGCAGGAATCTAGGACAGCAACATACTTAAACCAATGGGATGGTATTCCCTTATGATGCACATGTTCTTGTCCAATAATGCTGACTTCTTTAAGGAAGAGATGAAATTGACTAAGTTCCAGGGTAGTGAAGATTTGCCTGTTCAGATGTGGAGTGCTGATCTATCATGGGATATAAAAGAAGCTAGTTATGTTTACTTTGATAGGGTTTTTTCCACTAGGCTTAGGTCATTGTTGTGCAATCAAAATGCCAGGATCCACACTAATAAGATGAGGCTTTTGAGACCTATAGAGTTTGCCCCTAAACTGAAGATTTCCCATAATTGGGGAGATTTGATTTTGTACCCAGTTTCTACAGAAACAAGGGTTTATGGATTTAGGAGAACCCCTAATGTGCTGCCCTACAGAGTCCCTCTGAAGATTGGGATAGAAGATATTATAAGACAATTGGGTGGACTACATGAGGAATCCCTAGTAGGAAAAATGAAGGGAAGAATTTTCCCTACCCTCACCAGAGCCCATCATTTCATCATAACAAAGGGTGGGTGGACAGAATTTGATAAGTATTTTGAACCTTATCATGTAGAAAAATCTATATCCAGGTGTGTAGATAATGAAGATTTTATAATGGGTATGTTCAAAAAAAGAACCAAGTGCTTAACATTAGAGCATCTATTTAATTACCCTTAGGATATTATTAGAAATTTTTTTGACCTAGGTGACCAGGAGATTGGGAAAGAAAAATGGCTGGTGTACAAGAAGTCGTTAGACTTTGTACACAATTTTGACAAATCTTATGATCCTCTGAAGGAGTTTTTCCCTTATGCCAAGAAAATTGAGTCTTTGATGAATTTATTTGAGGGAATCATGCAGACCCTTAATGAGAAGAAATAAAGGATAATGGAAGCTGAGCTAGAAAAGGCTCATGCTATTTTGAGAAAACTTTAACAAGGAAGAGTAGTCCCACCAGGGGATTATGTGGTATACAAGAGGAGAGGGTACACTACTATCATGCCCAAAGTTGATAAACCTTCTTAGCATAAAGGAAAGAGGCCAAAAAGTACTAGTGCCCAAGAAATGCCCTCTCCCAAGAGATAAAAGGTGGAAGGAAAAGAGAAAGAGAGTAAGTTGTACTCTCCCTCCCAATCCCCTATGCATTTTTATGACCAAGCCATTGCTGAGAAATTGGTTCAATTGAGGAACACTGGTGAAGTTTTTGTTACTGCCCAAGAGTTGCAAGAAGGGATGCCAAAGGCACCTAGGCATACAACTATTGACCTCATAGTGGAAGAATTCACAGGTAAAAAAATAGACCCTGTGACTAAGCAAGTCAGTGAGGAGTTCTTGGCAGATGAAATTTTTTTCAAGACTAGGGCATTCATTCAGTTTCTATGGAGAATTCACATTGATGAATTCAATAATAAATGTCAAAAGTTACATGAAGCTTAGCCAGATTATACTAAAGATGATATACAAAGGGAGGTTAAGCAAGAGCTAGTGTCTAGATTTGATAAGATCACCCCTGAAGAGGGTAGAGAATTAGTCAAGAAATAGGGAGTCCTCATCCTACCTCAGGAGGACTTAGCTGATGTAGTAGTTTTTGATGTTGTCAAAAAATAGGCAAAACCACTTAGCATTGTTGGGACATCAATTGGTGCCTAGTTTAGTGAAGATCATGCAGCCTTGGCAATCTAGTCATTGAAGAGGAAAGACAAACGAAGGTTGAAGGAAGATGATAAAATTGAGGATACATGAAGCCTCATTGTCAAAATATTTTCTGATACTTCAGGAACCGAGGCAACAAACCTTGTCTTTCAAATAGCTAACCTGAGCCTGAGGGTGACTGAAAAGGAGAAAGAGGCTTATAATAGCCTGAAACAAAAGTATGAATTTGTACTGAAGGCCTATAATGATGAAATGGTTAAGTCCCTACAAAAGGACAATAAGATAGCAGTTCTAGAAGGGAGGCAGACAGTTTAATTAATGCCCCAAGTGATGATTACTCAGGGACCTCACCAACCCTCCTCATCCAGTCCATTTGTGACTTATCCCCCATCCCTTGTACCCTTAAGTCCTACTAGCCAAGAGGTAATTGATTCTAAGAGAGCAGACCTAGAAGCTGAAAAGAACAGGCTGATTAATGAAAGATCAAGTTTGGAGGAAGAAGGCAAGAGGGATCTTGAGGACTCCCCTACATACAAAGAAGTTGAGGAATTGGTAAAGCAGAGGTGTTCTGATAAAATATACTCTAACCTCAAGAGGTGTGCTGGTGAAGCTAATCTTGCCAACCTCTATTTGATGGGAAAGAAGATTGTTAGCATAATTAGAAAACATGATGAAGATAAAGAGCATTGGGACTTGATAATTGATAATTGGAATGGGAAGAAAGCCCATGCAAAATATTTCTATTCTACCTCAAAGGAACAAAATAATATTTATATCATTTTGACAAGGACCTACAAATGCCTTAAATTGATGGCTGACCTAGATATCAAAAAGAATATGATCATCAAAAGGATAGAGACCTTAAGAGGTGAGTTATCTAGAGACATGTATGACATGTTTCCCAATATGTTCAAAAAGGATTGAAACATAAAAATGAAGCCCTATGGCTAAGGCAATTGAATGAAGCACTAACCAACAGGACAAATAGTATTATTACATTGGAAAACATAGGTTGGTTTGTGTTAACTATTGACATTCTCAACAAGCCCAGGGCATTTTTTGAATCTTAGGAATCAGAGATTGAAAAGGACAGTGCTGATTGGGAGGAGTTCAACATCCAAAAAGATGAGGTTCTCAACTTTAATTGGCTGGATGATGAGGTGTTTACCACCTGAATTAGAAAGTACGGTATTGTCACTCCAATAATAGAAAGTAGTAGTATAGGAGTGACAACGAGCACTAGTGATGCCTAGCTATCTGAACAAAGGCAAGTGCAAGTTTTGTATGAATGAAGATGACAAATCCCAGATGATAAGGACCTAACAACCTCAAGTCATTTACAAGCATTTAGGCAGTCATAAGACAAAGGATTGCATAACTTGTAACAAAGAACTGTTATTCTCTCTACCTGATTTTTGTCTCATGTGTGAAATGTATGATTTGTCCTATAGTCTAGTCGTCTGAAGCTTGTTGCATCCTTATTTTCCAAAAGGATTCCAAGATGACTAGGGCTATCTATAAATAGAAATTTGTAATATTTTGAGGAGGATGGTAAAAATAAGACTGCAAGGCAGACTTCTGAATTGTGTCTAGGCTTTGGTTTTTAATCAATTTGAATGTACTGAGATCAGGCTTATATTAATAAAATACAATGGAATCTCCATTTTTATACCAATGATGTCTTTTTGTATTTACTATTATCTCTCGTATGTTTAATTTGTAAGGCATCTAAAATGTGCTGGTTATAAGGTAGTTATGTCATTGTTTGTGAGTTACTTTCGAGGAGAGTTTAAATCTTGCAGATAATTATAGAGGGTTAGGGTTTAGGCAGGAATTTGACATAGGGGTGTGAGGATGAAAAGATAATTTGTAAGGCATTCCATCTAAGGTTTTATTTGTATTTCAATTAATTATCCCTGGTGTATGTATGTTTTATTCTAACTCTATGACCCATGATTAGGCATTGGCCAAAATTCTAACAAGTGGTTGTTATCATCAATCCAATATTAATCAATCTTTATATTTTTTTTATCTTAAGTACATGTCTAGCTAATTGCATTCAGTACAATTCACTATAGTGATTCCTTGTAGAGAGAATCAATAGGTTAGCCTTCCTAAGCCTAGTGGCTTAAAAAGAAGGATCGTGAGTCCTTAATCCACTGTCAGAATTACTGAAAGATAGTACTTTTTTGAAGGCGCACCCGCCTAGGTTTGTGGAGCCCAAAGTGTAGAAGGATTTTCATCCTTGTTAATTAGCCTTTTCCTTGTGAGAATCTAAATTGGGAATTAAAGAGTCAAGCATTCACTGCTACCTACTGATTCTACAAGAAAAAGAACTAACAAATTGGCGACTCTACTGGGGAATTCTTGTGATCTTCTAAGAGTCATGTTCATGAAACAGTTTGTCCTTGCAATATTGAGAATAATTTTGTTTTTCCTCATAATAATTAAAGCGAGTTTGTTCTGCTTATCTATCATGACACATTGTTTGAAGGTTTTGATCCTAAAAATGATACAGATCTTGTCTCAGATGGAATAATTGGTGAGGAATTATCAAGAAATTTTGTTTTCAAGTCCCATTTGGATTTATTGCTATAAAAGGAAACCTGAGTTAGGACAAGGCACTTGAATCTTTATATATATTTGTCCTCTAAAAAGAGGTGGGGACTCTAGCCTCTGTATACTCTAGTGTTGGACATTAAAATTTTTGAAAATATTTGTCTGTTCTAAAGGATGAGTTGACAAAGGAATACTAGATCATACTTCAGACAAAATCCTGAAATGGATGTTGGAGAGGATCTCCATACGCCTCAAAGGAAACAATGGTCTAAAAGAGGGACATTGAAGCATGATTTCCACCATACCTCTAAAGGGAGGATGGAAACTCCCATTCTAGAGAGGAATTCATCTTCATCCAAAGATGCAAGACCCATGGGAGCAACTGACACTTACAGAGCTAATGCTAATTTTGATCCCTTAAGGGATGGAGAAAATATAGATATAGGTTTCTTCACTATAGAATAAAATCTTGCACCACCAGAAGAGACCTCTGCTGCTGAAACAACTTCATATGATTATGATAAGTTGCAAGATGAGATTGTGGCTTTAAGAAGGAAAAAGAAAGAATAAGAAAAGGAAATAGCTGAAGCAAAGGAGAAACGTGGGCAGAAGATATATGACTTATTACTACAAAGAGAAGAAATCTTTGCTGAAACTAGAAGGAATGACCTTAAGGCCAAGAGTCTGAATCAAGAAGTTAAAGGTTTAGATCCATAATTATTTGGAAACCTTAATTATTTAAGGAATAAAGCCCCAAATAAGATCTCAAATCCTGACAAGGATGAGTTTGAGAAGGAAGGACCTGTCATTAGGAAATTGTTCCCATATGAAATTGAACAAAATGCAAAACTTAAAATGACTACTAAAAATAAGAAAAGGAAATAGCTGAAGCAGAGGAGAAACATGGGCAGAAGATATATGACTTATTACTGGAAATAGAAGAACTCTTAGCTGAAACCAGAAGGAATGACCTTAAGGCTAAGAGTCTAAATCAAGAAGTTAAAGGTTTGGATCTAGAATTATTTGGAAACCTTAATTATTTAAGGAATAAAGCCCCAAATAAGATCTCAAATCCTGACAAGGATGAGTTTGAGAGGGAAGGACCTGTCATCAGGAAATTGTTCCCATATGAAATTGAACAAAATGCAAAACTTAAAATGACTACTAAGGATGCCCCTGACAAAGGTAAGCAAAAAGCTATTGGTATCAGCATAAATGAGCCTAAGAAGAAAGTCTCCATTCCAATAGGAATATCCCAAGTTGATTTTGAGCTAGAACAAGCTAGGAAAGCCAAAGAGGATTTGGCCAAGCAATTAGAAAAGTTGGAATTGGAGGTTGTTGCAGCTAACATGAGAATGAAGATAGATTTACTTCATGCTACTAATAATACCACTGCAAGTAGTTCTATGCCTGTGAATCAAATGGTACAACAACCAAATCCATCTACTAATCGTAATGTGAACAATCAAGGTGCTGGTCCTAAATTTCAAAGTTGTGGAAAGAATCCAAATATTCAAAATTATGGCCCTGGTGTAATTGCTCAACCTGTGGATCCTAGTCTGAATGTAAAAACCTCTAATCAAAATAAAAATTTTGCCCCACCCATTCAGCATCAAGAAGGAGCTACTGGACAAAGTGATAATAACACACTTAGAAATTTCTAGAGAAGACCTATTCACATGAACCGGTACAAAGCCCTATTTTTTGAAGGCATTCCTAGTCACCCCAATGTGATCCCCAATGAGGTAAGAGATAAAATTCCTAAGTTGACTGGAAATAATGTTGTTACTTTTGAAGAGCATCTAAAATCTTTTAGTGAAAAGATAACTTATTTTGAGATTGAAAATGAGGATGTTATGATGAAGATTTTTGTCCAGTCATGAACAGAAGATGCTAGGGATTGGTTTAGAAATTTACCAAATGATATTATTGCTTCCTGGCATGAATTTGTAAAATATTTTAAGGAACAATATAGAGAACATGTAAATTTTGGATACATGATAAATGAATTCAACAAGATTAAAAAATTCCCAAATGAAGGTATGGCTGATTTTAATAGTAGATTTTAGAAGGCCATGAATAAACTGTTCCAAGTCTTGAGGTTAGATGAAGAAGTATGCCTTACCACTTATATCAATGCTGCTGATGGAAAAATGTCCTACCCACTCAGAGATAAAAACCCTGCAACCTTAAGGGATGCTTATAAAATATAAATTAACATTGAAAGGAATAGAAGAGAATCATGGAAATTGGGGAAGAGGGAAGACAATAAACTTTGGAAAGAAAAGGGGTCAGCCAATAAAATGTCAAAGAAGATGATACGGTGGATAAATTGGTAAGTGCGGTGAAAGACCTTGCTGCCAAAATGGATAAAAATGATAGAGGAGGGTATCGTGATAATAAGTATATTAACCAAAGAATTGACAAATAGCCTAACCTGAGAGACTACCCTTACAAGACTAATTGGAATAATGGAAAACCAATCCCTGATGGACAAGATAACCCAAAATTCTAGGAAACCCTAGATCCCCTAAAAAGGAATAGTGCCAACTATGTTAAGAACACTCCCTGGTGTGATGCCTGCAATATGCCACATTCTTCCTTTCAATGTGTAGTAGCCCAGGCTCTGTTTGATCAAATAGAAGAAAGGGAACAAGAAGGCCCTGCTATCAATATGTTTACAGTAAGGAAACCATACCCATGGTTTTCTGATATTGCATCATCTTCTGACAATTTGTGTACATGAGATAATTCCTTTCTTAAAAATCAATTACTAAATCCACCCTATCAAAGTGACCATGATGAAAATGTCTCACAGGCAACTATAAACATAGTGGGGAATGATAGCTCACAGTCTCATTTTAGAATTCCCACTGATGAAGAAAAGAGGTCTTTGACTGTTGCAAAAATTAATCAGGGAAGAAATGCTTATAACTTAAGAAATAGAATAGTGCAACCAGTTCAAGGTAAACCTATCTCTGTTTATGTCAAAAGGGAGTCACCTAGAGTTACTGAGGATTCCCATGTCAGGGAAGATAAGAGTGAAAATCATGAAAAAAAAGCAGGGTCTTCTTTTGATCATACTAGAAATGAAGAAGCAAGAGAGGAACTAGTACCTAATGAGAAATCCAAAAAGGTGAAAAGGATGAGTGATATGTCCCCTGAATTGCCCCTTTTTGACACGAAACATGCTCTGACCCAAATGAAAGTTTCAGTCCCACTTATGGAGATGCTAAAAATAAAAGAACACAAAGAAGCTAGTCTGGCACTTTTAAAAGGGATAGATGATGTATTTGTTCCAAACCAAGAGGAAATACCATTGATACCAAATAATACTAGAAAAGATAGCCCACTGGTGAAAGGGAAAGAAAAAAGCAAAGAATTTTCCAATATATGTATTGGGAACATAATCACTCAAGAACCATTATCTATTGACCCATTCTATGTCACCTTAATGGTAAATAATGTTTTGGTAAAAAAATGCATGATTGATTCTAGAGTAGTAGCAAATGTGATGTCTTATCATGTGATGAAGGAATTGGGCCTCCAGGTCACTACATCTACTGGAAGTTGTTATTCTATGGACAACAGGGAAGATCCTGTGATAGGAACATTGAAAGACATTGAGGTGAAAATTTCTGCTTTCCCTGAAGCAACTTACATAATGGATATAGTGGTAGTGGATACTAAACCATATTATGGTATTCTTCTATTAAGGCAATGGGCAACATCACTAGGTGGAATAATGTAGCTATACTTGTCTTATGCCACTATCCCTTTAAAGGCACATGAGGTCAAGTTGTACAGGGAACCCCGGTCATCTGTTATGGTGGAGGTAGTTCCGCTTGAGAAATTAAACTATTGTATAATTGTTGATATGGAAAATTTTATTGTTGAAGAAGTTAAGCCACAATTAAAGAACACTGACCCAATTATGGATGAATTGTTGTTGCAAAAAAATGGTTTATGGAAAATTTACTTTGATGGAGGATTCTCAAAGGAAGGATCTAGAGTAGGAGTTTTGTTTATTTCCCCATCAGGTATTACATTCAAATACTCTTTCCTGCTGACTTTCCAATGCGCAAACAATACAACCAAGTATGAAGCCTTGATCTTGGGGATGGATATTTCTATCAAGCATGGTATTAAGTGTCTAAAAGTTCATGGAGATTCCCAATTAATTATATCTTAGATTAGGGAGTTTTATGCTGCTAAAGATGAAAGACTAAAATTGTACAAGTATGCTATCTGGGATAGGATAGAATTCTTTGATGCTTTTAATATCTTATGGGTAGAGAGATCCAATAACATAATGGAAGATTTCCTGGCAAATGTTTCCCTAAAAAATAATGATGCTACTCTTACTGGTATGTCTATGATTGAAATTAAAAGTAGGCCTGCAGTTCCTAACAATATTCATAATTGGAAAGTATTTGAGGATGATGATGATATCCTTAGGTTTATCCAATGTGTGGATCAATATGATGGTAAGAAAATTGATTATGATTCTCTAATATAAGTTTTGGACAATGAGGAGTATATCTTTGATCAAAAAGTCATGCAATTGGATACTAATCACATTCCCAAAGGGTTGGTTGAATTGGAAGGTTTGTTCAGCATAAATGACAATTATATGACTTATAATTCCAATGCCAAAGTGGGAGATTTAGAGGAAGTTAATTTGGGATCTAAAACATCTCCCCAATTAGTTTACATTGGTAAAAAATTGGACAGCAATGTGAGATAGAATTTGATAAAATTGCTGAAGAAATATAAACATGTATTTGCATGGTCATATGAGGATTTGAAAGTCTATAGAAAAAAATTATTTCAGCATGATATCCCTTTGAAAGAAAGCATTAAACCATTCAGAAAAAAATAGAGGCTAATCAATCTATTGCTGGCTACCAAAATGCATGTAAAATTGATGAAGCTGAGAGATGTAGGCATAATCAAGCCTATTAGACATTCATCTTGGGTCTCTAACTTAGTCCCAGTAAGAAAGAAAAATGGGGATTTAAGGTTGTGTGTTGATTTCAGAAATTTGATGGATGGATTCTTAGGGTACAATCAAGTGCTAGTTAAAGAATCTAAGAAATTCAAAACAACATTTACTACCCCTTGGGGCACTTATGTGTATGATTGTATGCCATTTGGGTTGAAAAACACTGGTGAAACTTTTCAAAGGGCTATGGGTGTAGCCTTCAAAGACCTTAGAGATGTTCTGATGGTAGTGTACCAAGATGATTTGATAGCTTTCTCAAAAAGAGTAGAGGATCATTGCAATCACTTGGAAAAGGTCATGATAAAAGCACTGAAATATGGAGTGTCTCTAAACCCAAAAAAGTGTCACTTTTCTATTACTGAGGGGAAAATTTTGGGACACATAGTATCAAAGGAGGGGGTAAGGATAGATCTTGAAAGGGTTGAAGCCATCCAAAAGGTACTTGTTCCCAAGAACTTAAAAGGTATACAATCATTTCTAGGGTAGATTAATTTTGTTAGGAGATTTATTTCCAACTTTGCAGAACTGGTTAAACCTATTGTCAAAATGTTGAAGAAAAATGTGAAGTTTGAATGGGACCAAGGGGCACAGTCAACTTTTGAAAAAATAAAAAAAATTATTCAAGAAGCACCAGTCCTTGTATCCCTTGATCACACCAAGCCCTTTTCCTTGTTTACCTTTGCTTCCTTTCACACTATTGCAGTAGTCCTCTTGCAAAAGGATGTGAAGGATTTGAACATCCCATTGCATTTTTTAGAAATTCATTGCAGTCAACTGAGTTAAACTATCAGTTGATGGAGAAACAAGCCTATGCTCTCGTAAAGGCAGTCAAAGCTTTCAGACCCTACATGGTATGTGAAAAGGTAAATGCTTATGTTCCTCATGCAACTATCAAGGACATCTTTGTTTAGAATGAAGTAACAGGAAAAAGATGTAAATGGATAAACAAAATTCAAGAGTTTGATCTAGACATCCTTATCATTAAATTGGTGAGAGGACTAGGTTTGGCAAAGTTGATGACAGAAGAAATTTTGGATTTGGTCCAGGTTAATAGTGTTGATACAAATGAGAATTGTTTGACAAGTATGCAACCCTGGTATGCCAATATTGTATATTTTTTGAAAAATGCTAGATGTCCAGATAACTTGAATGACAACTAAAGGAGGAGTTTGAGATTGCAATCTTAGAAATATGTTTTGTTGCATGGTGACTTGTTCTGGAAAAATAGAGATGGGATCCTATTATTATGTCTTGACAAAGGTCAATCAGAGAAGGTATTGAAAGAAATGCATGCTGGAATGTGTGGAGGGCACTATTCTGCTAGGTTAACAACTCATAAAATTTTGAGAGTTGGATACTATTGGCCTTGTTTGTTTCAAGATGCTTACACTTTTATTAGGAAATGTGAGCCATGCCAAATATTCTCAAGCAAGATGAAGTATTCAAGAGAATTATTGTTAAACCCTGTAGTAGCAGAGGCTCCCTTTTCTATGTGGGGAATGGACTTCATAGAAGAGTTTGCTGAGAAATCAAGTGGGGGGCATAGTTGGATTCTGCTGGTAACTGATTATTTTACAAAATGGGTAGAGGCAATCCCAACTAAAAGAGCAACAAGCACTGTGGTTATTGACTTTCTGATAGATAATGTAATTAAAAGATTTGGTGTTCCCCTTAAATTGGTAATGGATAATGCCATGTGCTTCAGGTCTAAAGAATTTACTAAATTTTTCTCTGATATGGGAATTTTTATGTCTTATTCATCCCCATACCACCCTCAAGCCAATGGTTAGGCGAAATCCAGTAACAAGCGTATTTTACAAATCTTAAAAAAGACCTTGGAAAGAAATAAGAGAGCTTGGCATGTTAAATTGAAACTTTCCCTTTGGGCTGATAGGATCACTATCAAGAAGGCCACTGGAAAATCTCCCTTTGAGTTTGTCTATGGTGTTCAGTCAAGAATGCCTATCAACAATTTGCTCCCAATTTATAAGTTTATCCAAGATGAAGAGATGGAAGTTTCTGAACCTATGGAAGAAAGGATGGTTTAGTTGGTAGAATTGGATGAAATAAGGAGAGAAAGCCAAAGATAAAATATGAAATTGCAACAAAAAATGAAGTATCTTTTTCATAGAAGAGCAGATGAGAGAAAATTTCAGACTGGTGATTTTGTATTGCAATGGATACTAGGGCTGAAGACAAAGACAAAGAAAAAAAGTTTGAGTCACTATGGATAGGGCCTTTTGTCATATCTTGGACCTTTGGAAAAGATTCTTATTTCCTCAAGAATCTAGATGATGAAGAACAGGAATTGCCAGTGCATGGACAGTTTTTGAAAAAATTCTTCAAATAGTTCTTCTTTTCCATGCATGGTAGTATGTATTATATGTACAGGTGCATTTTTTTTCTATTGTGTGTTTGTCTCTAGTTTTAGGTGAGTCTGGTTTGTGGTATGCCTCCCCAGAGATCTGTGGTTCTTGTTATAACCTGGCATTTAAACATCCTCAGAGAGAGCCACTGTTGGTGCTATTTCATGTTTGAAATATGCCTTGTAAAATTTTGAGGTCCACTATCATTCATGTTATCCAAGGGTTTAAAATCATGCTTAAAAATTGTTCTCATGCCTCTGCAAATTCTATTCTAACCATTAACCTAGTTGAAAATGTTGAAAAAACCTTGTGTCATGTCTCCTAGTGCAATTCCAGTCATAAAATCCCTAAGCGTTGAAATGTATTCTAATTTCATGTTACCTTTTTCACTTAAGCTATGTCTCTAATGAGTTTTTTTTGAGTGGTCATGTTTATTAAATTTGTTGATCCTAACACCGTGGTATTACATTATTCCTTTAATCCAAGGTCCCCTACGATTTTAGTTAATTTCATTATATACTGGGCATTTCTATTTTGATCTGACGGATCACTTAATTTCTTAATCTCCAAGATGCATGAAATCTATCACTTAAGTGATTAATTCTAAGTGATGTGTGTCCTAGTGGGGCCGGTGGTCATAAAGGTTCTTAGCTAAATAGTGGGAAAGTCATGATATAATCGACGGTAGACTTAATCACTTAAAGGAAAAGTGTACAACATCTAATGGATAAGCGTTTAAGTGGTATCGACACGTGTCAAGGAAAGTGATGTGGGTCTAGTCGCAGACAACATAAAGGTGACTAAAGCTTAGAAAGATCTAATAGTGGGCTTAATATCTTATACTCAAGATGCTCGACATCTATTAGTCAAGCCATTAAGTGGTGTTGACATCTGGCAGATGGTGGACCCGGATATTAAGAGCTGGCAATAATTAAAGAACCGTTAACTTGTTTTTCATTCGACGGTCAACTAAATGTCCTAACTACAAAGTAATCAATATCTAGCATCTAAGCCATTAAGCAGTGCTGACATGTGTCATAGTGGGACCAGCTGAGGTCATAAAGGTGGAGTTAAAGGAACAACATCTATAGAAAAGATTGACGGTCGGCTTAATCACTTGGAGGTAACGTGCTCAGCATCTAATGGGTAAGCGAATAAGTTTGAGCGACGCGTGGCATAAAAAGTGGGTCTAGTATAGCATGGAAGTTATGTTAATAAAGTTGCAAGTATAAAAGGATCAGACGGTATGCTTAATCACTTAGAGGAAAAGTAAACGAAATCAAATGGACAAGTGATTAAGCGGTGCCGACATGTGTCTAGGGTGAATAGTTGTTTCCGGGAAAATAAGATAGCTGTCAAATGAAGAAGATAATGTTTAAGATCTACGGATTAATTTCAAATTTGTTAAAATAAGCTCCAGTGAATTGTTAAGCCATGAGTTTGAAGCAGGAAAATTGTTTGCAGAACGTGTGACTACTCCAGTCAAAGTCCTTATGAATGACTGATTTGATTGAAGCTGTAAAACCGGTTAATTTGACTTGAAGTCACAATGGTTTACCAAAGTCATTCGAGCAAAGAATAGAATTGCAGAGATACTCATCTCCATGTGATAAAATTATAGAATGGGTAAGTTTTCTTTGATTTAGAAAAGTTCAGGTTCCTAGTAAGATTTGCAGTTCAAAAGGCTTTTAGATTTGTCATTTCAAAATATAAATTTCATCTTAGCAAAAATCCTTAGGTTCAGAATGACCCCTAGGATTGAAATCTCTCGAGAAGTAGATTACCAAAAGAGAAATTTTAGGGAGGATCTATTGCAACAATTGAAAGGATCCACAAGTGATGCGACCCAAATCAAGAGAATAGTTCCAACACATCCCCATTTCAAAATAGGAGAAGGCTTGTATGATTTGGGTAGATGGGCCAAAGATGTTAAAACTAGTTTTAATGGTCTTACTCTATTTAGAACTGCATATAGCCAAAGAAATTCTCCTACCCTAGATTGTAACATATGGGACTTGGATATAGGAAAGTTGATAGTTCTTGAGGTGTTTATGGATACAGATTTGTTCACTCTAATTGCCAACACTTATGAAAAAGTATCTAGGGTTGTCAAGGATACAAAGGGAAATGTGTTGTTGACTATTTCAGCTGATGAAAATAGAATAATCTTCAAGTTGAGTGATACCTTAATACAAATGGATGATATTGACTTTGAATACTTTAAGGATGTATACCAAACCCAGAGGGAATATTATAGAAATGAGGCTTTGAAAGGGTACTTTAACAAGATAGGAGACTTGATTGTAGTAGGGCCTAACACATTAGAGCCTTTCAAGTTGGATTACTTCAATGGAAAGGACAAGAAAATGTATAGTGCCTTGTGCCAGGTTCTAGGAGAAGATGAAGAAGTAATAATGCCTATTCATATAATGCTCATGGTGGTTCAGATTGTACATCCCCACCTATCAATATTTTTTGACTTTTCAGCTTACAATGCCTAACAAATGCATGAAGGTTTGGCAGGAATCCAAGACAACAACATACTTAAACCAATGGGATGATATTACCTTATGATGCACATGTTCTTGTCCAATAATGCTGACTTATTTGAGGAAGAGATGGAATTGACTAAGTTCTAGGGTAATGAAGATTTTCCTGTTCAGATGTGGAGTGATGATCTATCATTGGATAGAAAAGAAGCTAGTTATGTTTACTTTGATAGGGTTTTTTCCACTAGGCTTAGGTCATTGTTGTGAAATCAAAATGCCAGGATCCACACTGATATGATGAGGGTTTTGAGACCTATGGAGTTTTCCCTAGAATTGAAGATTTCTGGTGTACAACAAGTTGTTAGACTTTGTACACAATTTTGACAAATCTTATGATCCTCTGAAGGAGTTTTTCCCTTGGGCCAAGAAAATTGATTCTTTGATGACTTTATTTGAGGGAATCATGCAGACCCTTAATTAGAAGAAATAGAGGATAATGGAAGCTAAGCAAGAAAAGTCTCATGCTATTTTGAGAAAACTTCAACAAGGAAGAGTAGTCCCACTAGAGGATTATGTGGTATACAAGAGGAGAGGGTACACTACTATCATGACCAAAGTTGATAAACCTTCTCAGCATAAAGGAAAGAGGCCAGAAGGTACTAATACCCAAGAAATACCCTCTCCCAAGAGACAAAAGGTGGAAGCAAAAGAGAAAGAGAGTGAGTTGTACTCTCCCTCCCAATCCCCTATGCACTTTGATGACCAAGACATTGGTGAGCAATTGGTTCAATTGAGGAACATTGGTGAAGTTTTTGTTATTGCCCAGGAGTTGCAAGAAGGGATGTCGAAGGCACCTAGGCATAGAATTGCTGACCTCATAGTGGCAGAATTCATAGGTAAAGAACTAGACCCTGTGACTAAGCAAGCCATTGAGGAGTTCTTGTTAGATGACAACTTTTTCAAGACTAGGGCATTCATTCAATTTCTGTGGAGAACTCACATTGATGAATTCAATAATAAATGTCAAAATTTATAGGAAGCTTAGCCAGATTATACTAAAGATAATCTAGAAAAGGAGATTAAGCAGGAGCTAGTGTCTAGATTTGATAAGATCACCCCTGAAGAAGGTAGATAATTAGTCAAGAAACATGGAGTCCTTATCCTACCTCAGTGAGACTTAGCTGATGTAGTAGTTTTTGATGTTGTCAGAAAAGAGGCAAAATCACTGAGCACTATTGGGACATCAATTGGTGCCCAATTTAGTGAAGATCGTGCAGCCTTGGAAATCTGGTCATTGAAGAAGAAAGACAAAAGAAGGTTGAAGGAAGATGATAAAATTGAGGATACGGGAAGCCTCATTGTCAAAAGATTTTTTGATACTTCAGGAACTGAGGCAGAAAACCTTGTCTTTCAAATAGCTAACCTGAGCCTGAGGGTGGCTGAGAAGGAGAAAGAGGCATATAATAGCCTGAATCAAAAGTATGAATTTGTACTGAAGGCCTATAATGATGAAAGGGTTAAGTCCCTACAAAAGGACAACATGATGGTAGTTCTGGAAGGGAGGCAGACAGTTCAATTAATGCCCCAAGTGATGATTACTTAGGGACCTCACCAACCCTCCTCGTCTAGTCCATTTGTGACTCATCCCCCATCCCCTGCACCCTTAAGTCCTACTACCCAAGAGGTAATTAATGCTAAGAGATCAGAGCTAGAAGATGAAAAGAATAGGTTGATTAATGAAAGATCAAGGTTGGAGGAAGAAGGAAAGAGGGATCTTGAGGACTCCCCTGCATATAAAGAAGCTGATGAATTGGTAAAGTAGAGGTGTTATGATAAAATATACTCTAACCTCAAGAGGTGTGCTGGTGAAGCTAATCTTGTCAACCTCTATTTGATGGGAAAGAAGATTGTCAGCATAATTAGAAAACATGATGAATATAAAGAGCATTGGGACTTGATAATTGATAATTGGAAGGGGAAGAAAGCCCATGTAAAATCTTTTTATTCTACCTCAAAGGAACAAAATAATATTGATATCATTTTGACAAGGACCTAAAAATGCCTTAAATTGATGGCTGACCTGGATATCAAGAAGAATATGATCATCAAAAGGATAGAGACCTTAAGAGGCGAGTTCTCTAGAGATAGATATGACATGTTTCCCAATATGTTCAAAAAGGATGGAAACATAAAAAATGAAGCCCTGTGGCTAAGGCATTTGAATGAAGCACTAACCAACAAGACAAATAGTATTATTACATTGGACAAAATAGGTTGGTTTGTGTTAACTATTGACATTCTCAACAAGTCCAGGGCATTTTTTGAATCTTGGGAATCAGAGATTGAAAAGGATAGTGTTGTTTGGGAGGAGTTCAATAGCCAAAAAGATGAGGTTCTCATATTCAGTTGGCCGAATGATGATGTGTTTACCACCTGGATTAGCAAGTATGGTATTGTCACTCCAATAACAGAAAGTAGTAGTATAGGAGTGACATTGATCACTAGTGATGCCTGGCTGTCTGAACAAAGGTAGGTGCAATTTTTGCATGAATGAAGATGACAAATCCTAGATGATAAGGACCTAAAAACCTCAGGGTAGTTGCAAGCATTCATGCAGTCATAAGACAAAGGATTGCATAACTTATAACAAAGAACTGTTATTCTCTCCGCCTAATTTTTGTCTCATCTGTGAAATGTATGTTTTGTCCTATAGCCTAGTCATCTAAATCTTGTTGCATCCTTATTTTCCAAAAGGATTCCAAGATGACTAGGGCTATCTATAAATATTAAGTTGTAATATTTTGAGGAGGATGGTAAAAATAAGACTTCAAGGCAGACTTCTGAATTGTGTCTAGGCTTTGGTTTTGAATCAATTTGAATGTACTGAGATCAGGCTTATATTAATAAAATACAATGGAATCTCCATTTTTATACCAATGATGTGTTTTTGTATTTACTATTAGCTCTCATATGTTTAATTTGTAAGGCATCTAAAATGTACTGGTTATAAGGTAGTTATGTCATTGTTTGTGAGTTACTTTCAAGGAGAGTTTAAATCTTGCAGATAATTATAGAGGGTTAGGGTTTAGGCAGGAATTTGACACAGGGGTATGAGGATTAAAATATAATTTTTAAGGAATTCCATCTAAGTTTTTATTTGTATTTCAATTAATTATCCCTGGTGTATGTATGTTTTATTCTGACTCTATGACCCATGATTAGGCACTGGCCAAAATTCTAACAAGTGGTTGTTATCATCAATCCAATATTAATCAATCTTTATATTTTTGTTATCTTAAGTACATGTCTAGCTAATTTTATTTAGTGTAATTCACTATAGTGATTCCTTGAAGAGAGAATCAATATGTTATCCTTCCTAAGCCTGGTGGCTTAAAAAGAAGAAGGATCATGAATCCTTAATCCACTATCAGAATTACTGAAAGATAGTACTTTGTTGAAGGTGCACCCGCCTAGGTTTGTGGAGCCCAAGTGTAGAAGGATGTTCATCCTTGTTAATTAGCCTTTTCCCTGTGAGAATCTAAATTGGGAATTAAAGAGTCAAGCGTTCGCTGCTACATACTGATTCTACAAGAAAAAGAGCTAACAGGGTCTCCATTTGTTGTTGCTTGATCTGATCCTTAAGTGATATGAATATAACATCATCTTCTTTCTGTGGATCCTTATCAGAGTCATAATGTGTGATGTCTTGAATGTCAAGATCATCCATGAATTTGTCCAAATCTATCGGCTCCATATCTTCAACATTATCCAAAGCAATGTGCTGAGGACTTGCCTTGTCTTTCTTCTCCTCTCTATGAGGTGTGTCGGTGAGAAGTAAATGTTCCTCATGAATTTTTGACTCTACAGGTAGATCTAGGAGTTGTCTCCATTTTGTTTTGGTCATTGTGTCCATCTCCATAAACTTATCCTCTAGAACTTTGTAAGCTCTTATCTTGGCTACAAATTTTCTTGAGTGATTCTTCATTATCTCTTTGATTTCTTCTATCTTAGATTTGGGAGGCATAAGTGTGACAAGTACCCTCTCCCTTGCTTCTCTCTTGGTATGTAGAGCATATTACCACTATTGAGATATTTAGTTACCCATCACTTTGGGTATTTGGTTGAAAAATTTAGCTGGTACATATTTAAATTTCACCATTGACCTAATTGTCTCTTGTATCTTATTTTGGTCCTCTGGTTTAAGTATCCCATTGTCTGATTTTCTTATCATACATGGTGTCAGATGAAATAATAGATTCAATAACCTACTCAATTGTTTGATTTCTAAAGTTCTTTACTACATAGGGCTCATCTTCTTTAGAATCCTCAATGTCAGTTTTAGTCTTAACCATTCTTTTTCTCCTCTTTGTAGGTGTTTATTTTTCTATTTGTTGCTTTGTTTGCTGCTTCCTCTTATAGGTCCTTACTTGACCTTTATTAAGAGGTGTGGTATCAGTCTTAAGCATTCAAATCCTTGTCTTCTATTTCTTTGTAGGAGGTGGAGGTGTATCAGACTTAGTTGCCTCATAATATGATTTCTGCTCATCTTGCCCTACACCGATGGTACCCTGTTCATCAGTTTCCTCAGTTTGTTCTTGTTCCTCCTCATTAACCGATAGAATCTTTTTAAGATTCTTGACCATCTTATTCTTCTTGTTGATAGTCTTTTTGATTTCTAGGCCACTTTTTATCTTTGAAATGGCCTCTTCATAAGTGTCAAACCTTGGTTGTTTACTGTCAATTGGATCATTGATCAATGAATCAATAGCATTGGTTGCTTGATCTATGTTTATTTCATAATCAAGAGGGCTTAACCAAGATGTTATTGGTAAAACTAGTTTTATGTGTTTGAAGTCTGTATCCACCATAAAACATATCTCATCCCTATGTTTTTCAATTATTTGCTCAGGGATCCTTGTTCTTTCCATCATCTTTTCCTTGAATTCAAGGAAGTAAGCAGTCATAACTGAGTCAAAATTATCTCCCAGTGACTTAATTAGTTCACTAATTTGTAATGTCATTGGCTTTGTGGTGTCCCATTTCACTTTTCATACTAAAGGAAAGTATTCTTGAAAGTAGAAAAATATAGACATGATAAGTGAGACAAAATTACATGTGTTAGTATTTGCAGACCTAATTGTGTTCATGTTCTCATCAAATTGCTTTAGTAGGATCTCACACAGATCCATTTGGATTCCCTTTGTTACTATCTTGTAAGATGTGCTTACTCATGTTGATGATATGTTGTTTAGCCTGCTTTCCTAACAGACCTTGTAGCCAATTACACATGCATCAAACCTTAGTTCCTCATCGGTGATGGTGTTCACTTTCAAACCTCTGTTATCTCATTCATCTTTTGTGAGCTTTTCAACTTCTGGCCTTGAAGAATGCTTGTGAGCCTTAGGCTTGTCGGTTATTGGATAACTAGTGACGGCATGAATAACATCCTTAGTGATTTTCTTGCGCTAAAATCTAACCACAACTTCTGATCATGCATTCTGCTAAGTACCAACCTAATCCAGTCAGTTTTGAAGTCCCTTGGGAAATAAAGGTCATTTGTTATTACCTTTACTTGTAGATGCTTGTTCATCTTTTATGTTTCCTTCTGCATCACAAAGCTTCTTGTAAACTTCATCCATCTCCAGATCACCTATTTCATCATTATTATAGTGAATATAGGACCTTATGTCCTCTATTAACAAAACCCTAGGTGGAATCTTAGAGAATGCACCGGTTTCATCGGGTTGTGATGCAATCTCCAGGCATATATTATACTTGGGATCCACACAGGTGTTGTTCTTAATTAACTTAACCACATTCTTCTTATAATTCTTGATCTTAGTGGTTCTTGAAGTGGTTTCCATTATTTTTCAAACTTTAGGGCTTTCTTGAAAATAATGACAGAGTTCTTCGATTCCCTCAGTACTTACTTTGATCTTTGATACTGGTGAATGATCTATTTACTATGTGCTGGATCAAGTTGAGGATGTTTTTCTCTATGATCTTTTATCGCTCTGGTTTTGCTCTACTTTTTCTCTTTAAATTGTGGGTGCAAAATGAAGTGCTCCCATCGAGTATTTATAGACTTTTGCCCTTAGTCTGTCATAAATGCTCAATGACTCGTCGGGACATGAAGAGGGATTTCATCAGGAAGACTTTCAAAATCATCATTGGTGTTGTCAGGATGCTCAGGATGGTTGTTAAGATTTTTACTTTTGCCAATGGATATTGGTGTTCTATCATGACAACTTTATAACTTTGCTTCCTTACCGATGGGTCTCGGGTTACATTAGCAACTTAACCATTTTATGTGTTGACCAACAATTCTCGGTAAGTGTAGACAACTCATCCTTTATGTTCACCGATGATTTTCGGTATGTGTTTACTGATGGGATTGTTCTCAAAATTGTAACAAGTAACAGAATATGCATCTTTATTTATGCAGATTTTGACTATGTATCAATTTGTATAATGAAACTGATGCAAAATATGACTTGGTGTAGTACAATTCCATACTTACTTGTTCAGCTTAAGCGGGGGTGGTGATGTCATCAGATCCATTGGATGGGGTGTTACCATTTGCATTTCTTGCTCTAGCTTCATCATTGCTTGAATATTTTCTCCACATTTTGTCTCTAGCCCTCTGGATATCTTCAATGGTGTTTCCATTGGGATATGTGCTTTTCTCTGTCATTTAGTTTTTGCAATCTTTCTTAAGATGACCAACTTTGTGATAGTGTAAGCATGCCATTTCGGGGTTTGTCTAACCTCTTGACATTTTGGTCCATTTCCTCATGCAATTTACAGCAATGTGACCATATCTACCAAATGCTATACAGTTTGTCCACATACAATAGTCCCATACATATTGATTACCGATTCTCTTTGGTTCATAGGGAGTTTCTTTACCTTTAGGCTTCCATGCTCTCCTTTTATTTTTCCAACATTCAAGACTTGTGTGCCCATTCATCTTGCATGTAGGACAATATTTGTCCATGTAGGTTTCCTTCTTTAGTTGTTCCATCTTAGACTTACATTCATATGCTTTATGTCCTTTCTTGTTACATTTATAATAGAATCCTATGAATGAAGATGTAGATTTAGGAATACCTTTCATTTTGCCTCTACACACATTTGATGTGTGGCCTTGCTTTCCACAGTATTTGCATGTCAGCTTTCTTGGCCTTGGATTTTCATAGAAATTCTTTGGATTGGTTTGATTTGATGATTCTCCATTTTTGGTAAATCCTAGACCACTGTTGTTGTTGACTTTCATTGTCCTTCAATAAAATCATCCATTCTTTTATTTCTTTCTTTAGCCTTTCTGATAATTTCATTATGCTATTGTTGAACTCTAACCTCATGCTTCAGTTTCTCATTCTCTTCTCTTAGTTCACCGATAGCCTATACTCTTTCAATGAGTTCTATATTTATTTTGTTTGCTTCTTGACTCATAAGAATAATCTGATTTGTAATGTCATGGTGATGTTCAATATGTATTTGAATTTCTAACTCCTTTTCTTGTATCTTTTCTATAATCTTCGTGTTGTCATCAATATCTAGTGTTATTTCTGTTTCAGCTTGTCTAGCAGAACTCATCACATCAATCATTATTACCATATGGGTCTCTTGACCGATTTGCAACATCTTTATTTGCTCTGTCAATGTTGATTGGTCTCCTTTAGATTTGTAATGTTCTCTTTTGATGTATCTATTGCATTACTTGTATTTGATCTTGAAGATTCAAAGAAATCTAGAATCTCTTCTTCTTGATAATATTTTTCATTGCTTCGAGTTTCCATACCTTTCCTCTCATCCAACAGCTCTCTCATCCTAATTCTTTCTTCTTTATACTGTTCATAGAACATTTGTATCTCAAGTTTTTTATGCTCAATATTCTTATCAAGTTTGTACTTCTCCATTGTATGATCTTTTCTCTTAAGCCTTTAATCTTTCCAAGAAGATACTTATCTCTAATACCAATTGTTGGGATTAATGGGAAGTAGTACTAAGAGGGGAGGGGTGAATCAGTACCTCTAAAACTTTTAACTCTTTTCACCTTTGATCATTAGTAATCATTCTTTAATGTATTACCGACCATTACTGATGTTCTTTATTATGCATGTAATATTTATTCATAATCTTTAGTTGTTTGCAAAATTCATAGAAAGATTCATGAAAGTAATAAACACAACACAAGATATGATATCACATAAAACTCCTGTTAGGAAGTAAAAACTATGGTGGGGATGGCACCCACAAAACTTCACTATCTGCAGAATGGAAGGGAGTCGATAAAGACTTACAATTGATCAATTTAGATGATCTACCCTGTTAGGAGTATTAAAGTGGAGACCTATTAAGATCCACTCTATTAAGAGCCTTAGCAACACTGATTTAAGTGTGCACTCAGTTAAGAGATTTACAATAGGATTGTTAGGTCCACCTTTCTTGAAAGGATTTTGTAAGTGTGCTACACTTGTTAGAATGAGTACAATATATTTGACCTAACTATATGCAATCTATTATTGCTGATCATAGATCCATTAAATCTCTCATAATATGAATATTACCTATAGTTATTGATTAATACCTTTTCTCTGCTCGTCGGTAGCCTGTGTTCTCTTCTTGAAATTGATTTGATCCTTTTCTATTCTTCTACATGAATTCTCTGGTTTGATCCTCAGATTCTCTCAGTGGCTACAATCATCATTGAACAACAACATGTTCACAATAGATTGAGCATCTATTTATACACATATTTTGACCTATTCTAGAATCACACATTATAATGTTAACTCTAGTTCGAAGGTATACAACTTGACCTTGATCTTTAGTTTGCATGTTTTAAAATAGTTGAACTGATTATAACAATAATAATTACATTGCTTCCTCCGCACATAATGGATTTAAAACAAATCAAGAAGATAAATATAAAAATTTAGTGTTTTATCCGACGTGGAAAGTCAGATCCACTTTTTGCGGGATGTAACTGACTGTCAGTCTTAATTGGTCGCCAAGTTGAATTGAAAGTTTGTTGGGGTTCCTTTGTTTGAACTGATCGTCGGGTTCCCTTCATCCTTTTTGTCATCGGGTAACACTGAATAGTGTTTTTCGGGATGCTTTGAACTTGGCAGTATAGGGTAACCTTGGCGTCGGGTAATGTTGTTCCTTATCTGTCGTTGTAGTGTAAACTAATGGTGTAGATCATGTTTTTCCTTGTATATACTAATAGAAAAATATAATGCCTTCAACCCTGTCACTTGGTGTATACATTTACCGACAAAAAAAACTTTGTATCTTTAGATATTCAAGTGTTGTGACAATATGTGTATGAGAAATCATAACATATTGAGTTGACATCAATGACAATACAATACATTAACTGATTTAATGTCTTGCATTTACTTTCTACATCTCGGTGATCATCAACTTATCATCTTCAAGAATTAAATGAGTTATATTTCATCATTACGCACCAGCTCAAAATCCATATAATTTTCTTTTCGAGAGCCACCATACCAATTCCAACAATAGTTCATGGTTTTAGAGGATTGGAATCCCCATCAAGGAGGTAAATTCTCTGAGGCTTTCGATATAGGAATACTACGAAACGTAAATTTGGAGGTATGAGAAATATGATTTATGCTTACTTTTCTTTGAGGAAACTCTAAAATTCTTGTCTCTCTAATTAAAACCATGTGATTACATATGACCACTCCCTAGTGGGGAGGACATTTTGTGGGACTTACAACTATATTATTATTTGGGAAATGCGACCAAATTTTTTGATTTCTGTGTGGTATTTTTGTAACGATAAGACAAGATGATTCATAACTTCTTTTTTTTTCTAATTGAAATGTGTACATTATAATCTTTCTATTATAGATCAGTTGTATCTTACTGATATAAAATTATTTGTATGAATGTGTACGTGCAAGGAAACCTTCATCTATTTCTATCCAAGGTCTTTCTCTTGGTGGTTGACTTGAGATTTCAATGGTATACATTCATTCTTTTTTTTTGTTATTCATGTAGGATACTTACTAGAAGGGTTGAATATCTATCTAGGTTTGTACATTGGTGAGGTTTTTAAATTTTTTATTTTCTTTTATTTGTTGAAAGACATCACAAAAAGGTATTTTCTTTGGATATTTCATGAAATAATCTATAATGGTTTGTATAACGTAGTGTAGGTCCTCCACAACTATGCATCATATTTTTATTTTTATTTTTGAAGCATTTTAGTTACACACACAAACAATATAAATGATATTTTGTAGGCCTGAACTAGAGCTATAAGGTATCAAAAAGTTTCACATCTTAAACTTCCTATTTATTGTATAGTAAAAAAATGGAAGCAATTCCATTGTAGATTGGTTTAGCCCTCTGAGTAAGTGGTTTGGGGTTATTTCAAGCACCTTGAATGGGTATTTGACTTGGATATGAATTTCCCTCCTATTCTGCCCTATTTACCACTTTTCTCTGGCCTGTTTCTGGCATCCTAAACTGCAAACCTGAGATTTTTGACCTCAGGGTCAAAATCAACCTTTCTGGGTCAAGGTCAACCGCAACCTTGACCTAGGTCAAGGTTGACCTTGAACCTGAACTAGGTCAGAATCGACCTTGATTTTGATCTAGGGTCTAGATTACATGATTCTGGGGTTTTCGGATGTCGGGCTTTGGAAAGATTTAATTCTCACTTCCGGGTCAGTTGTTTCAGTCTTCAGGGTAACGAATCTTGAAATTATATTTAATATAGGTCCACTTCTAGGGATATAAATCTATTTGGAATTTAATTCTCCTATGTAGGCCTCTCTATAAGATTGTTCCCTAGATTCATATATAAGGAAGTCTTTTCCTCTCATTTTCTCTAAGACACAAGAAGCAATTTCATCCATCCAAACTCTATGTATGATCTATTGAAGAAAGCATCTACTCCCAAGCATTCAATTCATCAAGGATATCCACTGGTAGCCATTGAAGGATTCAAGCTCTATGGAGCCCTCTTATTGAAGATCTTTCCATCTACATTCCTCCAAGCCTTTTCCCATTCGAAGATCCATTCAAGATTGGTTTTGAAGATCTACAAGCAATTGATTTGAGACATCCTACATTCGATATTCTAAATTCTACATCCATTTGGTGCATACATACTTTTGGATCCATGGATTTCAATCTACCACAAAGGGTTTCTATACAGGCAAGGTGAATTTGTTTATTTACTTTGTTTACTTATGAAATTTCAATTATAATTTAAGGTTAATTCAAAAACTGGGGTTTGACCAAGTAAAACACCTCCCCCCCAACTAACAAACTATTTTTCTTGCAGGGACAGGTTCGGAACAGAGAATAGGAGTGTAGATTCGAATACCCTTTTTAGAAAACTATCGAGATTCGTAAATAGATTTTCTATCAGACTATCCAGGTTAGAATTGGGAATTTTGGGTCAAAATCAGAAGTTTTGGGTCAAAGGTGACATTCATTTTTGGGTCAAAATCAGAACTGGGTCATATTCAAAAAATATTTTTGGGTTTTCTTCATCTCTGCGTTTCTGTTTTAGATCCGGTTGCACAATTTCTAGGAACTCAGTGCAGACACCCAAAAAAAATATTCTTTAGATCTGTAGCATTTTGAAGTTAGTACTTGTCTTCAATTCATTTCAATTAAAATTTTTAATCTTCCTAAATCTATTACACACTCTCTTCTATAAAATGGAAGTTAGGGTTTGTCTCTTTATCCCTATCCTTAATAGGTTGATTCATTTATGCATTGATCCTTTCCTTGGGGTTAATCAATTTTGATCTTTCCTTTATCCTTTCCTTATGGTTAATCAATTGGGATTAAGAGGACAATCTTACCTTCTCCACATCATTATTTATCCTTTACATTTTAACAGCATAACATACATTTCCCTCTTCCATTTTATTATATTATATTTTGGTGAACCCGACGTGAAGATTACATTTTCTTATATTAAATTTTGGGGCATATATAGGGTCTCCCTTATAATATAGTTTAAATTTTACAACATGCTAAATCCTCGGCAGGTAACACACCTAAGTTGCTAAATCCTGAAGAGACAAACATTTTTATTTTTATTTTTGTTTTTGCTAAATCCTCAGAAGGTAACACACATAAGTTTCCAAATCCTGAAGAGATGCACATTTTCCAATACACTAAATCCTTGGAAGGTAACACATAAGTTTCTAAATCCTGAAAAGACATGCATTTTATATTCCATAGTGATACAAGAAGGTGGATCTGCGGGTATTCCAAAAGCCCTCAGAAGACGCATTACAATTACAAAGCACAGTTCATGGGTGAACCTATTGGGCTCTCCATCCTTGGTGATTCATGGTAAGGTGGACATCTTACTAGGTGAGGTAATCAATTTCTCTTTCATCTCTTCCTCTTTCATGTTAGTAGGATTAGATCATGAAGCTATGTTATTTATAGTGTTGCTCTAGTCTTGCTTATGTAGTCATGTATGATTTCTATGATTAATTTCTCTTTCCTTTCATATATATTTGCATGTATTTTGAGTTAGAATCCTTGGTATATGGGCTCATGTCCTTGACTAAGTGATGTTCTACCTTGTTGTCATACACTGGAGTCTTTCTTCTAACTTTACCATGGGTATGTTTGATTTCCATACTCTCGCTAAACTAGGGGCTTAATGTATCATCTTAAAATGGAAGTACTTACATGTTAAGAACATTTATCCCTCATTAGGGGTTATTTTTTACCATCATCATAGTGTCCTCTCATTTCTGCACCCTCTCCTTCTTCTGTGCCTGTTTAGGACCCTGATTGGGCTTCTCCGGACACTATCTATCCCACCTGGCACATCTTCCAAGGGTTCTAAATCCCTGGGACAAGGTCAACCTCAAACTTGACCTAGGTCAAAGTTGACCTTGACCTTGACTAGGTCAAGGTTGACCTCAATTTTGACCTAGGTCCCCCTTTTCAATTTGAAAGTTTGTCAGCTGCCGGGGGTCATTAAAAGTTCATTTCCCTCTTCCAGGTCAGTTGTTTTGGGTTCCGAAGAGACAACTCTTAAATTGTATTTAATATAGGTCCTCTTCTAGGGATATAGGTCTAATTGGAATTTAATTATCCTATGTAGGTCAAGGTCAACCTTGATTTTGACCTAGGTCCCCCTTTTCAATTTGAAAGTTTGTCGGCTGTCGGGGGTCATTAAAAGTTCATTTCCCTCTTCTAGGTTGGCTATTTTGGGTTTCGAAGAGACAACTCTTAAATCATATTTAATATAGGTCCTCTTCTAGGGATATAGTTCTAATTGGAATTAAATTATCCTATGTAGGCCTCTCTAGAAGATTTTTCCCTAGATTCATATATAAGGAAGCCTTTTCCTTTCATTTTCTCTAAGTGAAATCTAAGTACGAAAGCTATCTATCCAAGAAGCATAATCACAAGAGAAAAACCATAAACTAAGAAAGAATTCTAAATTTTCTCAAGCTTTCAAATTTCAATCAAGGTTTTCAAGTCTTCCTCTCAAGAATTCAAGTTCTCAATTGAAGATCAAGGATTCAAGCATTCAAGCCTTTGAAGGGATTTGGTTCAAGAATTCAAGATTCATCATTCAAACCCTAGATCTATCCATCATGGTGGTGTAATATTACTTCAATATCCTTTGTTAATCCTCGAGATTCATTCATTCTCCCTTCAAGGTGGATTCCAAGCATACAATCATGGAGGTTTATTGTTTCTAATATTGATTCCAAGATTTCATATTTACATACTTGTTTACATTTGAAATACAATTGCATATATATTGAATATCATAGCTTCATTATTAGAGCTACTTCTACTACTTGCTAGCATTATCTATTTCAATTATTGATTTCAAGGTTAATTATTAAATTGGGGTTTGACTAAGGCAAACCCCTCCACCCCAACAAAAAAAACATTTTCTTGCAGGGACAGGTTTGGAACAACGAATTGGAGTGCAGATTCAGATACCCTTTTTGGAAAACTATCAAGATCTGGTTCAAACATATTTTGTGTTGGATTGTGCAGGTCAGAATAAAAAATTATGGATTAGAATAAACATTCTGTTATGGGTTAGAATCGGAGATTCTAGGTCAGAATCAAAAATTTTGGGTCAAAGGTGACATTCATTTTTGGGTCAAAATTGGAACTGAGTCAGATTCGGAAAATATTTTTGGGTTTTCTTCATCTCTGCATTTCTGTTCCAGATCCAATTACAAAATTTCCAGAAACAGAGTACAGACACCCAAAAATAACATTCTTCAGATCTGCAGCATTTTGAGGTTAGTACTTGTCTTCAATTCATTTTAATTAAATTTCTAATCTTCCTAAATCTATTACACACTCTCTTCTATAAAATAGAAGTTAGGTTTTTTCTCTTTATTTCTATCCTTAATAGGTTGATTCATTTATTCATTGTTCCTTCCTTTGGGGTTAATCAATTTGGATCTTCCCTTTATGAAATTTGGGATTAAGAGGACAATATTACCTTCTCCACTATTCCTACATCACATTCAATATATATATATATATATATATATCACACATTAAATTCACCCTTTACATTTTAATAATCTTACATTTTATTATATATATATATATATATATATATATATATATATATATATATCATTTTCATATATTACATTTTGGTGAACCCGCGATAGACAACTCTTTCTTTTTGGTGTTAGATGCTTTGCCTCTCTTTTCCTTAGAGACTAGATTTTTCATACATATCAAACTAGTTTTCTTTTATGCTCTTTCATTTTAAAATTCAAATAAATGTACATACTCATAAAAATATAAAAACATTTCTTGCATTTCATTCACTATGAGAATCTTTAAGATGCTTTGGTGTATGGTTATTTTCCTCATTGTTCTTGTTTTAGCATCTCTTTATAGTACTTATGATGTTTATGAAGGTATTATCCATTTCCTCATGTTTGTTACTCTTCATGTTTCACTTGCTCATGCTATTATGAGATTAACTAATACTAGTCTTCCCACTTTCAAAACTTTCATTAAGGATTTGTGTAGTGGACTTATTTCTCTTTTGGATTATGTGAAGAATTGGGTAGATGATACCTCATTTACTAATCTTCCTAATCCTAATCCTATCATTCCTAATCTAGTTCCTAATCATCATCCTATCCTTCCTAATCCAATTTATAATATTCCTACTCCTATTTCTCCATCTTCTATCCCTAGTTCTTCCCACACTTATGATGGGGCTCAAACTAGGGTTCATGATGCAGATGTGCAAGAATTCTTTCATTTAACTTTCCCTTCTTATCTAATCCATAATGATATTAAAGGGAAGAAAAAGGAAATTTCTTCTAAACCTATCATTCTTCCTTACACAACATTTTCTCATGACCACCATAATCAATCATCTCCTGCAAAATCTTTACAAGATATGTACACTACAAGATACACTATGGTGGATAAACATGGCTATAAGGGTTTAGGGCTCGGTGTTAATGAACATGACATTAAAAATCTGATTAATTTATCCCCTAAATAAGATATGCATGGTATAGGATTCCCACCTTCTCAAATCAAGGTGGTTGATTTTAACTATCACCCTCCTCTTCATGTTCTTTTTCCAACACCTTCCTTAGATCACCCTGATACTCCTCAAGATGTGGCTAAGAACGTGTATATTCAGTTAATGAATTCTAAGAAAGAAATATTTAAACCTATGCTGAAAAATGATCTCTCTAAATACAAATGTCCTTTTCACTATAGTAATACACATTTAATTGCTGACTGTGTGCATTTCAAGCTATATGTTAGAGAAAGAGCTGCTCTACGAATTATATCTCATTCCTAATTTTGATATAGGGCATTCCCCTCATTCTTCTATAAATTAGATCATTTTTCTCCTCTTGTCTCTTAACTGGGGTGCAAGAGGTATTTCCTTCCAATCTTCTAGGATCTATTATGCTCTTAGCATGTATTTTGTTTTGAGATTAATCGGTTATTATTTCAGTATTCTATCCCTATGATTTTATATTATGATACATACTTCCTTCTCTCATAATCACTCATGGTATCTTTTCTAGGACATTGTTTTGTAAATATATCTCTTTGCTACAAAATTTATTGCTACAATTAATCTATCCCTTGCATTCATTCCTGGGGGGCAAGGTTTTCCTTTTTTCTCTATCTAAGGATTTACTTTCCTTAGCTTAGTGGAATTTGTTTATTCTACAATATTATTTCCTTATAAAGATTTATGGATACCCTCATATGAGAGGTGATTTTCCTAGGTCATCACCTCTTCTTTATTTTGAAAATTATGTTCTTTATAAACTCTTTCTCTTTCTTTGGGTTAGAGTTGGCTTCCTTCATTCCAAGATTCCTCTTCCTCTTGATTGCAGGGGGCTTGATGATCGAATCTTTTATCCCTCTTTGCTTTTCTTTGGAATATGACATTTTATCCTAAGCACTCCTCTATGGTGGGGGTCTTTCTAATAAGATCTCTTCCTCTTTGAGGATCCTTTTTCCATATGTGACATATCCATTTCATGATTATCTATGCTCTTAGAGGTAAGGGTCAATACTCTTTGCAAAGGATATAGTGTATATTGTTGTTAAACATGATATGTCCTTACCTTGTGAAGTAGGTATCCTCTTGTTGGAATAATGATACATTTGGCATCAGTGAATGCACTTAGTGAAAACACTTATTCAGTTTTGAATGCTTACCGAGCTCATCACTCAGCCCACAGCCTATACCGAGCATTCAGTAAAGCTCAC
>MU228010.1:2915495-2938674 GCA_018584345.1 Thuja plicata
TAACCGAGTGCATACTTCATTGTATGTTTTTAAATCCTCTAACAAGGTGGACCTAGCAGTCCAAATTGCTTTTAACAGGGCAGATCATCAGAAGTGATCATTGTAAGCCTTAACCGGCCAACTTTATACTGCAGTACCAAAGTTTTGTGGGTACCATCCCCACTCCAGTTTTACTTTCTATTTGGAAGGTTTCTGGGTTACCAATCTTTGTGTTATGTGTTATGAATGATTACATTTTCATGKTTGCAGTAGATTAGATGTATGAATGGTTAAAGAATATAAATGTGCAGAAATGTTTTAAAGTTCTAAGTGTTACTGATTCACCCCTCCCCTCTCAGTAACTCTGTTAGTCCTGAATATTTCCAACACCTCTTTCTCTTCCTTATCCTTCCTAGTATGTAGAAATGATAAAGAGGGGGGAATATATAGGGTCTCCCTTATACTATAGTTTACATTTTACAACATGCTAAATCTCCAGAAGGTAACGCACATAAGTTGCTAAATCCTGAAGAGACACACATTTTTATTTTTATTTTTATTTTTTCTAAATCCTCGGAAGGTAACGCACATAAGTTTCTAATTCTTGAAGAGATACACATTTTTCAATATGCTAAATCCTTGGAAGGTAACACACATAAGTTGCTAAATCCTAAAAAGATACACATTTTATATTCCATAGTGATACAAGAAGGTGGATCTATGGGTATCCCAAAAGTTGTCAGAAGATGCGTTACAATTACAAAGCACAGTTCATGGGTGAACCTGTTGGGCTCTCCCTCCTTGGAGATTCATGGTAAGGTGGGCATCTTACTAGGTGAGGCAATCAATTTCTCTTTCCTCTCTTTTGCTTTCATATTAGTAGGATTAGATCATGAAGCTATGTTATTTATAGTGTCTCTCTTGTCTTGCTTATGTAGTCATGTATGATTTCTATGATTAATTTCTCTTTGCTTTCATATCTTTGTGCATATCTGTTTAGTTAGAATCCTTGGTCTGGGGGCTCATGTCCTTCACTAAGTTATGTTCTACCTCATTGTGATCCACTGGAGTCTTTCTTCTAACTTTACCATGAGTATGTTTGATTTCCATACTCCCGTTAAAGTGGGGGCTTGATGTATCATCTTAAAATGGAAGAACTTCCATGTTAAGAACATTTATCCCTCCTTAGGGGGTGTTTCTGACCATCATCATAGTTTCCTCTCATTGCTGCACCCTCTCCTTCTTCTGTGCCTATTTAAGACAAATCTGACCTCAACCTTGACCTAGTTCAAGGTCGACCTTGATTTTATCTAGGTCCCCTTTTTTAATTTGAAAGTTTGTCAGTTGTCGGGGGTCCTTAAAAGTTCATTTCCCTCTTCCGGGTTGGTTGTTTTGGGTTCCAAAGAGATTACTCATAAATTATATTTAATAGAGGTCCTCTTCTAGGGATATAGGTCTAATTGGAATTTAATTCTCCTATGTAGGCCTCTCTAGAATATTTTTCCCTAGGTTCATATATTAGGAAGCCTTTTCCTCTCATTTTCTCTAAGTGAAATCTAACTACGAAAGCTATCTATCCAAGAAGCATAATCACAAGAGAACAACCATCAAATAAGAAATAATTCTACATGTTTTCAAGATTTTAAATTTCAATCAAGGTTTTCAACTCTTCCTCTCAAGCATTCAAGTTCTCCATTGAAGATCAAGGATTCAAGCATTCAAGCCTTTGAAGGGATTTGGTTCAAGCATTCAAGATTCATCATTCAAACCATAGATCTATCCATCATGGTGGTGTGATATTCCTTCAAGATCCTTTGTCCATCCTCAAGATTCATTCATTATTCCTTCAATGTGGATTCTAAGCATACAATCATGGAGGTTTATGGTTTCTAATATTGAGTCCAAGCTTTCATATTTCCATACTTGTTTACATTTGAAATACAATTGCATATCTATTGAATATCATAGCTACTTTCTAGCATTCTGTATTTCAATTAGTGATTTCAAGGTTAATTCCTAAATCGGGGTTTTACTAAGGCAAACCTCTCCCCCCACAAAAAAAAAAACCATTTGTCTTGCAGGGACGGGTTTGGAATAGCGAATTGGAGTGCAGATTCAGATACCCTTTTTGAAAAACTATCAGGATCCAGAAATAGATTTTCTGTTGGAGTGTGCAGGTCAAAATCAACATTCTATTCTGGGTCAGAATTGAAATTCTGTAGTGGGTTATAATCATAGATTCTAGGTCAGGATCAAAAAATTTTCATCAAAGGTGACATTCATTTTTGGGTCAAAATCAGAACTGAGTCAGATTCACAAAATATTTTTGGGTTTTCTTTGTCTTTGCATTTCTGTTGCAGATACGGTTGTAGAATTTCTAGAAAATCAGTATAGACACCCGAAAACAACATTCTTCAGATCTATAGCATTTTGAGGTTAGTACTTTCTTCAATTAATTTCAATTAAATTTTTAATCTTCCCTAATCTATTACACACTCTCTTCTATAAAACAAAAGTTAGGGTTGTTCTCTTTATTTCTATCCTTAATAGGTTGATTCATTTATGCATTGACCCTTCCTTTGGGGTTAATCAATTTGGATCTTCCCTTTATGAAATTTGGGATTAAGAGGAAAATCTTACCTTTTGGACACTATTCCTACATCACATTAAATATATATACATCACACATTAAATTTACCCTTTACATTTTAATAATCTTCAATATATATACATCACATTCAATACCTCTTCCATTTTCTTATATTACATTTTGGTGAACTCTTCTATATGTTGTACTTGTGATATTGTTCATAAATGCTTTCCTTATGTATTTTTCTTGGATCTACAACATGGTAGCACTGATTCTTTTTGGTCTCCATGTTGTGGTCTGAAAAGACTATTCTTCGTAACTCTTGCATTTTCTTTCCTCCGTTGTGATTGTAGTTCTACTTTCTTTTGGGAATGATGTCAATTCATTTGCAATAATATCATATCTATATATACATATTATCTTATGATCATAATGACCCCACAGTAGGTACATCCCTTCTGTGTTCTTTGTATGTTTATGTGGTATTTCCCTTGATTTTTCTTCATTTGGGGGCATCTCGTAGTGGAAACGTAATCAGTAGAGTTGTTTATGTTTCCATTAAAGCCATTGCTCTTGTTAAAGTGTTATAAATGAATTTAACATGGAGGCATATGCTCTACTCACATTTTGCACACACGCACTTTCAAAATATTTTCAAACTTAAATTTTTTTTCCTTTATGGATAAAAGACTAATCCTTAAAGCATGGATTTTTACCTTATAGGATCTCTTGATCCCTCCAGTTTAAATTTATACAGATCTCTTGATCCCTCCAATTTAAATTTACAATGTTTTGATCCCTTAAGGTTGAAAGGTGTCCTTAAGACCAGATCTCCCCAATGGGTTGACTAGTGAGTAGTCACATTTACTAGGCAGTTCAACTCCATCTTTCCAGTTCCACTGTTTCCTTGTGTGGTTCACAATGAGACATAAGTTCTCATTGGGAAAGGTAATCATACCCTATTTATTTTTCTCTTTAAATGGTGATATCTATCTTATCATGATCTTAGGGTTGATAAAGACTTAAGTCCCTAGGGGATTGAGGATTCCTTTGTCCCTTTTGATTTCAATAAGATTATATTTTCTTCACGATCTCCTTTACCAAAAGTTTGCATCGAGTCCATACTCTTGCTAAAGTGGGGGCTAAATGTATAGTTGGTAAATGGAAGCACTTCTATTGTAGACTATTTTATCCCTTTGAGTAAGTGGTTTGGGGTAAATTCAAGCACCTTGAATGGGTCTCTAACTTCGATCTATCTTTCCCCCTATTCTTCCCTATTTCCCACTTTTCTCCGGCCTATTTATGGCATCCTAAACTGCAAACCTGAGATTTTTGACCTCAGGGTCAAAATCAACCTTTCTGGGTTAAGGTCAACCTTGACCTTGACCTAGGTCAAGGTTGACCTTGACCTTGACCTAGGTCAAAATCAACCTCAATTCTAACCCAGGGTCCAAATTTCACGATTCCAGGGTTTCCAGATGTCGAGCTTCGGAAAGATTTAATTCCTGCTTCCGAGTCGGCTGTTTTGTTCTTCAGGGAAATGACTCTTAAAATTATATTTAATATAGGTCCACTTCTAGGGATATAGGTCTAATTGGAATTTAATTCTCCTATGTAGATCTCTCTAGAATATTGTGCCCTAGATTCATATATAAGGAAATCTTCTCCTCTCATTTTCTCTAAGAGACAAGAAGCAATTTCATCCATCTAAACTCTATGCATGATCTATTGAAGCAAGAATCTACTCTCAATAATTCAAAAACATTCAAGAATTAAATTCATCAAGGAGATCCATTTGTAGCCATTGAAGGATTCAAGCTCTATGGAGCCCTCTTGTCTAAGATTTTTCCATCCACATTCCTCCAAGCCTTTTCCTATTCGAAGATGCATTCAAGATTGGTGTTGAAGATCTAAAAGAAATTGATTTGAGACATCCTACATCTGACATTCTACATCCATTTTGTGCATACATACTTGTGGATCCATCGATTCGAATCTGTCGCAAGGGTTTCTATACAAGAAAGGTGAATTTGTTCATTTACTTTGTTTACTTATGCAATTTCAATTATACTTTAAGGTTAATTCCAAAACTAGGGTTTGACCAAGGAAAACCCCTCCCCCCAAAAAACAAACCATTTTTCTTGTAGGGACATCAGAACAGAGAATTGGAGTGCAGATTTGGATACCCTTTTCGGCAAACTATCAGGATCCAACAAAAGATTTTCTGTCGGACTATGTAGGTTATAATCATAAATTCTGGGTCAGAATTAACATTCTGCTTTGGGTCAGAATCAGAAATTTTGGGTCAAAGGTGACATTCATTTTTGGGTCAAAATCAAAATTGGGTCATATTCATAAAATATTTTTGGGTTTTCTTCATCTCTGTGTTTCTATTCCAGATCCGGTTGTAGAATTTCCAGGAACTCGGTGAAGACACCCAAAAGCAACATTCTTTAGATCTATAGAATTTTGAGGTTAGTAATTTTCTTCAATTCATTTTAATTAAAGTTTTTAATCTTCCTAAATATATTACACATTCTATTCTATAAAATGGAAGTTAGGGTTTTTCTCTTTATTCCTATCCTTAATAGGTTGATTCATTTATGCATTGATCCTTTCCTTGGGTTAATCAATTTGGATATTCCCTTTATGAAATTTGGGATTAAGAGGAAAATCTTACCTTCTCCACACCGTTATTTATCCTTTACATTTTAACAACATAACCTACATTTCCCTCTTCCATTTTCTTATATTACTTTTATATTGCAAGTCAAAAATTTTGTTGCTTATGTGGACATGTTCACATCAAATTACTTGTTATACAATATAGAAGAAAGTTTTATGAGGCTAGTTTTGCACAAATGCTTTACTATACCATAAAATTGAAAGGTTAATGCATACTTTAGTATTTCTAATTTATTGTGACCTAATATGATCTAATTTCATTGAATGTCTTATTATCTTCAATTTACACTAATGTCTTCATATTTTCCATAAAGTAAAATTGATGCTAATGTTGGAAAATGAGAGTTATAATAAGAATCTTGAGTAGCACTGTCTTTTTGGCTAGTTGTTCCTTGTTTTCACTCTGGTGGTATATCAATGGAGACAATCCATTTGATAGGTCCTCCACTGATGACAACCTTGCTAACAAACAACTTCACTCTTCCACCTCCTGAGCTCTTCTCACTATAGGGTCAGTTTTTTTTATCCAACTAATTTTTGTTTTAAACACTTTGTGGGTGCTTTCAAATATGATCCATATTTTACTATATTGAAATTAGGATTTCTTTGATCACTTTTATGTTCCTTGTATTAATCACATGCATCATTTCTTCTATGAGAAAATATTAGAGAAGAAACAAGTTCCAAGGGAAACATGTCAAGATTCATCCTTTTCCATTTTAACCCAATGAAACTAAAACATAATAGTAATAGGAAGAGGATTCAGTAATTGAGAACCCTAACTGTGTATGTACTATTCAAAATATTTTGTAGAAATCTTATATTACTCCTATTATTTTAAAGTATCTCATTTAGAAATTCTTATACTTATAACTAAGTTTTCAGGGCCATATGGCCATATCATCGAATATGATGCCATTGCATTCTTTTTGTGTCCAAAATGGCCCAAAAAATGAAACCAATACCTATGCACTAAATCATGTTTTATTAGTGTGCTAATGTGTGTCATCACATCATTCATTTCTTTCTATAATTAAGGAGTATATTTCATTCATCCATGGATATTCATCATCAGCAATAACATCTTTAAAGTCACAACTATAAGTGCAATATTTTCAAAAATATTGGGCATTAAATCAAAAAATGCCTACACTAAATCAACAAGTTTGGACATTAAATCAACTACCGAATCCTCTCTCCTAATAGATTGAAATTGAGACTAAAAAGATGTTTTAGATATTTGTGATAATATGGAGGAGGGTTTGATAATATATTTCTTTGTATCATGTAACTTACCTTCACCACCCTCATACAAGATCATTTTCACCTTGTTTTGTAACAACACTCACCTATAAAACTCTACAACCCCCTGAGTGAGGCATCAAACACAACTAAACTCAGAGGTTCATCATGAGACAATCAACATAATAGAATCAATCTCAATTAAACAATATATCATTAACCAACCACCAGATCTAATCCAACCTATATATTAGGAAACCAATAACTTCAATTTCACCATAATCCTTATCATTACTATGATTCCCAAACACAAAACATCTTAAACATTCCATCAAAAACTTATCACAATTAATTTTAAGGATATTATTAACTATGCCTCAAAATTAGGCAAAATTGAATCAGTTTGCAAAATGGTTGTCTTGGTTTATATAGTGAACATGGTGTTGATCACTCCACATGAAAATTCAGCCATTGGACCCCTTGACCAATGAGAAAAGTGACAAGTGAGATCAGGGACCAAGTACATACAACCTTCAAGTATCTTCTTTGTGATGGATTTGAATGGGAACAAAATTAGGGTCTAAATGTGATAGGGTGACATTTACAATATGTTAGAAACACTAAGAGGGGGGGGGTGAATCAATGTTTGTCTATTTATTATATTTCAGCAACTTAAACATAAATCAAACATACATCCAATGAATCTTAATACAAGAACACATAACACATGATATGTTTATGGGGAAACCTTGATCAGAGGAAAACCCCGGTGGGAATTAGTACCCACAAATATTGCACTAGTATAATGAACCTGTTAAGGTTCCTTTTCCCTATTAGAAGCAGTCTTTACAATTCAAGTACAATGACCCTATTAGGAGTCTTAGACCATGTTAGGATTCTATTACAAAACCATGTTAAAGGTATATGGCTCACTGCTCAATAGGATGAAGGCTACAACCTTCTGATTGTTGATAAACACTATATCAAAAGTGAAGTGTTGTGATGACACTACTATCTGATCAGTTTCATGTATGCGTGAATTCTCTTACTCTCTTAAAGAGCTTTATCTCATACTAACTTCATCATACTACTCTTCTATATCTTTCTCATTCATATTCTTTGACACTTGTAACATAACTTTACATTACATACTTATATGTTCATACCCGAATAGACGCGACACAAAACAAGACTTATGGTCAGACCCAAAACATAATCCTATTCTTTAAGACATTTAGAATCAGTCTGAATCCTACCTCAGGAGGAGATTGAGTGTTCCTTGCTATGCTCCATATGTTCCTTGAGGATGGGTGATTTGTGGGTGCTTTCTTCCTTCCTCTACACTTCTTGCTTGGTATAGAAGGTGGAGATGAGTCTAGGTCAATGGTGGTAGAGGGCGCATAGGTGCTCTCTAATTTCTTCTTCTTCTAGATATCATCAGTCTTCTCAAGTTATTTTTCTATCTTGGCTTCTCTAGCTTTGTCATGATCTTCTTGAGTGATTCCATGAACTCTTAGAATGCTAGATGTAATCTTAGATGCCTTTCTTTTGTTATCAGCACTATATAATATAGAATCAACTGAATTAGTCTTCTCTTTGTAGGTGCCCCATCTGGGCTCATTGGGATCTTTGGGTGCAGACAAAAGGACCTGTGCATATCCTTCCAATACATGTTCCTCCACTTCATACCTAAGTGGATGAATCCATTTAGTTCTAGGCTCAACTGCCTCCATGCAAGTGCAGTCAGTCTCTACCATGAAGCATATGGTTTCCTTATACTTTTCAACAATCTTCTCAGGTATCTTGAGCCTCTTCTGCATCTTGATCCTGAAAGTTTTGATATCCATGTCCATGGAATCTTTTGCACTACTCTCTGATGTGGCTTTAAGTGAAATCTGAGACATTGTAGGTTTGTTTCTATCTAGGTATAGATTTTCAACCTTACCAACAATATGGAAGTATAGATAGATAATTAGAGACCCAAACCTGAATGTCTTGCTCTTGTCATGCTTGATAACTCAAATTTTGTCAATCAATTAAGCACGCAATATCTCACATAGATTGTACTGAGTGTTATCCTTCACCATTCTGATAGCAGCTAGAACAGTTGTTGTAGAGACACTATTCAATCTTCTTTCTTGCTGGAACTTGTAACCAAGGATCATAGTTAGAAGCTTTATGTCTTCTTCCTTGATAGGATCAACTATCATACAACACCTGTCACTTCTAGATAGGCATGCTTTCTCAACCTGTTTCTTGACATCCTTTCCAATAGGAAGAACTGGTCCAGTATTAGGAAGTCCAGTCATGTTATGGATTAGGTCTGCAGTAATACATATGGGAACTTCATCAATCCAGTAGAGGTCGTCATGACTCCTTAGGTGCATACTCAGAGGTGAGTATACCAGCTGCGTAGGAGTTTCAAGCTAGAATAGATCCTCCTAAGACCAAGAAGGTCTATTCAACCAAAAATAGAGGATGCGTCCACTGTGGATGCATCAACTACTTTGTCAACATCATTTTTCTTCTTTACTTCAACCCAAATTTTGCTTTAATCTTCTTTTTCTTGAACAAACTTGACTTCTCCTTCTTCTTCAAATAGATATTTCTTAGGATCCTCTTATTTTTGAGTTCTAGATCTATAGAAACTTGAGATGTGCTTAGCCTTTCCACATGTGTGACAAATGATAGGAGGTCTGATGTTCTTGTTCATCATGTTGTACTACTTTGTCGTGTATCCATTGTAGTTACATATCTGACATGTAATGTTCTGCAAATTTCTTCGAGGCTTATTTCTTTGATTGTTTTGATTCATTTTTCTCTAATTCTATTGTGATTGATTTCTTTGATTTGTTCTGCAATGTATAGCCCTGTGACCAAACTTATTATAGGAGTAACAATAACCATTAAAAGGTCTTGCCTCTTTACAATATCTTTCCAAATGACCATGTTTATTACATGCATAACAAGTTCTGTTAACTTGCTTGATTTCTCCTTTAGGTGGATCTTTTTTAATCTCTGCAACATTTTCAACTTTCTTTGCTTCTGAAGATGCTTCATGTGCTTTGTTTCTTTCTTCTAATGAATTGATTTCAACTTATGCTACACTGTATCCAAGACCAGTAGTGTCACCTTTTAACTTTTGTGCATTGAGTTGAGATTGAAGTGAATCAGAACTTGTGTGGAGTGTGTCAATCTTATCCTTTTCTTCTGTTAATTCAGATTCCATCTTCTTCTTTATGTTCTCCAATTCCAAGACTTTCATGTTTGCTTACAAAAGTTCATCTTCTATTTGTTTGCTTTCTTTGATCTTTTCTTCAATAGAAATTTGGCTGTCAGTTAGTTGTTCATCCAGATTTTCAATTTTATCTTTCAGAGACATGTTCTCTTCATTCAAATTTTTGACCATTTTCCCTAAATCACTTTTAGAACAATCTTTCAAATCTTTTCTCAATTTCTTGATAAGCATTTGTGAGCCATCAACTTTTAGTCTAAGTTCTTCATTTTATTTTTCAGATTTGTCAAGATCTTCAAGAGCTGCTTCAAGATTCTTTTTCAAAAGTTTTTCTTTTGCTGAGTCCATGATCTCCTCAAGTGGTTAAAATTTCTTTCAGAGGACCAGAGCTCTGATACCAATTGTTAGAAACACTGAGGGGGGGGGTGAATAAGTTTTTGTCTATTTATTATATTTCAACAACTTAAACATAAATCAAACATACATCCAATGAAGCTTAATACAAGACCACATAACACATGATATGTTTATGGGGAAACCTTGATCAGAGGAAAACCCTAGTGGGAATTAGTACCCATAAATATTGCACTAGTATAATGAACCTGTTAAGGTTCCTTTTCCCTGTTAGAAGCAGTCTTTACAATTCGAGTACAATGACCCTATTAGGAGTCTTAGACCCTGTTAGGAGTCTATTACAAAACCCTGTTAAAGGTATATGGCTCACTTCTAGAGCTCACTACTCAATAGGATGAAGGCTGCAACCTTCTGATAGTTGATATACACTATATCAAAATTGAACTACTGTGATGACACTTTTGTTTGATCAGTTCTGTGTATGCGCGAATGCTCTTACTCTCTTAAAGAGCTTTATCTCATACTGACTTCATCATAATGCTCTTCTATATCTTTCTCATTCATATTCTTTGACACTTGTAACATAACTTTACATTATATACTTATATGTTCATATCCGAATAGACGCGACCCAAAATAAGACTTATGGTCGGCCCTAAAACATAATATACAACACTAGAAAACTAATGGGCTTAAGTGTGTTTACAACATTACTAATTACATCATTACAAACATACTATCATAGGCACTTGGCCTTTATATAACAAAATAATATACGCTGATCAAAACACTTAGTTGGCTTTCATGCTCTATCTTCTAGACTGCTGGTGTACTGATCTGTCTGTAACTTCTCCATACTATCATGTCATACTATGCATGTCTAGACTTAGTATGTATACATTACATATAATATATATCTAAATATGCATACTCAAATTTGATCTCTCACACGTGCGCTGATGTGCTGATTGTTGTATAACTCTGTCTGTCCTATACTTAGTCATTTTATCTTCTAAGTTATCTTTGACATAAACTTAGCATGACTTTTTTTCCATGATGACAACACAAAATAAGTCATGCATCCTCAGGAGTCAACTTGCCAACACAATAGTTTTACATAAAATTGTTGTGAACAATCCAAAACTCTCTTTTAACCTTGGATCAGTGAAAGGAAGTGAATGAGAAGTGTAGTACCAATCCACTAAAACTCCAATGGTTTAAAATCAAAGGTTAAAAAATGACAATTACATTCTTCCAAATTGTCTACAACAACTGGAAATGATAGTGAGTAATAAGAACTACACTTTGGACAATGTGGGACTTGTTAAATAGTTTCCAGCAAAGGAATATCCTTTAGGAGTGAATGGAGTACTTATGAAAATTAGCACAAAATAATGAGATCTAAAAAAGTATATACAAACCCCAATGATCCCAACTATCTCTATTATAAGGATTGAACAATTAGGTCTGTGATCAATACAATTAGACATCAAGAATCATCTAACATTCCTGAATATTTTCATTAAATAATGAATTAATTCAAGATGGAATACTTATTCAATAAAATCACTAATACCTCCAACTGATTGCATGGAGTACCATGTTATATTTTCCTTGATGTTTTCTTCTTCTAGAGAGAACTTACAATTTCACAATAAAACCTGATTCACACACTAGACTAAAGATTTGTCAAATTAGTGTGCTTGGTTGTTGCAAATGGAAGGTGCCTCCATATTGACAATGATCAATCCCTATTAAGTAAGGAAAAATTTATTCATTCCTTGGTGAGATAAAACTTCTCACATCATATATCCCCTCACAAAACTCTGATCATAACTTAATTGTTTTTTATTAGGGTAAAAATAGGTTTTGAAGGGGCCCCAAAACCCTATACAAGCAGATTTTGGCGGGAATCTAAAAACCCAACTAAGATGAAACTCTGCTAAAACATATGCATTTCAAACCAGAAAACCAAAGAGAGAAAACTACCAGCAACTACCCAAGATGAGACTCTAAAATCCCAGCTGCCCAAAGAACAGACAAAAGTCTTTCACTATTAAATTGACTGGAGTTTTAAAACTCCCCCACATAAATAAAAGGTTTTAACATGGCTCCCTAAACCAGCAATATCAACAACAAAGAGCACCATTGCCTCTATCCCATCCTTTATCCCTAACCAAGAACAACCAACCTCCAGAATGGGCTCTTGAAAACTTTCAGCATCCATCTGCAAGCACCAGCCAACCACACACAACAAAAAAAGCAGGGAAAAACAAAATGGAAAAACTTTGTTTCCCTCTTCCTCCTCATTAGAACCATGTCTGATATATTCCAGCACCAAAGGAAAAACTCCAGCACTGATCTGGTTTTTCAACATCCACACAGTCTTCCAAAAATAAACCCCCAGCCATTTCCAGCAAGCTTTCATGTGGCTACATGGAAGAGGTGACCACACTCCACTACTAGTAATCTCCTCCCAGTAGCTGTAGACCCCCTCGATAGGCTGAGCCTTCACCTCAATAGAAACTTCCACCTCAATAGGAAGTGAGGGAGAAAAGAACTGAAGATAAGAAAGACTCCACCTCCAGGAAGACACACCAAATTCTCTCACCTTAATAGGGATATACTCCACCTCGATAGGAGTATAGTGAAGGGGAAATAAGCCAAATAGGGGTTCATCCCTACAATATAAAACATCTAGAAACAACAGGGGATAACCAAAAATAACTGATAACAACTCATTGAAATAGGAAAAGAAATGATATAATTAAATAAGGACCAACCATTTGTCCAACAAAAAACTGGTGATCCTCCATCCAAGATTTTCACTGGTTCTACTTCTAGGCTTCTCTTCCACAGTAAAAATATTACCTCTTCCACAAAGAGGGAGGTTAAAATAGGAAAAATTCCATAAATAGTAATGGGAGGGCATCTCGCAAGCACATCCTGCTCTCCTACCCACCATATGCTCCACCCCTGACTCTTCCAGTGAGACCTACAAGGGTCTCCCTACTCCACTATCCATCGCATCAGATAAAGCAACTTCCCCACCATGGACAATAAGAGTGCTCAACCTCTGAACAATGACAGTTGTTCCCAAAGAAAGACAGAGATCAAGAAAAAATTGTGATCTCCCCGTATCCAAAATAGCTTTGCAGAAACCATCATAGGTGATTGCCTCAAGCCTTCCATTCCTCAGGAGTAGAAATGGAGGAGCTTCCATTGCAGAAATGTGCCGGTCATAACTGGTAGTCTTCTACCTGACAGCCCCCACTTGAAGAGAAGGTAGGGACAAACCCCCATTGAGCTCTGCAGAGATCTCCCATGCAAAATCCATCCAGAAGATCCCCCTACACCCAACAACTAGCACATACTCCTCGAGGTGCCAATGAACTCCCACACACTGCACAAGATGAAGCGGGAATCCCTACCACCCAAAGCCAACAGAGCTGTCGGAGTCTTCCCTGCGGCTAGCAGTGTTTCTGTCCTCCCCATCTGCATTCTCCCTCTCCTTCAGCCTCTTCCTCCTTTGTAGTGCCTCCTCCCATAGTAACCCTAACACCCACTGTCACTCCACCCTCACACCTACTTTTGAATCCATTTTTCCGTATTTATCATAACTTAATTGTTGATCACATTCCATTTAATGATTATCTTCATAAGAATTGCTGCCCACATGCCCTTCATCTATTTTTACATTACCAAACTAGTGTCCTATGAAATCCCACACCCTTAAAATCCTATAAAGGATCATTCTACCTTTTTTTTGATCCCATACAACCATTCACTTTTCACTTTCTAAAGCTCATCCCTTTGTATCATTAACTTTGTCCACCAAGTTCAGTGACTATCATATTCTACTAATCATTACCAAGATGAAATCCTCCTTTAATAAACCCCCTTTTTTTCCCTTGGGTTTCTAATATTCACAAATCCATAGACTCTTCCCACACTATCCTCAACCCTTATTAACAAACTTACTCACAAATCTCAACAATGGCATTGGTTACATCTTTTATTGTCATTATATAATAACTCTATCTATGCCTATAGACAATCATATAACTATTGATAACTTGGAATAACAACCCTTAAAACAATTACACACATTTTTAAACCCTCAAAAGACTCTTCCTACATCCTTTTATAACATCCTCCAACATGTTTTGTGTGGACAAAGTCCCTCTGACTTTCTCTATCACTATTTTGTCTACATTGTGACAGGATAAAGTCCCTTGCATGGATCCATTCCATGTGAACTCTAATGCATGTACTTATTCTGATTTAAAGACATGTAATGAACATATTAACCCATATGCATTCCCAATTTGAGATCTTGACACATGTAAAATTCAAGGGACTCTACATTTTATTGTTCATTGGATGCCCTAGATGAGGGTTTTAGTAGTCTATAGAAAAACTCTGATATCTTAATAAATATTGCATGAAATCAAATGCCACAAAAACCAAAATGAAGAGGATTAAATGATATTTTATGTAAAATAAATAGGTTATCAAATGGACACCATTCTCACCCTAGAAAACACAAAAAATCAGATTGTCTTTACTAGCAAAATAACAAAAATATGCAACAATTTATTCTTTATTCATCGCAGAGGTAAATCTCGACCACCCTCCCCATTTTGGATCATTTAAAATTTTTATAAAGGAATTATCTCATGGGTAACCAATTAAAACTTCCCATAAATACCCTACAACCATATTTGGATCAGTTTTCCCCCTAATCCTCATGTTGTCAATATTGACAATAAAGTTGTCAATGTGACAACTTACATTGTTTTTGCAACTTTTCATTTGTTTATTGCTCAATTACATTACAAGGGTAATTTTTAGACCTCATAAAAACAAAACATAAGTAAATACCTTAATCTACCCTTAACCCCAAATATTATCCCTTTAGGCCACATTTGCTAATCTTGGCAACTTTGAACACACAAACACATTTTGACTCAAATTACATTCAAATGGAACTAATGGCCATAATTACATCATAGAATGAACTTATAGGTCTCATTTAGTATTGACCCATGGATCACCATGTGACCCCCTGTGTGTTCCACTGGTCCTTAGATGCTCCTGCACCATACTCAACACCTTTAAAAATCTTCCAAGTCCCTTGGAAGTACCCGCAACAAAAAATCATTAGAAAATAAAAATAAAACTTCATCTTGAATTTGGGCTTTCATTCATCAACTTGCTTCAACCATGTTATTTCATGACCCCTAACTTGTTCCATCTTCTCTAACTCCTGCATTTTTACTTTTGGTTTTCCTTCCATGGACAAAATGTGGACCTGCTACTGCCCATTACCTTCTAACATGTGCAACAACATGTGCATCATCATGTTGTGGAATACATATGCCAACTAACCACAAGTACCTCCCAAAGACACTCCTCTACCTTGAAAAAAATAAGACACTACACCTCCATGTTTGGAGAGTAAACAATTCCTAAGGCCTTCTCATGGCCCCTCACCACCATTACCATTTCATTCTTAGTCTCTGTTGTCTTTGAGACCAACTCACCCATATCATATCATTCTCCTTGGCATTACAAACCATCTCCATCTTCATAATGATCAAGTAGTGATATTCTCATAATTGAAAGACACAAAATATCAAATACACCATGACTACCATCATAAGTTTAGAAATTAGGCAAGGTTTCAAAGTTGGATAAAACTCAAATTAAAAAGGTTGTCTCTAGATTGTATAACAAAGTATGAGAATGATTGTTTGAGATTAATTCATAGTTACTAAAAATAATAATCATTCCTTTTATGGAAAAAATTACTATCATCGTAACATTTTATATAAAAACTACATGACATTTTCCTTTCAGATAGTTATTATTGTCTCAATTGGACCAGCTTCATTTTTGTCTTCAGGATCAAAGTCCACAGAATTATACAATGGTGTAGGGAGAAGTGGAATTTCAAATTTATTAGAAATGGAAAACACAGTATTGGCGATACTCGTGCCTAATATTATTCTCCATGATGCTATGTCTGGTCCTCCCATAACTAATTCTATAACTCATCTAGAATGATGTAACATACTAACTATGTACCAAATAATAAAATCAGTAATATCACCAATTAACAATCAATTCATGGGAAATAAAAATAATTTACTTTTAATCATCAATAGCTCAATGAAATTACTTTCATTTTCGCATGAACATGAATAACTGAAAAATTCGTTAACTAACTACAAGTAAAATATATGACTACTTGATTAACTACCTTCACATGAAAATGAATCTAACTAAAAATTCCATTTCACTTTTTCCGAAAGATAGAATTTAATAGCTCAAAAAAATAACAATGAATGAACCAAAGAACCTGACAAGCGTGAAGGTTTATTCTTGTTTTCTCTTCTACAAGTGCACCTAAAAAATTCCAGGAGAGGAAGAATATCATCATAAGTTTTACCTCCCAACCTTTGATCTTATGATCGTGACCTTAATATTCTCCCACACAATTTCCTTTCAGAAGTGGTCCAAACCAAATGAGAGATGCATGAATAGAACTACATGAGAGATGCAAGAACATGATTCAGTCTTTCATGACATCTGAGTCTTGGTGTTAGAACCCACAACCTTTGTAACCAATCACACCCTATAGAATTCTTCTCCTATGAGAATGACCTTCCTAGCTAGACAATTCCCTATTGGTTCTAGTGACTAATGGTTACTACCCATTTTCATAGTATCACCTTGGCCAAGGTTTTATATATGAAAGCATTGTACTTCGTTCTGTCAATTTCACCACCAAACTCATTGAAGAGGAAAATAACTCTCTCATTAGGTCTTTTTTGAACTTAAGGGATTTCTATTATAAATGGCTAATACATTGTCTTATTGACCAAGGCCATGTGAACACATTCCTAATTTTCTAGGAAGTCCTTATTTATCCTTCTCTATTAAATGACAAAAACATTGTCTTATTGACCAAGGCCATGTGAACACATTCTTAATTTTCTAGGAAGTCCTTATTTTCCCTTCTCTATAATTTTTAGGTTAAGGTTCAGATTTGGAAATATCATAATCCTTCCTGAAGGACAAACATTCACTTGACACCTTCCACACGGGTTGACGGTTAGGACATACCCCCTTAAATTAGGTTTCTATGTAACAGTTCCCTAAGTAATCCATACTTTACAAACATAATAAGGCCCTTTCAACCTAATCTCTTTGTAAGCTTTAGATCTTATTTTTTTATTAATTAATTCTTTTGATTCAAAGTTTATTCTTGATTGCTGAGTAATGGTATACACTGATATTAAATTGTCTTTAATTTTGTACATCATTTCAGATTCATGATAATTCCTTCTCATAAAAAGCTTATGGTTCCATTATACTTCAGTAAGATATGATTCTTTTGGTTTGTCTCTTGAAAATTAAATTCATTCAACTTGATGTAATTGGCTTTCCAATGCATGCAGCTAAGATCATTCCATAATATATCTTTAATGAAGTACGTATGATTTACTTAGATGAATTTATTTCCTATATGTGAATGCACAGAGATTCCTTTCTAACTTTAATAAATATCTTTCTCTTTTATTTTTAAGTCCACCCAAAAAAATTATAAAGTGATAATAAACATATCACTTGAACAATTCTTATAAGCACATATACCCACATGGGTATTAGGGAGATGAAAAATTAAAATGAAGGAAAAAAATTCCCTTTATGTGTTGGTGGTGACTTCTTAGGGTAAATAAAACACTAACACAAAACACAACTTCTTCATTTTGACATTCATTTTTTCTCTTTGCCAGGCGTCATCATAGTTTCTTTTGAATCTTGAGGGTAATCATGAGATTTTGAGGGAATATGTGTAATTTGTGGCATTATCAACATGTATCTTTAAGGGGTTCCTAATCCCTTTTTGCATGTATTGGATTAAAAATTTCTATATAGATTTCTTTACATTACCATGGTTTCCCATTATGCAGGCTGTGACTTTTTTCATTTTGAAATTTTATCTCCAACCTCCTCTTAGAATGTCAAGCTCATTGAAGAATATTTCATTCCTAATTTTTCTTTTCTTGATCTCACTAACCTTTCTATAGAATATGAATCCTTGTATTATTTTTCATCTCATTTATTAACTATCCAAACCCATGATCAACTAATTTTTTAAGCTCTATTATTACTTATTTTTTAGGCGCTAATATTTATGATTGTATGTCTGACGAGGATTCTATTGGACATAAAGAATTCTCATTAGAGTGTAAAATTCCACAGACGAGGATGTTTTATGTTTGAAGACATCCTCGTTGGATGTACAGACACTAATGGTCATCGGTATTCCAATGACATAGCAAATTCTACCGATGAGGATGTATATTTGATGGAATCCTCGCCGGATGTGTAGACCCTGACGGTCATAAATATTCAGATGACATGGAAAATTCTACCGATGAGGATGTTGTATGTCAATAGAATCCTCATTAGATGTGCAAACCCTAGTGGGTGTCAGAATTCCAAAAACTTGTGGAATTCCACTAATGAAGATGCCATTAGAAATAAAACATGCCCATCGGAATGAATTCCCCTAGGTAAGTTCATAATTCTGACGACATGTCAAGTTCCACCAATGAGTATGTTGTTAGACATACATCATCCCCACCAAAATGGCAGCCCCTAGCTAAGGTTAGAATTCCGATGACATGTCAATTTCCACCAACGAGGATGTGTTCAGACATACAACATCCCCATTAGAATGACATCCCCTAGCTGAGGTCATAATTCTGACAACATGTCAAGTTCCATTGATGAGGTTGTCATCGGACATACAAAATCATAAATCTGACGCATACTAGTGTCAAAATTCTGACTCCAACGAGCGTCATCGGACGTTCTGACAAAAAAATTTCAATGGTGACAATTATCCAACAATGACCACTTATAATTTTGATGAATTGTCATCAGAAATATACCCCAAATGTACTAGTGTAATGGTCTGAGTCTCAGGTTTGTACTTATCTTCTAGCACTTGAATCAACTCGACAATCTTTGCTAAGTCTAAAGTCCAAGGGTTCGACACAGGGACCTTATGGTATTTATTTGTATAAAAATACAAGAATAGGTCTTTGCATGTAATAGGAATACTTACAATGCTTTTTAGAAATATTACTAGAATTAATTTTCATTGATGTCAAAACCTCCATACCAACACTCTGGCAGTATGGGTTGGTTGGTTGTAGTATGGGATATATCCTATTGTTCATCGGTATGCGAATAATGATTTTGGTTGAGAATTTCTTATGTTCGGTAATACTTCAGGTAAAATCATACAATACTCTATTAATGCTTCATATTCATGTGTACTCTTGTGTGGTTTTGGTGTTTGGATATTCCTATCAGTTTCTGGTAGTTTTTGTGATTCGTCTAGAAGGTAATATGGACATCTTTTGTCTAGTGGTAATAGATACTTTATGTTTTCATCTTTTGGAATTTGTTGTGGTATTCAGATGGCTTTAGTAAAATGAATTATAATACCATAAGCTCGACCTATCAATGGGTTGTACCGTAATGTGTTCTTATGTATGTCCTATATTTAGGATCGACGCTTTGCATAAAATGTAAATGTAATATTTTTTTCATTGGTGTTACATATGTAAGATCAGATACTGATATAAATAAAGAAAAAATTATTTGTATCCAGGTGTGGAGAGAGAGTAGAACTAGTGTGGTAATTGTGTTCAAGAAATCTTGCGACAACAGTGTATGTGAGCAGTGGAATTTGTTGTGATAGATTGAAGATCCTATTGATGCTTGCATTCCAAAAGCAGTAGATCAAACCTTTGGTTTTCTACAGGTGGTTGTAGTGATAGAGATTAACTATGAACTAATCATGCATGTTCAGATGTAGTTTGTATAGTTCATGATTCTATTATGACATCAGTTAGCCCGATTGGCAGTGAGCCTTGTTGTATCAATAGTGAGCCTTATTATATCAGCAATGAGCCTTATTGTACCAAAAATGAGCCTACTTGTAGTGAGAACATTTGGTAGTGAGCCTTTGTAAAATCACCATACCAGTGTCACATTAATAGGCAGTTTACATTTCATGAGAATTATCTTCTCTGTGGTTTTTCCCAATCTGGGTTTCCACATAAAATCATGGTGGTCTTTATGTCATTGTTTCTGTATTCTTAATTATTAAATTTATGTGGATGTTTTATGTTCTTAATTGACAAATCTAAAGTTTCTAATATTTTTGTTTGTGAGTGTGTATGAGATAATCTTCTATCTATTGGGAGCAAGCTCAAACATAAAACATTAGTGGATTAGCACATATAAATCATAGAATGAACAAGAAACCAACAAGACTCTATCATAACATCAGATTGAGACAAGAATAAGTAAATTGCACCCTATTACTACTTGTTTTGATTTTCTCTTTTGGATGATTTTGCATGTGCTCTCTCAAACACAAATGGATCAAAGCCCCAATGCAATGCAACTCATGAATGCAAGATTGGATGAGAGAAGGATTCAAGAACTAGTATGGAACAACTAGCCTCAAACTTCTCCAAATGATTAAGCTACTATGATTGAAAAGCAATGCATAAAAAGGAAACTATGATTGATTCACCAAAATGATCCTAGCATGTAATTTCTCTGTGATTTAAACATAAAATCATGAGAAACTAGAAATGAACTCCTAACATTAAAATAGCATGATAACAATGCAAATTGAGAGATTAAAAATGAAGAGGAGAAAGCCTATTTATAGAATTTTGGGAGAAAAGAGGAGGGCTTGAATGATGTGGCATCTATGTGGCATCCACATAAGAGCCACATAAGGGACACAGGCTAGGAAGGGATGGTTAATTTTGAGTCAAACTTGGCATTAAATGTTGAGTGGCTCAAGATTTCCAAGTGGGAGACAAAATTGTAAGAGGAATTTAAGAGGGACGGGTGACCATTTTGGAGAGAATTCTCCCATGTGGGTGAGAATTCCATTAGCCTTAAAAAGGTTAGGAATCACCCTTTAAGTATGATTAGAGGACAATTAGGTAGGGAAACATGCTTAGGAAGTGAGGAGGAATAGGGTAGGCTTAGGGTAGGCTTCTAGATTGGATTAATAGGTTCCTAGCTAGGGTTTAGATTATAATTCAAATTAAATTTGAATAAATCATAGTTTAGAAGAATTAGGGATATGGAGGAATTTTCAATAAATATAAATTTATTAAAAAGGGAATTTTATGAGGCAAATGTATTTCAATAAAATACACTATAATAGTATTTAACCATTGATAAATACCAACTATAAAACTATTTAATTGATTGAATTAAATAGTTAGAGGAATAAGAGGGGATTTAATATTAATAATAATAATAATATTTTAGGATGTCTACAGTGAGTTGACCGACAAAGGAAATTTTTTTATAAGTTGTGTAAGAATAACTAATGTACCCCCCTCTCAGTTATTCAACTTGTTCAATAATTGGTATTAGAGCTTGGTCCCTTGTTAATAAAGCTTAATTGCTTGAGGGATATCTTGGTTGCTTGAATAGATGGAAGGACATTTCTACATTGAGGAAGACTGGCATATCATCTTGAGTGACATTGAAGGTACTAAATTAGAAAATGAGGAGCTGAAGGAAAATCTAAAAGAAGCAAATACTTTCATTTCTAAGTTAAGGGATAAAATAAAGAAATTCAAAGCTAGACATAAGGAGGTCAATCAAGAACTAAAGAAATCAAAGGAAAAAATTACAGAGATGGAATCGGAGTTGACTAAGCTGAGAAAATCAAAAGAGGTTCGTGCAAATCTAGACCAGGAATCAAAGATAGAGTCAGAGGAAAAGGCTCAGAAGGAAGATTTCATCAGATATGGACAAATTTACAAGTCAAAGGATACATGGTTAACAAGGTTCAAACTAGAAAAGGCATTGGAAGATTGGAAAGAGAAAATAAAATTTCAAGGAGATGAAAAGAAAAAGCTCATAACAAAATGAGAAGTTAAAGCTAGAATTGGAAATACTAAAGACATAATCTAGGGCATCTGAAAGTAGTACTATTCTAGATAATTTACTAGACATACAGAAAGGTCACAAAGAAGGAGAATGCTCAAATCAGAATGATAGAGGTTAAGGAAAGATAATTGAGAATGATTCAAAGTTTGGAATGAGAAATTAAGGCAAAAATTAGATTTCATCCACAAAAAGGTCTCTGGTAAGATAACCAAATGATCAGAGGTATTTAAATTTTAATGATTTTTATTATGTTTGCAATCATTTTGGTCATAATTTAATTCATTATAGAATGAGAAATAAATAAATAATTCAATGCTTTATCTATCATAAGGTAAGTCACAAGGCAATTGTAATACCCACTCATAGTTTGCTTTCAGTTATTGGTGCCGAACTCTTTTAGGCTATTAATTTTCAGTTGATTATGTTGAATTCTTTTGGGCCACATTTTATGTGTGCATTTACTATCTCAGTTGCTTGGTGATGTTTAGATTTATGATTCTTATATCACATGTTAGAAAATAGATTATGATGATGTTTCATGATGTTATTTCTTATATGTTGATCGGTAATACCACAATAGTGGGTTACACTTTTCGGGAGGAAGGAATTCGTCCTGAAAAGCGTGACCCACTAAAACATTTTTATTTGTTTCGATCGAAAATGCTAAATACTTTCGATCGAAACAGACTAAATTTTGATCGAAAGTACCTAAACTAGGTACTTTCGATCGAAAGTTACCTTCGATCGAAAGTACCTAGGTACTTTCAATCGAAAGTAACCTAGTTACTTTCGATTGAAAGTAACTAGGTTTACTTTAGCGAAATAAACCCGCCGAAACAGTCATTGTGACTGTTTCGGCTGGGTTGAAAGTGATAGTGGCTGCTGGCTTCCGTTTCATCAAACGTCAATAAATTAGGTTTTTCACGTTTCTAATTTCCATATTTTATTGTTTATAATATATATTGTTTGTATATATGTATTTTAATGTTTTTTAATATATATTGTTTGTAAATATGTGTATATATGCATGTATATGTGTATATATGTGTATATATGCATGTATATGTGTATATATG
>MU228010.1:2958359-2985259 GCA_018584345.1 Thuja plicata
TTTCCAGAATCTGAGCCTTCCACTTTTTGTATTAGGGGCATAAATATTCATGAGGTTCCAAGAACATTCCAATTTAATATGTTTGACACAAATAAGGATAATGTTCTTCTCAACATGAATCTTCTTGTAGTTTACAATTGCATTGTTCCAGAAAATCACAACACCGCCAGAGTCGCTGCCAATACTACTACCATTCTTAAAAGGGTTAATTTTCTCTACTTTATCTCTAGACATTTTAGTTTCCTGGATCAAAATAATATCAGGGTTTGAGTCTCTTACCAAATTTCTAAGAACATCTTATTTATGAGGACTATTTAGACCTCTAATATTCCAAGATATTATCTTCATTTAATGGATTGGGGAGAAAATATCTGGGATAGTAGATTGTTTACCATCTGCTATACTCTGTTTTTCTTCTAGCTCTCTCATAGCTTTTTGAGAAGGTCTACCTCTTCTTCCCTGGGGCGATCCTACATCTACTTTTTTCCTTCTGGTCTGGACTCCCCCTAGAGGGGTTATTTCTGCCTTCTTCCCTGATTCTTGAGCTTTTAGATTCAGTCCTCCTTTCTTAGAGGGTTTTTTTTCTTTCTTATTATTTTTCACCTCAGACCATTGGGATTCCTGCTTTTCCGAGATAGGAGACGAATCATCTAAACTTTCTTTTTGATTTTCCTCCTCACTGACTTCACACCAACCCTTGCTACTATTTCCATTAATAATAGATATAACCTACTCTTTCACTAAAGGTGAAGATCCCAATTTGTCCACAACTGTTACTCCCTGCCCATTTAATTCAGGGAAGCAACCATTCTCATTTTGTTGTTCTATTCTTGAGGCTTGTGGCTCCTTTTCAACACAAACTTCCATCGAAACATTTTGGGGCTGGAGGTCATTCTCCCTATTCCTCGCTAGAGGGATTTGATGATCAGGTAAGGCTTCAACCACTTTTTTCCCTTGTTCTATTATAAATGAGTCCTCCTACTCCAGGATCTGAGGTAAATCTTTATCTAATGATAACTGAAAAATGTATTCCTCTGTCTGATTTGTTAGATCAGCGTTTAGATCTTCTATTGATTTTTTTTCTTCTAAAACATTCGAGGGGATTGGGAGAGAGGGAGAAGAGCCTTTTTTCTCTTTCCAAACAACTCTTGAATCTTTATTTTTATCTTTAAAAAAAGGTTTAAGAGGACATTGTTTTGCCCAATGACTAGATTTTTTGCATGTAAAGCAGGCAAAGGGGATTGTTTCAAACTCCACAACTTGATTATAAGTTCCCAGCTTTGATTTAATAAAAATAAATTTTGGGAGGTCTATCTTTTGATTAATGTTGACACAGATTCTAGCATAGACTAATCTAGTCTTAGCAGCTATCATTGGGTCTATGGTTAAGAGCTCCTCAAATGAATGAGCCAATCCCAAAAAAACATCTTCATGCCAGTATTCTAGAGGAAGTCCCTGGAATCAAACCCACACTGGGGCTGATTCAAACATATCCATATTAAGATCAAGATTTGTCCCCCATTTTTGAAGAGCCAAAGATGATTTACCAAACATCCAAGGACCCCCAGAGAGAACTACAGAAAGGTCTTCAAAACTAGAAAACTCAAAAGTGAAAAAACCTTTTGGTAGGGCGGCTATGTTGACTTGGCCTTTTAACCTCCATTTCCTTGCTGCATAAACCCTTACTGTATCAATATTAGGTCTTGGGCCCATAAAATTTCCTATTAGCGTATTTTTCATTGAAGCTACTGTATGATCAACCAGTGAATCAGGAAGGGTAATGCTAAATATTCCTTTCTCAGGGTCCGACATATTTTCAACAAGGGGAAAAGAAGATTTCCCAGTAGGTTTCACACCAAAAAGAGAGGACCAGCTTCCATTAGCAGTATTTTTAACTAAAAGTTGACCATATTTTGCTTTAGAAGACTTACCATCACCTTTCATTATCTTTGGTGCATCTTCACTGATTTGGAATCTCGATGGAGGAGTGTCCTCCCTTGTCTCTTTTGTGGAGCCCTCCACTGCTACATCTTTTACCTTTTCCTGAATCACTGGCACGGACAAAATTTTAACTTTGCCAGAGGTCTCTTTCCTGCTCATTTCATTGTTCAAAAAGTCTCATTTACCTCCTTCTCAGGGATGATTACGATCTGGATCTTTGTCCCCTTCTGCATCCTTCTCTCCTCCCTTGGTAATCCTGCTACCTTTGCCTAGATTCGTCTGCACTCCTCCTCTAACAAGTTTCGCGCCCAAAGGGGATTTCAAATTCCCTCCTGCTGCTCACTCTCCTCCTCTCCTCTCCATCATTAGACAATTGCAGATAGTTTTGGTTAAGTAAAAATAGGTTTTACAAGGACCCAAAACCTTTACAAGAGTCATTACAAATATTTAAACTCACAAAAATTCAGCAGACAAACCCTGATATCAAACAATTTTCCTCATTTTTCAACAAAGTGGAAAACATAGATAAGTCCTTCAGAAGGTTGCATTTGGTATATAGGGTTGCATCTATTGAACATAGTTACATTTATTCAATCTAAGATCACATCCTTGAATCTAGGGTTGCATCTAGGAAATGAGATTAATTCAGGGTCGCATCTAGGAAGTTGAACTTAGGGAAGAATCACATCTATTAATTTCAAGGTCACATTTAGTGGCTCGCATCTGGGGTAGAGAATGTCTCAGAACTTGTTAGAATCTAGATATTTTCATTTTTGGATACCCTTTTTGTCTCTCAGTCAGGTTTAGTTTTCATTCTCAGTCAATCTAGAAGTTTGCATCGGTCAAGTTTCAAGTGTATCTCACATGCTTCCTAGGTATTTGAACAATCATTCCCAATTCATTTTGTCATTTCACTTACAATCCTATTTGTTTCCCAACTCACTATCAGGGCACTCTAAATGTCTAACGCTATAACTTATTGTCTGGTCTTATCAAAATTGCAATCACCATTCTTTGGACAAACTCACTTGAACGGTTTCAAACCCTTTCCACATTGGGACACGTTGACAAGACTCTTTTCACGCTTTCACGGTTAACACAAGAAATAATAAATATCATATTGACAATTCATAAAGACCTCCTAGACTACTTCAACTCCATCAAGGAGGTACATCAAGGACAAACCCTATATTTTATCAAGACTCGCCATCAACACCTTTTAAAATAAGAAAACAACCTGTAATGGAGGCACCCTATGACTGGAATAAGAAAAAAAAATGACGAAGATAATCAAGATGAAATAAATTGGGATCATCCCCTATTTGAGTCTAATAGTGATGAAGACATAACTGAAGAATATTATAATAGACTTAAGAAAAAAAAGAAGTTTTAAAGAACTTTGGAAAAGATCATCAATGAAGATAAAGAAAACTAATTCCTTCACTTAGCTTCTATGAAAGTCAAACTTCCTAAAGACTATGATGTTGAGCGATTGAAAGCTGAAGAAGTAAAATCACCTATTTCAATTCTCTCAAAGAAGATATACCAAATTTAAATATAAATTAAAGAGCTCAAAAGAGAGAAAGATAAACCAACAAAGAAATACTTGTTGGAGCATATATGTATGTTACCACTTGATAAAAACTTGCACATGGTTATTTTTCCACCTAACATGGAAAGAACAAAGTATGATAAATACATGGGAGACACAAATCCTCATGGCTATGTGAAATAATTTTTCATCTTAAGTATATATTTCATGCACGAACAAAGGTACTTAATGAGGTTGTCTCCAGGAAGTTTAGGAGGAAAAGCCATGGAATGGTTCTCCAAATTAACACCATGCATCCAAACTTTTGAAGAATTGATACATATATTTTTTTGACAATACTCTTACAAAATACAACACAATATCACCATGATGGACTTGTGTAACAAAAAACAATGAAGTGGCAAATCTTTTATCAATTTCTTGCAGCGATGGAGAAATTTTTTTGCGAGGTATTCAAGACAAATACCCGAATCAGAGAAAATGGAGATCTTCATAAACAATTTGGTACCAGAAAATAATTATTCTCTTCAAATACAATATTCTCCTACTTTTGATAGACTGATAAAAAATGACATTCGATTTGAAGATGCCATGGTTAGAAAAGAATAAATCACACTCTACAAAGAGAATAAGTCTTCCAATAACATGAATTATAACAAAAAAGACAATCCTAAATGGTGGAACAAAAATAAGCATGTTGTTAATGATGGAGTGGTGGAGGCATCCAATGCAAATGTTAAACCAACATTATTTAGTCTCACGAGCATCCTACAAGCAAGAAAAGAAGCTAAGGAAACAAAGACAACAATTTCAAGAATGAAAAATGAGGCAAACAAGAATAAGCCTTGGGCTACTAGACCCAAGCATACATTTACTCCATTGGGAGAAGCCCTTGAGATGGTTTTGAAGACTCTTTTGGACAAAAAAATCATTACCTTATTAGAGATAAAACCATGGGAATCGGAAGTAAAACGAAGGTGGTGAAATGATAATTACTATTGTGCCTTCCATAAATAAAGGGCATAAGACCAATGAATGTGTCAAACTCAAGCATGTGATACAAGATCTCATAGATGGAGACAAGATCAAAGTGTAAGGATAGAATTTGAATGAGGATCGTACGATGTTCACAAAACCCTTTCAAAATTATGAAAAAAGGAGAAGCCTCTACGATAAAAGGAAATGAAGTGAACTACACCTATTCTAATAATGATAATGTGATCAACATGTTGGAAGTAAAATATGTATTAATAAATATGATCACTATCAAAGGTTTCAAAAAAAATACAACACACTCAAATGTGGTAACACAAAGCCAAACATGGGTGATGATTAAAGGAGTTAAATCCTCATCAAAGCAACCAACATCATCCAATCCACCTGTTATCACAATCTAGAAACCATCAGTATCGAGACAAATGTTTCCCTCACCATCAACAAGCTATAACATGATCGACCAATTGAAAATAAGCCCAACTCAAATATCTATATTAGAGTTACTAAAAATATCTCCAGTGCATAGAGAAGTCCTTAAAAAAGCTCACCATATGGCCAATGTCCCAAAAAAAATTGATATAGAAAAAATCTAGGCTATGGCTGGTCACATATTAGCTCCTCATTATCTATCTTTTTCATAAGAAGACAACAAGTCCTTGAATCACCCACATAATCAACCTTTACTCATTGAAGTTTTTATCCATAAACATAGGGTAAAGTGTGTATTGATAGATGGAGGTGCGGGTTTGAACATTTGTACCTTCAATTTGGTAAAGGAACTGGGGTTTTTAGAAAATGCAATTGATCTGAGGAGGAAGTTAACAATTAAATCCTACGATGAAGAAGAAAGGTCATCCAAGGGACTAGTTGTGTTACCAATAAGAATAGGACCTATAGAATGAGATGTGATCTATCAAGTTCTTGATTTACCTTTAGCTTACAACCTAATATTGGGTAGACCATGGATACATGATATGCAAGAAGTTCCATCCACTTACCATCAATGTATCAAGTTCCCACACAACAGAGTGGAGGTTACTATTCTGTCTGATTCAAGCTACTCATACAAAAACATCAAGGAAGATAGCATGGTTCCTCACAAAAAGAAATATCCTAAAGAGTTTTCACTTGAAACATCCAAAGATATGGTAATGATAAGCTTTGGGAAAACTTTAAAAATTGAAGAACCAAACATGGGCAAATACAAACTAGATATAACACCATCATTGGAAAATATCCCCATGTCTCCAAGGTCATATGGTCGACCATAAATATCATTTGCACCTATAGAGTCAAAGGTATTAGATATTCATGAGGCCACATGTATGGTCTAAGCTAAAACCTCTCAAGAAGAAGAAAATGAAGATAGAGTTGTTTTATCATGGCTATATAAAGAGGAAAAGGGAGAGAGTGAAGTAAAATAGGTAGAAATATCTCTAAACAAATATGGAAAATGATGTAACCTCCTAAAACAAATTGGTTACAAAGGAAAAGGACCTTTAGGAGATAAATTTAAAGGACTCATTGAACCAATTCACATGGAGTTCAGGAACACCAAAGAAAAAATAGGGTTGGGCTTTAATGAATCAAAACATCCTGCCATAACAAATTGGCTAATATTTGATAAGGGAAATGATGAAGAAGAAGAGGAAGTAGAAGGAATGTCATGGACATATGAGAGATTATTGCATATGGGAAATAAAAATCTTGAATATCAAGGACAATGGTATATGCCTACTCACATCATAGAACAATCATAGGACCATGTACCCTTATTACCACAAATAGTAGGTCATGAATCAGGAGTGGGTAATTCTCAATAATTTCAGCAAGGAGATGAATACCATGATGAAGCACATCTAGAAGAACAAGAAATAGGAAACATTAGAGAAGAAACAAGTGGCTCAAACATCCTTGAAGGAGTATCTTCTATAAGACAGAGTCTACATCCAAATTGGGAGTAATTAGTCACAATCACCCATGTCCTTAATCTACCATACTTTGATACACAAATAGCCAATAGGGTTCACCAAATAACTATTGCTGAGTTTATAAACCAATTTGATGATAATATATCAAACTCACATGATTACGAATGGGATCATAAGTTTGATGCTACCATGGATATTGAGATTGATGTAATACATAAATTTGCATCTTTATAGGAAAGAGGAGAAAGTTCTAACACTACCAACACTACAAACATTATCACAGGATTGGTTGATGTGGTGATCCCTAGTATAATTGGTGGAGCCACAGGGGTCTTAATAGGACAAGAGGAATATGAACAAATATTAGAATGCTTTTATAGAATAAGAGAAATAAAATAGGGAGAAAGAGAAAATGTTAGATCACTAGAGTTAGGTTTGCATAGCACTAATAATGTCAATCAGACTCTTAATGATTTAAATACTATAGAAGCTTACTTAACATAACTCCTCTTTCTAGTTAACAGTCTTGACACTAATGCAGTGTTGTCTATAGAATCCTTTGAATCCCTATCATTGATAAACCCTGAGTTAATTGACTAGGCCAAATTAGAACCCACCAACATAATAAGATTTCCCAATGACTATACCTTGGCTTTTTATCTAAATACTTGTGAAACATATTCCTCTTCCACCAGTAAAAGGAGTGCAAATATGAAAAAGGAGGATATCAAGTTTCTTAGTCTCAAATTGAAAATTAAAAATAAAAATAACTCGTGGTGAAAACCACATTGTGGCAGTATCAGATTCTAAAATAGTAAAAATAAAATACGTATCTAATGGTGAAAACCTCTTAGAGGCACCAACTCTTGATATCCTCCTCAAGTATATCCAATAAATATATTCAATACTAATAGAACCAAAGCAACCAGTTAATCTAGGAACAGATAAAGCTCCATAGATGGTTCACATTGCACAATCCTTACTAGAAAAAGAGAAAACACAATTCACTAAGTTCCTCAAGTATATCCAATAAATATATTCAATACTAATAGAACCAAAGCAACCAGTTAATCTAGGAACAGATAAAGCTCCATAGATGGTTCACATTGCACAATCCTTACTAGCAAAAGAGAAAAAACAAAATTTGTATGGTCTTATTAGGACATGCATGGATTGGATCCTGAATTGATAATGCATCATCTATCTACAGCTCTTGGAATAAAACCTGTGAAACAAAAGCTAAGAAAAAAGCATCCACTTGTGGAATTTCTATTAAAAGAACTACAAAAGATTTTAAAAGCGGGTTTCATAAGAGTCATCACTTATGAAGGATGGATTTCTAATGTGGTACCTATGTCTAAAATAGATAAATCTATAAGAATTTGCACATATTTTAGATATTTAAACAAATCTTATCCCAAGGATGATTTCCCACTGCCTAACATTGATATGATTATAGACCTCATGATAGGATATGAAATATATTCAATTATGGATGGTTTTTCTAGGTACAACCAAATAAAGATCACACTTGAGGACCAATAAAAGACAACATTTACCTATGCATGGGGTACCTTTTCCCAGAATGTAATGCCATTTGGGCTAAAGAATGCTAGAGTGACATATCAAAGACCTATGATGACAATTTTCCATGACATGATTCATAAAAACATGGAGGACTATGTGGACGATACTTAAGCTAAGTCAAGGAGTAGAGAAGCTCACATTGAGGATTTGAGAATAATATTAGATAGAATGAAACAATTTCAATTATGACTCAATCCAAAGAAATGTGCCTTTGGGGTCAAATCAAGGAAGCTCTTGGGATTCATTGTCTCAGCGAAAGGAATTGAGGTAGATCTAGAAAAAGTGAAATAAATCATGGAGATGTCACCACTAAGAAACATAAGTCAAGTAAGAACTCTCCAAGGACAGCTTTAGTCTATAAGAATATTCATGTCTCAACTTGCAGATAGAGAGAAACCTTTCACAAAACTATTGCATAAATGGGTGACTTTCAAATGGGATGAACATTGTGAGAATAACTTCAAGGAGCTAAAAGAATATCTAGAAAGTCCTCTTATCTTAATGGCTCCCATTCATGGTAAACCATAATTATTTTATATTTCAGCTACAACAACATCACTAGGGGTATTTCTCGCATAGAAGGATAATAATAAGAAAGAAAGAGTGATGTACTATATCAATAGAACATTAGTCTCTTATGAGCTCAATTATAGCGTGATTGAAAAATATTGTCTTACCATTATTTTTGCATCCCAAAAATTGAGACATTACATGCTTTCACACATAGTGAAGCTGATTGCAAAGATTGATCCTCTCAAGTATCTCCCAAGTAAAACAACATTAATAAGAAGGCTAGAAAAGTGGGTCCTAATACTCAATGAGTTTGACATATAGTATGTGGATAGAAAAATCATTAAGTGACAAGTGATAGCCGATCAATTGGCTGACTCACCATTCCAAGATGAAACACCATTGATGATAGAGTTTCTAGATGAGATAATAATGCACTTAACAGAACATCCATGGAAAATGTACTTTGATGGTTCTTTTACACCACAAGGATCAGGAGAAGGGGTATAGTTTATTACTCCTTAAGGATATGAGATACATAAGAATTACAAGCTAATGTTTCCATGTAGAAACAACATCTTTGAACATGAAGCATTGGTAATTGGTATTAAGCTAGCCATAGAATGAAAAATCATAGAATTACACATATATGGAGACTCACAACTCATTATCAATCAAGTAAATGGGGAGTATCAAAAAAAAGATGACAAACTAATTTCTTACAAAAAAATGGTGGAAGCTCTAAAGAATTACTTTTTATTCATCACATTCCAAAAAATTCCAAGAACAAAAAAAAGGGTGTAGATGCAATGGAAACACTACTGTCTATGCTATAATTAGAGGAACATCAGTTTTTCCATGACTTCCTGGTGAAATAATTACCCTTTCTTCTATTTAATGCACCTGAATCCTAGATAATCTGTGTCCTCAATATCCAAAACCCATCTAGAAATCACAATATCTACGCATATCTTAAAGATCAAACCTTACATAATGGTATATATAGGAATGAGAAACAAGCCCTAATTAGTACAACATCATGTTACATAATCATTACTACATATTTATATAGATGTAGTCTCGATGGAACGCTACTTAGGTGTTTAGAACTCAAATATTCTAATCGCACATTAAAAGAGGTTCATGAAGGTGTGTGTGGATCTCACTTGAACAATCTATTGTTAGCTAAAAAAATCCTAAGGTTGGAGTACTACTGGCCCAATGGAAAAAGATTCTATTCAATATGCTAAAACATGTCAAAAATTATAAAGTCATGGAAATCTCATACATGCTCTAGCCAGGAAGTTGATAGAATTTATTTCAAATTAGTCATTCTATCCATGGGCCTTTGATCTTGTTGGACAGATATATCCCAACTCATCAAGTGGGCATAAATACATCATCATGGCCAACAAGAATTTCACAAAGTGGGTCGAAGAAGTGTCGCTAATCAAATCTACTAGGAAAAAATTATCCATGTTCATCTTGAACTACATCATTTTTAGGTATGGAATACCCTCATCTATTGTAATAAACAATGGAGGGCAGTTCAAGAACCAAGATATTGATTAAATCTATGCACAGTTCCATATCACCCAACATTGTTCTTCAATCTATTACCCTTAAGGTAATGGACAAGCTGAGGCATGAAACAAAAATATTATCAAAATTCTACACGAAAGTGTGAGTAAATCTGGTAGAGATTAGTATTTACAGTTAAATACAACACTATGGGAATACAAAACTAGCATTAGAACACCACCGTGAGCCACAAAATTTTCTCTTGTTTATAGTGCAGAGGCAGTTTTACCAATCAAAGTTGAAATTCCTTCTTTGCAGGTGTCATTATAAGGTCTTGTCATAGATGAACAATACTGCATAGATCAGGTCCAAGAACTAGAAATGATGGATGACCATAGGCAACAAATGTTTGATCACCTAAATTTATATTAGAAAAGGATGTCAAGTGGATATAAAATGAAAGTGAAACATAGACAATTTCAAGTTCGAGATCTTGTTCTCAGGGAAAATCCTAAGAATTAGCCAAACAGAGATCAAAAGGGAAAGCTTGAACCCAACTGGCTGGGCCTTTTATTATAAAAATAGCTTTTGGATCAGAATCTTATTAGCTACCTATACCTGAAGGAGATGTTCTCCATGATCCTATCAAAAATCTACACTTGAAAAGGTTCTACGGTTGGCATTCAGACGAAGGGCTTATATAGAGATAATGATCTTGAAAAAATATCAAAAATAGCAAAAATTTGAACCTGAAAAAGTCAAAAATAATGGAAAAGCAAAAGACAATAAAAAAAAAAAGGAAAAAGTCTTGAAAAAATAGTATTCTTGGTGAAAACCTGGTAAATAGGCGCCTTTAGACTAACAAAAAAAGAGAACAAGACAAAAAAATATGGAAAAATAAAAAAGTGCCTTGGCAAAAACCTCGTAAACAAGCATCTTAGTAGAAAAAAAAATAAATTTTCCAAGTGGTGAAAACCTTGTAAATAGTGTCACTTGTCATCATCGCTCCATCTATCAATACACCAATTATAGTGGAAACCTATTCAAAGTTTCCACTTGGGCATATCCTTCAGATCAATTTCTTGATATCAGCTGGACCTAAGCTCTTTAATAATATACTTTCCTTGCCTGTAATTTGACTATATCTGGTCTTAGGATCATTATACTAAACTAGGCACATATGTCCTACCAATTTCAGTGGTCAAGACATTTATGTTAGTCAGAGGTTGGTATGTCTCAATTTGTCATCCTAAGTTGTTTTCTAGGAAAGTTTTCCACTGACATAAAATAGTATATCTTAATACTTGCACAAAAAACTCACTATCACTATCACAAACAAAGGTGTTTCTTAAACACCACCTACCTTTAATGGATACCAAACTAGTGTTTCTCAACACTTTAATCAACAATGTAACTCAACACTCCATTGAGTTGTAATTAATATTAAATCTGATAAAAAAAGGTGTTTTCAACACCACTACACTCATCCAGACACTGATAACCCTACATAGACTACATTGGTAAAACTTAATCTTTGATAGATAATTGCTTTTGATGGAGACAATTAATCAAAGGTGTTCCTAAACACTAGTAATCACAAATAGAATTATCTTGATTTGTATTTCCCATGACTCTTCGAAATGTCTCAATGATGTCTTCTGACTAATGACATATAAAGAACTCATGAATTTTCTTTGTCTGATGTCTATATTATCAATTTTTTATTGTTATGTCTTCCAAGTGACTCTATGATGTCTATAAACTGACTAGAGAAGCACGAATAGGGGGCATAATTTTTCTTTGTTTTCTGTCTTTAATAATTTATTCAATAATCCTACAAATGTCACATAATCTGAGTGTCTATAATAAGTGCTTCCATCATGAGTGGAAAGCCACATATACCTCGACCCTCTTTATATGAAATCTACACTAAATTGGATCATTCTCCTTTTCTGTTTGTTTCTATATAAAAAAATTTAGTAAGGTGCATGCAACATTATTTACCCAAGGATATGAATATTAAAAAAAAGGGTCATTGTGGGTTACATATCATATATTGCACCTGAATAGAGAAAGGTTCTTAAATCAAAAGGAAATAACTAACAAGTCATCCTAGCCTTTATTCCTTGATTCTTAGGTTTATTTTTGACATTGCATCTGATTATGATAGTATTCATATTTTCATGATAGGTAAAATCTATCAGTGAAGGTTGTACTAGCCTATGGTGTCTGTTAAACAAACACTCTATGATGATAAAAATGTTATTTTGGGAATGATCAATGATAGTCCTAGAAGGTCTTAAAATAATTGCATTCATATAAGTTGCATTAAGTTTGCAAGATCAATTAAGCTCAGAATGATCTCCTATCTCACTCAAAATCCAAGTTTGACTACTTAAAACTACTACTCATTGATATATATTTTTTCATTTCATACCATATCATAAGCATTTACATACATTTTGCATGAGCATCAGTGGCAACAAAAGAAAATTATACATATCATTGCATATCATTAGTACTTTTCTTAAAAGAGAGCTCAGAAAGAAATAAAATCATTCATACATTCATAGGTGCATCCATATGTATATGCATAAAGGAAAATACAATAATATACATGTGCATTTTCACATAGCATCGTCTCACACATCTGTATATTAGTGAAAAGTAAACAAATATTGATATCATCACATGTGTCACATCAATATCATTACAAAGACCAAGTACATCATAAATAATGAATCAAGATAAGTATCTATGAATGAGAAGAAAAAAAATAGAAAATGAACTCATGTTAGAGGCGGAACTCAGCATCTCATATATATCAGTGGATAATGAATCAAAAATGACCAAAGAATGTACCTAATATCATGGAGTACATATCAAATGATCTCTACTAGATCAATATACACCATCTCAAAAGAGAACAAATATCAATCTTGACTCCCACCCTCGGCCTAATCATGAGGGGGAGGAGGTGGAACATCTACTCATGTCAGAAGTGGTGGCAGCATAGTTGCCTTTGAGTGTTGTGCAATACTGAAATACAATGGTGCTCTCTGATCCTCTAGAATAGTTTCACAATATAAGGAAAAGTAGTATGCTTCCCTCTATCCCTGGTGTGTCATAGTACGAGCCTACAGATCTCTCTAATCTCTTAATGTATCTAACTGCTAGTCCCTCTCAGCTCTAAGCTTATTGAGTTGTTGATCACTCTCAAATCTCATCAAATCCAACTGTCTATCCCTATCTGCTAGCAGTGCATCCAAGGTAGTAATTTGAGCCCTCAGCTTCCATCTCTCCCGTTCACACTATGATAAAAGATCTATATTTATGCCTCTATCTATGGGAGGATCCTTTGGAGGAGGTCTTCCATTGCCACTACTCTCCTATTATGTCTCTGACCTCCTAGCCTCTGTTCCTACTATTGCCTTGGTAATAATGGTCCTAGATCTCTACGAGGATGAAAAAATCTCATTCAAGTGCACCTGACCTCCGCTCCTCCACCACCTCGGTCAACTCCATCATCACCCCTATCATATTGGTCATTTCTCTAACCTCTATCTGTAGGAGGGCCCCTACCACCTCTATCACATCCACCTCCATCCCTACCAACCCTATCTCTTCTCCCTCTACCACCCATAGGATCATCATTAGTAGGATCATAATCTAATGCCTCCTCAATCTGTGGTACTATCTCCTCTAGAGTAGTGAACCATGGGAATGTATGTTGATCTAATTAATCCATTTAGTCATCTGTAATCACCCCTTCGATAATATAAGGAAGATAATCCCAACCTACTGCAACCATCTATGTGATCTCTTGAAGGGAATTATCATATGATAGTCGGGCTCCCCACCATGCCTTGTCATCCCTAATATGTGCATAAATAACCTGATCATGTGGCACACCTTGCACTCTGCCATACTACCTTAAAACACATGTAACAATGAAGCACTCAACAATGTACCTAGTGCAACTAATGAGGTACCTTATCTAAAATAAATATGACATCTATTGCCAATATGAGGCCCACTCCTCATAGTCTAGCTATGGTCACCACTCAACCTCAGTCACATCATCTAAGAAACATAGACAATACTCTATCTTACCTAGGTGGCACTGCTGGATATATCCTAAGAACATATATACATATGGATACTCTAGATCCCTCTGCCTGTCTACAATTGATTGTGTCATGGGAATATGCTCTCAGGCCCAAATATGAAGTATCAAGATACCAACTGTCATGCTCTGTGATGAATGGTAAACTATCTCATGAAGCTCTCTATATAACTATGCCAAAATACAGCTACCCCATTCATATCAGTGAGTAGCACCAATCATATCCCCAATCATGTTGACCCAATCACACATGAATCCATGTTGTCATTGGTTTTGCATGAGAATACATCTTATAAACCTAGAAAGAAACATAGGCAGTCACTCATGGTGGGAAAGCATGAAATCCCACGTTATCTAGCATCAAGAAATTGAAGGATCAACAAAGAACCTCTTTGCATCTATAATGGTTATGGTGAACCTAGCCTAAAAAATGAACATGTTGTCCCATAACTGGTATGCACATAATCTCCCACACATCCTTTGGTGTGATAGTGATATCACTTGTCAAAAAATGGAAGGTATTGTGCTGTGAGTTCCATCTCTCAGCAAGAGCAGTCATCAACCCTTAATTTACCCTAAGATTGGGTAAATCCACTAGACTACCTTATCCTAAATGGCCCACCAGTCGCCACTCATCCTCGGTCAGCTGCTCAAAAAGTGCCAATACACAAGTCGGTCTTAGGCATCAGAAGGAAACTACTCCTAAATTCAGTCGCAAAGAATAAATGCACAAACAAATTAGTTCTGGTATCAAGGTAACCTACAGAGATAGATGTAGAATCAAACAAATAATCTTTATGGCTAGAACAATAGTAAAATTCAACAATTTACTACAATAGCCATACTTTGACCATATGCGACCTTGTTCTGACATGGTGCAACTCATTTACTAGATGCGATCCTACATCCTTGATGTGATCCCATTCTACCATGATGTGATTCTTGATATTTGGTTAAAAAGTAGGGGTACATTAACAGGATGCGATCCTCTGATAACCGTGGTGTGTAATTCTATTTAAATGGGATGCGATCCAAGATTTTTGTGTTTCCCAAAGATGACACAGGTTTGACTGCATGTGATCCAAAATACCAGATGTGATCCTAAGCTCTATGAGCTATAACTTCTACAAAACATGATAAAAATTCACACAAAAAGCGTAAAATGAAAGGTCTTGATGTACTCACCGGAGGTGCGTAATGCACAAATCTGTGATGATGACAACCAATCTCAAATTGATGCTTCTCCATGAGGAATACCATCTTCTCTTCAAATCTCAAGTAATTACCAAGGTTAAAAGTGAAAATGAAATGGTAAAATGACCTTTTGGAGCCTATTTTAAGCCCTTGGGGCTCATTTTTGACTTACTGGACACTAATCATATTGTCCTAACTCTATTAGTTTCTCATCAAATCTGTCAAGAATGAAATCAAACAAGAAAAAATCATGTTATTTTAACACAGTAATAATTTTGGAAGAGTTACCCACGTCCTACAACAAATGCAAAATTGATCCAAATATGCAGAAAATGTTCTGCAAGGCTGGCAGAAGTGTTCTGCATTGTTCCTAAACAAAAAGATACATTTTCTTCCATCAGCATCTTGGTTTAACATCATTTCATATTATTCAAAGCTTGAATGTTGAGTATTCAAACTTGTTCAAATGGTATTCCTATCAACACATCTTCACTCCAACTCATATCATAATTGATTCTACTTGATACAATCACATCTCACATCACTTCCTCATTTCCTCCACACTTCAAAGAGGGATTTTCTCTGCATTTCTTTCAATTCTATTCCTGAGGGGCATGGTCATACCTAAAATTAGGTAAATTCTTACTCAAAAATAATCAAGGATTCCAAATCAGGATGTTTATCAAATTGACTTCATCAAGAACTATGTAGACAAGCATCATCAAATGAGTAGGAGCATGACAGTTTTCTTCAATCAAGTTGAGACTGTTGGATAATGGACTTCTTCACAAATCATATCAAGTCATTTATTTATGCCTAGGTAGCCTTATTGTTCAGATCATCTATCCAATAAATTCATATTGACCTTCATTTGATCAAGTTTGGAGTCAGTACTATCAGTTTTAGTTCATTCAAGTTCGGAATCGATATCTTTATATCGATCTTCGTTTGATCAAGTTTGAAGTTGGTGCTATCATTCTTAGCTCAATCAAGTTCAAGGTTGATATCATCAATTGAATTTTTTTCAATCAAGCTAAGTACTCTCAATCATCAAATCAGGGGTAGTTTCATCACTTCATATCAAACTATGTTTTGAATCAGCAACAATTTATTCTTTGAATCCACGCACTGATCACACATAGATTCAAAGAGGGGAAAATGTAATCACCCTAAATTATGCTAATCTAACCAAAGGCCCTATTTTACTTACCTAAATATCTCCCTCTTAATTATGATAATCTGATTATTTGATTATTGGCATAATTCATCAAAATCATTGAAATCCCTAAAATCAAACATCACCTCTTAGTGATATATCATTAATTTATAATTAATTACCTTGTCCTATTTAATAAAATCAACCCCATTAAATACCCTTGGCCAAAGTAATCAATTAAAAAAAACTAATAAATGCTTCTAAATTATAACTCACCACTAAATGACAAGTCAATCTATGAACCAATGAGAGTCGACACACATGGATCACCTCACATGGATCAAGAAAGGATTAATCCTAATCACTCACCAAGAATCTATCTCAACCACTCATTTCACCTCATTTTATATAAAAGGAATAAATTTTGAGCTCATTTGGATCCACAATTTGATAAATTTAAATTGGGATTATGTTTCTAAATTGAATCTAGATGTTTCGTAAATGCTTTCATTTGATATATGATTCAATTACTTTAGGCTTAATTTTTCAATCTAGATGCACTCTAATGGCATTTAGCATTTTAAATCTTCCATTTTAGAGTTGTATGTCGCTAATTTTATGCATATTCTGAGAGCATTTTCATAATTAGGTTCAAATTCATTCTAAATAGGGAGCTATAATTCACTTTTGATTGTTTATGCTTTGATTGATTTCTATTATGCTAAAATTGATCTAATCAGTTATAGAGTGTTGTGTTTTCATATTTTCAAGTACATATGATTAACACATAAAAACACACACAAATACCAAATATGATAATAATCCTATAGAATCTAGTGAATCTCAGAAGTAGAATTTGGAATGGAGAAAGAAATATGATGGTGTAGATGTTTCGCTAGTACCGGATCTTGGTATTGGTCCTACCAACAACTGAATTGAGAGATTTATCTTAGGGGGGAGTATTTAATGATTCAAATTTTACACATATCCTATTCCAATGAGGTATCGGTTGCAACTAGGTTATTACTGGTAAATGTGAAGTGACATTAATGATGACAAGATGGTTTCAAGTGATTGATGTGAAAATTAAAATGTTTGCATCAACAATAATTAATTCAAGAAGGAATATCAATCATGATATTTCACAACTTTTAAAAAGGGTTAAACATCCAAATCATTTGGAACTATAACTCGAGAAGGAAATTTGTGAATGTACAGAGCAATGAAAGTAGATTCATGGAACCCAAGTTTGTTGTTCATGGTGGTGTAAAAATAAGAATGGAGAAAGGGTTTGAATTGAAATAATTTGATCATGGTCATAAAAAGCAATTGGAGTTTGGTTTTCCCATAGATGGAATGTAGAAATTTGGAAATCTAGGGCTCGACATTTGGGGAGAATTTATGTGGTGCAATGATAGAGGATTCATATAGTTTGTGGTGAGTCAGTTTCAACGTGAAACCTTAGTATTATACATGCCTTACAATGTGACGAAGGAAGTAATTGAGGAAATTACTAGTTTGTATAGCATTGGGGAAGTATCTACGAAGGAAACTATCAGCTATGAAGAGGTAGAAGCCCTCATGATGATTGGTAGGAATTAGTGTTCTTTTCAAATATTTACCACTGAAGATCCTATCATAAGATATGTTTCTCAAGGAATGTCTTACAAAATTCAATTTCATAATCATGATGGTTCAACTTCTATTGTGGTTTTGTATATGTCCTATAAAATGGTGAATTAGAATATACAAATGGATTTATGAAAAATTTTGTTAGACAATTTGAAGATTGAATGTGAAGAAGTCAGAAGAAGTCAATTAGAGTTTCTATTTTGGTTTTTTGGTCATGTGCTTAGTGTTCTATCTCATGAGATATTTTCCTGGAAAAGAGAATTTTGTGTGGCAGACCGACATTAGACTATCAATAATTAGATTTACAAGTACCTAGAAGGGTTGGAAGATAAGGTAAACGCCTATAATATTTCATGGATATTTAGGATAATCTTAGCTCTAGATTGGTGGTTGTTGGTGCCTTACCAACAAAGGAAATTGAAGGAGGTCCCTCTTTGGGAAAAAAAGAGCTAGAAAATATGATTGACCTGGTTCTTCTTCTAGAGTAATGAGGATAAAGATAATTGAGAAAGAGAGAAATTTTTACTTTTTTAGAAAGTGAAGAAGAATATTCAAAAGAATAGACAAAATTGATGGAACAAGAGGAGAAAGTAGTGGTTTCTCAAAAATAATTAGTTGATGTTGATTTTGACACTCTTAAAAGTATGTTGGTTAAGGGACAATTTGACAGAATCGGTGGTCTATGGATTGAATGCTCTTCATTCGACAGAACCTTGGTGTTGAATTTGTTGATTGATCATCTGATCAATAATAAAATTTTGGTATCTAGTATATCTAGTATGCTTCCTTGAGAAATGGTAGTATAAATAGAGAACAATTTGTTGGATTTTAGTACTGATTATTGGATTGTAGAAAATAAAAATTAAGAAGAAGTGTGGTAGTGTGATGCATAAACTATCCTTTCTTATTAGTAAAACAAAAGTTTGTATTGAATAGATCAATAATGCCTACCGGTATTGCCTTTGCTGGCCTTCTATTGTTGAAAAATTCAAAGTTCATTGTGAAAAGATTGAGACAGAGCTCAATGAGCTAGGGAAAAAATATTAAATATTTAAGGATAGAGATAGAAAGAAAAGGATCAGAGTATGTGAACTTCAGGAAAAGTTGTTATTAGAGAAAAGATAAAGAGAAGACCTAATCAACACATTCTATCTTGTGAAGGACATGATTGAAGTTAGAATGGAGCATGTTGTTGGAATCATAACCGATGCAGAGGAGTATGAATAGAGGTCTTAGCTTTGGGACTGGGTGAAATCATTTGAAAAAATAGTTGAATGTGATAGTTTGTGTTCCCGCATGGAGGCAGAAGTCTCCGAGTGGAAGAATGAATTTCCAATTTTGAAAGAAAGGTACTCGAAGGAATTTTCAATAAAATCTATTGTGTTTTTTATTAAGTAAACCATCTTTTATAGGGCACCTGAAACCCAATTACAAAGCTAAAGCAAAATTTTTCCCAGACCAAAATATAACAGAACAAAAGATGAAATGGGCTAACACCAGGGCCACATCAAAAAACAAACTAAACAACTAAAGATGAAAACAAAACATAGGGATAGCCAAAAAAGCTAGGGAAAATTTTTAGGAGATTTTCCCAAGTAGGCTAACCACTTTGGACTCGAGGATCTTCATCTTGGCTGTAGATTCCTTTATCTTCTAGAGATCAATCAGAATTTCATTCTCTCTCTTCTTAAAATTAATTTCTCTAGTCCTCTTTCCAGGTCCCTCATCAGGCTTCTACTCTTGTTCCATGCTATTTTTGGCCGCATTTGTGCCCTCAAGTTTTTGTTCCATTTTTTCAATTAGGATCTTGATATGCTCGTAGGAGGCTTTCAAGATGTTGAAGCTCTTCTCTACAATTTTTTTAAGGGTCACCTCAAACTGAATCATTTTTTCCTCCATCTTACTAACCCTGGTGTTAAGACTCTTATGGTCTTCAATAGTACCATCACTGTTGGTGTTGTCTGTCTCTTTGGCTCTGTTCTTGATTTCCCACACTTCATGGTATAGCCACTTGATAGACCTGTAGTTGTGCAACATACTATTTCTGGCATTGTTGAGAAGGTTGAGCTCCGTTTCCCTCGAATTATCACTGAGAACCACCATAGTCGGGTCAATCATCTCCTCTAGTTTTATCCTACCATCCTCACCTTTGATAAATTTGGGATTAAGGACCTCCCTATTTATCCCCATTTTGGTGGTCTTATCATCAAATTTGCACCAAACCATCTTCCCCCCTTGTGCAGAAACATAGCAATAGAAATCATTGTCTTACTCCTCTTTTACCGAGATGTGGGGCTCAAAAACTGGGGAGAAGGGTTTTCCTAGTTAGTACCATCCTGCTCATCCTTGAGTTTGACCTTTTCCTTGTCACTAGACCTAGGGGTATTTCTGTGAATCTAGTCCTCAGGAGTCTTCCAACTAGTGCTATCTTCCATGTTCTTGCTCTTTTTATTTTGGTACTTCACAATAGCGGTCTCCCTTTTATTTTTTCCTTTTCTTCTGGAAATATCTTCTTCATAATCATTTTTCATCCCTTCCTCCTTATCATTATACTATTCCTTAGAAGAGATCACAGTTGTGGTATGTTTCTTGGAAGGGGTAACGACTTTCTCTTTTTATATTAATGATTACTGGTTGCACGCTTCTTAGAGGAGGAGCCTAGAGCTTCTTCTTAATGTCAACATCTTCCTGGCCCTCAGAGTGTAAACCCTCACTGTCTTCAGTCTCCGAGGGGACATAATTAGAGCCAGAGACATCCATTTTGTCCTTTGTATCAGCGAATAAAATCTATTATGTTACTTTAAATATCTTTCATATATATATATATATATATATATATATATATATTTATTTTTATTTTTTTAATAATTTTTGACCCTTTTCTATTATGGAAAAAATCAGGAGAGAATTCAGGTTACATTTACTCAATGGGGAGTATTTTGGAGTGCAAGTTAAATGCTATCATTTTGAAGAAGTTTTTGAAGTTTTTCCATTAATGCCAAAGGGGGAGATTGTTAGTATTGTTGCTTCCATTAATTTTTATTGATTTCAAAACCTCCATACCAACACTCTGGGCGTATCGATTGGTTCTTGGCAGTATGTGGTATACCCTTTTGTTCATTGGTATGTGAACATGAATTTTGGTTGAGAATTTATTATGTTTAGTATCCCTTTAGGGAAAAGTGTACATTAATATATTAGTTCTTCATATTCATATGTACTCTTGTATGGTTTTGGTGTTTGGATATTCCTATAACTTTCTGTTAGTTTGGGTGCTTCAGCTACAACATACTATAGACATATTTCATCTAGTGGTGAAAACTTCTTTATTTTTTCATATTTTGGACTTAGTTGTGATATTCAAATGGCTTAGGTAAAATGAATTGTAATACCTTAAACCTGACCTATCTATGGGTTTTATTGTAATGTGTTCTTATGTATGTCCTAGATTTAGGATCGGTGCTTTGCATTAAATGTAAATGTAATATTTTTTGCATCAGTGTTGTCACACGCTTGGTGTGAAGGTGACATATGTAAGATCGTATATTGATTACTGGTACATGTTGTGATAGAGATTAACCATGAACTAATCATGCATTTTCAGATGCAGTTTATAGAGTTTGTGATTCAATTATGATATCTACTTTTGTATAAGGGAAATTATCCCGATAAGCAGTGAGCCTTATTGTATCGAAAGTGAGCCTTATTATATCAATAGTGAGACTTATTATACCAGAAATAAACCTACTTGTAGTGAGAACATATGGTAGTGAGACTGTAAAAATCACCATACTAGTGTCACCTTAGCATGTTTTTTACATTTGATGAGAATTGTCTTCTTTGTGGTTTTTCCAAATTTAGATTCCACGTAAAATTTGGTGTTCTCTATGTTAGTATGTTTGTGTTCTTAATGATTACATTTATGTATATGTTTTATGTGCTTAACCAAAAATCTAAATTCACTAATACTATTGTTTGTGAGTTGACCAATAGAGGAAAAAGTTTTATAAGTTGTGTGGGAATAACTAATTCACCCCCCTCTTAGTTATTCAACCTGTTCAACATCCCTACACCCTTAAAACCTATCACTAAACACAATTTTCCCTCTAGTGTCTTCTGAACCAAGCAAGGAATCTAACATAGATTTTTGCATGGGTCTCTTTGTAGGGTTAGGCATCCTAGGATTCTTCTTAGAACCCTATACTACCTCTTTCTTCTTAGGCATTTTGAAATTTTAAAATACTCAACTAAACTTATCTCAAAGAATACTGGAGTATCTAGTTGTGACCTTTGCTAAAAAATTCAACCTATTCTTCCTTGTCACAGAGCTCACACCATGCAATCCTTCAACTCTGAATGAAAAATTAGAGCCAAAATTCACTATTTAATATCACCTTTCACAATTCCTTTATCCTTTAATTCAAGCATGAAATTCATACTCCCAACCTTTTAAAATCCTCATATGAGATCAAATTACTTTTACAGTATCGGAGTAACCGATGAACAACTTGCTCTTCCTCTGGTGGTGATTTTTGCAAATATTAAGAGAAGCATCAAGGAGAACTGTAATATCATGAATGGAGTGAAGCTAGTTTTTTTTGCTAGAGTTAAGACTCCTAGCACCAAAGTCAATTCCTCATCCCAGTGGGAGAATACCATTTGGCTTTCCCCCCTCCTAGCTAGATCAAATCCAATTTTGATGGTGTGATGAAGGGTAATCTGGGGTCGTCTGGATGTGGCCACATTATTTGGGATGACTAGGCTAAATTTCATGCTGTCGTGGTGTTCCCTATTAGCATCCAGACCAATCATGTGGTGGAGGCTATGACTCTCCTTCAAACTTTAAAAATAATAAAAGAGAACATGCCTTCAAACGTGTGGATTGAAGGTGACTCTATGAACATTTTAAAATGCATTAAAGGGTGACTAAGCCATCATGGTCTATTAAGGATATTATTGAAGAAGCTCAGATAATCATTAATTCATTCAAGCATGTCATTATTTCTCATAACTTCAAGGAGGCTAATTGTACTGTGGATTTGTTAGGCAACATCACAGTCAGCGCCGAGGAAATCATGAATTGGCATGGTGGAAATGATTTGATTGTCAATTTGAAGGCCAATTTGGTGTTTGATATGACTCACAACAAAAGAGAAGATTTGGAAAATATTAAAAAGCTTTGATGAAAAGACGCAAGTTAATTAATGCAGTTAAAAGGGTTATGGAAAGTCTCAACTTTCCTGAGGTGGCTAAGTGTAGACATGCATATATTTACATTGTGATCAATTTGAATTCTGCCATTGTGTCTTATCTCTACGTTGTTTTTGTCATTTCTATTGAGAGTTTGTTCTTTGATGGCAGCATGGGTGGAGGGCTTAACTGTAGGGAGCCCAAGAACTGGAAAAAATGGAAGAAAAATACTGAGGTATGGGATAAGCTCATGAAGGGTGGGCTCATTATGTACATGGAGTGCCTTCCTTGGTTCAGAGATGAAGTAATGAAGGATTTTTTTGAGAGCTGGAAGGATGATACCATGACTATTGCAGGAATGGATGTTAAAATTACCGAAGATCTTATTGCAGAGGTGTATGGGTTGAATACCAAGGGCGTGAATTTTTATAGAGACAAAAAGACCTCCCAAAAGGCCATTATGTGCTTCCCTAAGGACAAGGCAGAAGCTGAGAGCTTAGTGAAGGACTCTGGTGGCTCTTATGATGTGGACACTATCAAAGAGATCTGAGTGAATGTGATTACTACTATCATGGATTATATCACCCTAGATGGTAGGTATAAAAAGACTCACTCCTACCATTTTGTGTTGCTTTGTCATTTCAGACATAAGGTTAGGGTTTCCATCCCATTTTATCTACTGCAGTCCCTTCACCATAGCATAATTGATCATAGGAAGAAAGAGAGAAAGCCCATTTTGTGCCTCATTCTCTTAATTTTTGAGCATGTTAAGAAATTTTTTGCTAGTAGATCTCTTATCCTTTTTCCTAGAGACTCTGGTTCTACTAAGGCTTTGGGTAAACAAATTCAGGAGGGTGAGGATAAAGCAGAGTTGATAGTGGGAAAAAAAAAAAAAAATTGATAAGAAGGATGGAATGGATGCAGACTCTGAAGGTGAAAGTGTTGATGGCTATGCAGATACGGATTATTTCCCCCACACCCAGTCTAATGAGGAAAGAAAGGAGTCCCTGTCAATTTTGGTGAGTGATTATGGTGATGAAGAGGACAAGAATGTGTTTTCCCATGAAGCCAAGGCTTAAGGTGATGACCCTGAAGACAAAGATGGGAATATGGGGGGTCATAAGGTTCCCATTTTGGTTAATTATGCTAGCTCTGGAGATCATGATGTTCCTATCTCACCAAATCTTGAAGTGGTCATGGAGGTGCAGTCGGAGAGGAAGGTGGATAATGAGACTCCAGGATTGGAGAATATTAACAAGGGTAATTTCCCTTCTAGCTCTAGGAATATTCCCTTCGCAAGAATGGTTGACATGCAGGAATGGAATGTTCAACTCCTTCAAGAGGACATGGATGATAAGATTGATCCGCCTTTCGGTGTTATCCAAACTATGAAGGTGATGTTGATGTATTTTTTCTGCCTTATGAAATGGGTATTCAAGGAAATAAAAAGCCTCAATCTTAGTTTATGATCCCTCTCTGCTAAAGTTGATCTTCTTTAGGGGAATTTGGATATTGGGTTGGCAAGGATTGATGGCCGAAAGGATAAAGAGGAGGAGAATAAAATGAAGGATTTGTGGGACAGAATGGATATCTTGGAGAACACTCTGAAGAAGAACATGAAGGATAATAACCTTTTCATGGGTTGTGCGATGGAGTGCTTCAACACCATCAAGACGGAGCTAGATGTTGGGTGTCCGACTATGAAGATAGAGGATTACAAAGAGGATGAGGATGATTCTATCTCGGGAAAGCAGATTTGATCTACTAAAAAGAATAAAATTCAAGACAGGATCCTAGAACTCTCAGACTTTGACGCTGCTCTCAAGAAGGTGTATGAGGCAAAGAAGGAGGCGGAGAGAACTCTTTTGGAGTTTTCCTAGGTCCTGTGTTCCCCTACTTTAGTGATGGTTTTTTTTTTGGTTTTTGGTTGTTGGGTGGTTTAGTTAGTTTCTAGTTTTTTTTCTGGTTTTTGCGTTGGTTCTGGGTTTTGTGGGGTGGTGTCCAGCCCTATTTCAGTTTAGCGATCTTTAAGGATATTCCTTTTTTTTTAATGCTTGTAAGGGGTTTCGGGGCCCCCTAAAACCTGATTTTACCAGCAATCAAAAACCGATGAGCTACTTGATTTCACTCTTGCAAGATGGCGATAGCACCTTTTTTTATGTCGCAAAAATATTTTTCTTTAGTTTTATGCCTTATGCAAGTTAGTAACATATGACCTTGGCTTTATTGCAAAATCGCATTTTTCATTCTTACTGATTGTTTCAATACTGTGATATAGCGATACGTATCACCATTTCATGGGTCTCTTATTACTTTGGGATAGGGGTTTTGTGAAATAGAGATATTCATTTTTTTATATTCTTATTGCTACTTTGCATACCCTTCATTCTATTTAAACATAGTTCCTTGCAATATGACGATAATAACATAGTTTTTTTTCTTTTTTCATCACTATTTCACAAGTTGTCTTTTGTGATGATAAACTCATTTTGTGAAATGATGATTTTGATAACATTCATTTTATGTGAGCATTTTAAAATATCACCTAATTTTGTATCTAATTGTTCGATGGGCATAAATTTACGTACCAAAGTAGGTGTCTAATTGCACCTAAATTTGCACCTGCTTATTTTGCTAGGCACAAGAAACACCAGAAATAGCACCATCCTGATTAATAGTGCTAATGTTTTTTAAAAATAGAGGAAGAATACATTAAAATAGTTAGTGGAAGCAAAAAATAGAGGAAAAAATGAGCTAATCATATGGAATTGATGTAGTGTATTGATTGTAGTTTAGGCTTGCAAGGATACGAGGCTAGTGATTTTCAACAATTGTCTAATTCCTGCAAGTCCACAACATGCAAGCTCAATTAATGGTTAACACCATGAAGATGCATTAGATAAATTCACCTTTTTCTTCTACCATGTGTCTAATCACCATGCATAAGACTCCAACTCTGAAAGTCTAAACTGGGACCCGATTTTTTGGCTACGAGGCTACATCCAAACTTCTTCTTCAATATAAATTATTTTATTGCATGATCTCAAACCAACATCACTTTATCTACAAACTATTGTGAGGGTGTGATGAGACTTTTTATTAATATTAAATGACTCATCGTAAGATCACAACTTTAAAAATGTTTGAGCCTCTGACAACTCGCTCACATCTTATACACTAACACGTGGCTACTTATTGTTATTTCATGGGAAAAACCTCTCACTGCCTTCTCAAGTTGTGGTGCTATGAAAAAAAAATTCATAACTGTCATAAATCCACTCATAGGTTTACAAATATTAGTCATTCAAAATTATGACCATTGCAAGGGTGTGAGTTGTCATCATTCACTTTTCTCACCGTCTCCTTCAAGCAATGACACATGGTCATCCTTTTCCACTTCACAAGCTAGTGTGTGCATAAATGTTGACACACTTCTGTGAATCATTCCATCTAAGGTTGCTCAAGAATGAGGCCTCAAATATCGATCCATAGCTCTCTAGTCATGGAGTGCAAAGGTGTGAAATGGAGGCCCTCAGATTGACCTAGTTAGTGCCTATGCAAGTA
>MU228010.1:2998979-3009828 GCA_018584345.1 Thuja plicata
CTCCAAAAGGCCAAAAACTAGGTCGATTCTATCATCCAGGTGGTCCTCGAAGCTTCGGCCTTTTTGGTGTTTCGGACCTCCGAGATGTCTGAAACACCAACAAGTTTGAATCTTCAAGGATGTTGTCTGCCTTACAGGGTTTCAGACATTTGGAGTCTGAGATCCAGTTTGGACTTTCAGCATCCGAAGAACCATTTCAGACTTTCGCACACCAAAAATATTCCAGGTTCCATTTGATCGACTGCTCTTTCACAATTTTGGCCTTATCAGACTCCGAACCAGTTTTTGGCGCATGAAACCCTGAAAATGTTGAAAGTGAAAAAATCTGCATTTCTTGCTACTTAGAGAGATTTTTACTCCTTTTTTCCTAGATAAGTTAGTTCTTTTTAGTTTCTTCTGCAAATAAAATAATGATACTAGCATATTTCATTGTAGGAATTCCTGAGAAAAAGACCGCGTCACCAATGAAGTACTTATACAAGGGGGACACTCCCCCTTCCAAGATTGGCAGAAAACACATTGAGATCACCAATACTGATATTGGGAATGTATATTGGGATTAATTCATTACAATATGTTCCCAATCGGCTAGGAGATCCGAGGACTGCACCTCACTAGTCCTGTCAGGCCTAGTTACCGCAATAGCCCACCTAGTGGTTGTCACATCATCTGAGTTGATCATGAATTTGGAAAACCATTATGACTCAAATAAAAGGGTGGTCCAGAATACAGAGGGACAAGTGGTATTGGATATTAGACCGGACATCATAGCATAGGTCTTCCACCTCTACAAAGGCATAGACAAGTTCTATGACGTCTTCATAGAAAAGGGAAACATATGGATCAACAACAAAGGGGAAGAGGCGTATGAAATTTTCAATGAGAATTACCTCGAGCAACCTCTCCCCAAAAATAGGCTAGACAAGATATACCTCAGGAGGGGGTACATGAAAGAGGATATCCAGGAAGCCCTAACATTACTAAGCTAGGTATATGGATTACCTCAGTCTATCCAACTGGAGAATTGGATGACCCTCTTAATAGAGAAATTTAGAGGCCATAAGTCTAGGTTCAATTGGGGAACCATCATCAGTGACAGGTTGGATGAACATCTAGTGGCAATAACACACAACCCTAAATTCTATATGATTACCTACGTGGTGTACTTATTGGCAGCACGGGCATACTATCTGGGACTCGCCAAGAGGGGAAACATAAATGATCCCAATGCATGGCCTCACATTGTGTACCCCTAGTTACAAAGAAAGGTAAAGATGTCAAAAGACATCCCAAACTATAGGATAGTCAATGACACCTTCACCTTCACAATCATCTAATCCATTTAAGGTGATTTTGCGAAGAGGATGTAAGAGGAAGCAGCCACCAAGGCGAGGGCCATTGGGGCTTACTACGTACAATATAAGACATTCACTTACATCCGAGTGGTAGGGTCTACCTTGAGACCTAATAAGTTGCCCCAATATCCATCCGATTGGATAATCACCTTAGAAATGGCCAAACATCTTGCTGATGCCTGTGAACATATCAAGCACAAGAAGAATCATTGCTAGGACTTCCCTATTTCTCTAGGCCCATAAAATTTACAATATATGAAGGTCTGCAAACCATTATCCTTTGAATGAGATGAATTCCCACTACAGATCTATAAAATAGTCCACCAAGGTTTGACCTGATAGGTACATACAGCCACATCATTGGGAGGTTCTATATCCATGAACCACATCTGGAAGACCATTGAATAAATTATGTAGATGATCATGAGGTTAGGATCTGGGATTATTGTAGGATGTCCCTCACCCTTTCACAGTACACATTGGAGACCTCAATTCCTCTAAAGGTTTGGGAGAAGGATTTAGACAGGGTATTAGAATACATTTACAGTGGATAAAATATATGATAGGCCCATCATGAGTGTCAAAGTTCATAAAGATGAGAATGATGACATTGAGTTCCGAGCTAGGCATGTACTCTGAACAATGGAAACTTGGATCCAAAGGCCCTATAAATGGATCCAATCCCAGTGAAAACATTAATGGATCCACCCAAGAAGGTGGATAAATAGCGTGGGGAGAAGAATACATTGCCACAATACAAGAAGGCGCCACCACAGAAGCCAAACACAGTGTATGGCCATGAACGCGCAGTAGATTATGGGTCAATTCCAAGGCACAAGGCTCCCAAGACTAGAATGACTAGGAAGATAGATCCTCCATTGGTTTTAGCATAGGCTTTTCCAAACGAAGGGCCATCCACTTCTGTACAATCTCTTCCTACCACTGAAAAGGGTAAGAAAACATATCAAAGGAAGAGAAATTCTATGTCCCCAAAATTGGAAATAGTACACGAGGAACCAGAAGAAGAGGGAGAAGAAGAAATGCCTCTATTCAAAAGGACAAGGTCTCATAATAGGAGAGAGAAGGAGGCTACCAGGAAACACCAAGAAGATCCCAAAGAATAAGATAATCCCTTGGAGGCATTAAGATTAGATGAGTTCTAGATGTCTGACTTTGAAGGTCTAGAGGTCTTTTCAGACCAATGGAAAGATACACCAGGTAATACAATGGGGTACAAAATGGGAGGTCCATCTCTCTTTCATCCATAGGTAACCTTCACTCCACCTCCCACTTAGTTCACTAATCCAATGCCTGAAGTACCTATCATGGAAGTGACCTCTAATACAGATCAAAATCTTGGAGATCAAGACACCCCAATCACCCAAGATATCACAGGGGATGAGGCCACAAGAGAGACACTCACTACTACTCCAATGCCTCAAATTCCTACTCCACCAGCTACTCTCTTTCCTCAAATCCCTACTCCACCACCATTTATCCCAACTCCAACACTAACTCTGCCTCCAGCTACTACTCTCCCATATCCCATTCCGACTCTCCTTACACATACTCCACCACCATCAATCTCTTTTCCTTGTTTCATCCCAGCCCATGGAGGATCAGTGAGTGTAGAAGCTATGTCACCTTTCAAAACCACATTGATGTCATGACCAGTCTTAATATTGAAGTATCAATTAGCTCCTCATAACATGAATACAAAGACAAGGAAAAAAAAGATGAGGTAGTGACAGAATAAGAAAAGGAAGAAGAGGGAAGGGAAGAAAGAGAAGAAGGGGAAGGAATGAATGAGGAGGAACAAAGAAAGGAATGGGAAGAAGGGTGAGATAAGGAAGTAGCCCCGGGGCCCCAAAAATTGGATACAATCCTTAAGGCTGCCCCATATAAGCCAGTCACCACATTTAGTAAACCTACATGGTTCACTAAATAAATTCAGTTGAGGAAAAGAACTTACACAGATGAAGATGAGGGGGAAGATAAAAATATGTCTTATTTAGGGAAATCTTTTCATCAAACAAGGATTGTATTACCAGCACAAACAATGTCCTATGTCACCCAAGACACTAGGCCTCGCTAGAAGGCACAGGTTATAGTTCTTTCTACTAGCACCTCTCAAATGCAAGAAACTCCAGAAGACTACATCTTTGAGGAGGTAGATTTGGGGGAGCCCACCAGGGAAGGGAGAAAGACACTGGAAGACTTAGGGCTTAAACATGCCTTAGAGTTCATGAGTAAGGATGAGGAGACCATAAAATCATTGACAAAATAGAATGAAGCTCTGAAGAAATTCATTCACAAGATGGTTGGTCCTATTTACCCAAGTTGTCCAAAGGCCTCATTAAAGACAGTATTAGAGAAGAGGAACAACCCAGACTTGTCGGTAGGTTTGACATCGTCCTTCATCCAAGAAAGTGCAGATTGGAAAGGAGATTTTGAGCAGCACAAGGAAGAGGCCATAGAATAGGTATTCAAACCTTACAGGATCATTTTGGTTGAAGCCACAAATTTAATAAAATTGATGGAGAACGAAGGTGGTTTAGAGTCTGAGACAAGAAAATAGTGAGCAGACCTCCAAGACTTACAAATAATTAAGAAACAATGCTTCCAGATCTTGGTAAAGATATATGAGGGTGAAGAGCTGGACAATTTTGAGACTTGGATTAAGCACATAGTCAAGATAATTATTGTCTATGAAAAATTTCAAGCCTCCATATTGGAAAAGAAAAAAAAGGTCTTGGAATGGGTAGAAGAAATAGATGTTTTCTTCATAGGGATTGGCCTCGACTTGTACCGAGATGAAAATAAACATATCTTACGGCCATCAAAAGAAGTGGTCCAACAGTTTAGGGATATTATGGTAGGTATCAATACTAAGGAGGCCTTACAATAGTTGTTCTACTCGAAGGAAGAAATGTTAAGGATGTCAGGACACAAAGAGGAGATCCAGTCATTTGCTTCTGAATTGACTAGATTTAAAGAGAAGCAAGAACAAAAAGTCAACAAGGTGAAAAGGAAGAAGATAAACTATGAAGAAGTTTAGGAGATCATACAAAGTCTCTAGGCTGCACATCCAGAAGTCTTCCCAGACTGACTCCTCGGACCCCTTAAGAATTTTGGGGAGGACAGTCTCAACACTTAGCAATTTCCTCCTAAGGCAATTTTTGGCCTTTCAGCCTCCTTAGGAAATGTAAATTTCAGACCTTTTCTACCTTCAAAGAATTTTGTCCTTCTGGGCTTGTGAGACATTTCCTCTTTTTGGCCTTTTCGGCCTTTTGGCCTCCAAAAAGGTTGAAAATTTCAAATCTCCAGAGTCAATTCGACACTTGGCTATTTTTTGGATACTAAAAACTTTAGAGTAGAGGTCGGGGGCCGAAAAACTTGGTGCTTTCAGTGAGATCATCTTTTTCATGCCAGTTGAAATCCACATCATATTGATGGTTAACTTGAGTTCATTTTGGAAGGACTAAGGGTCCCTTATTAGTTCCCACCGCAAGAAGAACCCCCAAATGAAGGTTCCAAGGAAGAACTCCAAGAACCAAGAAGAAGACTCCAATTCACAGAAGAACCCCTATCTATTTTCCCCTTCTTTCTTGACAAGTTTGATCCCTCTTGCAAGGACAAACTGATTGTAAATGGATTTAAAATCCATGCAAGCTATTCAATATTAGTTAGCAATAGTTTCTTTTCAGCTAAGCTTTAGTTTTAGTTTATTTTCATAAATTTAGACTCTCTGATGCCCTAATTTTGGCATTTAGAGTTGGTAGATCAAAAAACTTTATATATTGTAATCAAATCAATGTAATGGGGTCAGATTCCTAATGCAATAAAAATCTACATTTGGTGCTTCATTCATGGTGTGTCAATTTCTGACATCTATATGAAATTGGTGAATATGTGCATATATTGTTCATTATTTTCAAAGATCCTTTTATTTTGTTGTGTTTCAAATTCGCATTTACATTAGTTGGAGTTTGTTGTGGTCTACCTACCTTGTTGTGACGAATGCATGGAAGGGATCGTCTATTGGGCTTAACAATAAATCTATCTTGTGGGTGCGCACATCTTGGTGGATTCATGATTTGATAGATTTTGAATATCTTGCACGAGTGAATTCATCTTCTCTCCAAATGCTTGCATCCATTTGGTATAGAATTGTGAATTTGTTTGATTTATACCTCGTGGGTTTGTTCCAAATCTCTCCATCATTCAATTTGCAAGGAAGGGTTTACAACATTTTATATCTGTAGGATTTCATTTCAGAAATTTTATTTATTTCTTGTTACCTTACTCCCTTAAATTCTATTGTAAGTCTAAAAGTAATCATCTCGAAAATAAAAAATTGCATTTTTATTTCAAACACCAATATTTGTTAAAACAGAGAATACCAAAAAAGTACTAAAGTTATTTTGTATTTTGATGTATTGAATATACCAGCAAAGGCCTCCTCATGATCAACATTCACATTTATCTTCAACCAAGTAACCAAGCAGGTTGTGACCCAACTCTGGAGAACCTTGGGAATAACTTTGGTATTCTTTCAAGAGAGGAAATTGAATCTAGAGATCCTAGCAAGTTGACTTGTGTAAAAAAAATGCTCAGCTATAAGGAGGGTCTCAAGACTAAAAATCTGGAAAACATTGGATCTTTCTCCTTGGAGCAGTTTGAGCAAGTGCTTAGATCATCTCCGAAGATAAGTGAGTTCATTGAACTCACTCACCATTGTAAACCTCGCAGTGACAAAGGGAAAAAAAAAGGAGAACTCCTTTCACCATCCTGTCAAGTCACAGAATCTTCTTGGACAACAATCACATTTCATTGTCCCAATTGTTCCCACAGCATAACATCAAAATCAAAACTTGCAAAATGAGAATTTTCAACCGCCTCCTTTGATGGCTTTCTTCGCTAATGCACAAAGTTCACCATTGAATTTTGTTGGACAGCTCCATGAACTGCCCAAGAATCTGGAAGGGTTTTGCACATGTTTCATGTATGGCGAGTCAAGAATAGTAGAAGAGTACATCCGTGCCTTCAAATAAATTTGCAACCAAAAAGAGATTGCCCACCAGGACGTTGTCTGTTGCCTTTTCCCTTACACTTTGGGAGAATTTGCATACAACTGGTACCTTAATTTTCCAAGGGGATCTATCTCTGCATGGAATGAATTTGAAACCAAATTTATTAACCAATTCAAATTGTATGTGGATCTAGCTGCAATACATCACCAATTCATTACAACAAGAAAAGATCCCAAAGAGCTCATCGCCATGTTCAACCACTGCTTCCATAAAATGCATGAAAAGTTGGAAGCTCATTACACTATACCAGAGACAGCTTTTATACAAGTTTATCTTAAAGATTTGGACCTGTTCACCTCAATTTTCCTTAGAAGACTTCCTCCTGCAGATAGAGACATGATGGAAAATGTATACAACGAGGTCATTACTTTTACACAACAAATGGATCCACAAGAAGGGAACTTTGCAGCCATGCCCATCGTTAAAAACACCGCTGCCCCACATCCATTTGTAGAAAATAATCAAACTCTGGCCACTCACATGCCATCGATGAATCCAATTCCACCACAACCATTCGTATCCCTACCACCATCCATCACTTACCCGAGCTAAAATTCCCATAAGGAAGTGTTTGTAGAGAAAAGAGTTGTGCCCCAAACTAAACCCGATACTGTCATGGCCTCTGAGCTAGATGTCATGAAGAAAACCTTGTCACAACTCACAAGTAAGCTCACCAGGATGAAGTTAAATCCATCCCAAAACCAAGGAGGATACTAGCAGACATCTGCCAATCTGAATGCCTATCCACAGAATACAAATCGAGGTTTCAATACCTACAACAATAACAATACATAAGATAATCCATTTAGGAAGCAAAGGCCCACTAGGCCATGGAACACCCAACCAAACAATGGTAGCATCCCTGCAGATAATGGAAACACATACGAAGCTTCGGAAGAAAATTTTCTCGGGGCTCCAAACTCATACCAAGGCCATGAAGGATACAGAGGAAACTCTTACAACCATCATACTCAGAATCTTGATGAACCACCCGTTCAATTCAATGCCATGATGTTTGATTCTTACGAGTGTAGAAATGGAGAAGGTTTAGATACATACACAAAAGAAGAAGAGTTTGTGTTCCCAATTTAGAAAGAGGAGGAACCTGAATACTCTAAAGTACATGCCTTCCAAAATGATCACCGGAATTCCTATAACCTACAAAGTAGGAAAGAACCTCTCACTGATGGTATACCTCCTAGAAAACAACTAACTCCCCCAGATCCTCAGGCCAGCAACAACCCCATGCCTCCTAAAGGGCTGAATGCTCCTACAAATCCTCCCCCAGATGCATTTTTTGGTTACAAGTGCGCAGCATGGTCAAGTGAAAAATATAGTGCAGTCGAAGAGTTGAAAAAGACCAAGGCAAACATATCGATGTTTGAATTACTACAAGGTTGCCCGTCTCAAAAGGAATCCCTTTAAAAAAATTTGGACCATTCAAAGCAAGGTCTGTCAGCCAGCAGTACAAGAGCACCCACATCCAATGTTAATAAAACTGAGGCTTTTCCCGCAATGCTCAAAGACAAGATGGAGGTACCCTCTTTCCTACTTAGCTTGTCTATATTTGGGAAGAATTTATATAATTTCTTGATTGATTCTGGAGCATCGTGCAATGTCATTCCCTTATCAATTTGCCAAAAATTAGGGATGGTACCTTAAATAACCAACCGGGTAGTGATACAACTGGATAAAACTAAATTCAAAGTAATTTGTGTGCTCAAAGACATACATATTCAATTGGTTGCATATCCAAGGATACAAGAGCACATAGATATACATATAGTGGACATCCCTGAAACCTACAAAATTTTGTTGAGCCGAGAGTGGACCAGATGTCTGAGGGGTTGGTTGTCTATAGATTTCACTCAACTCTAGCTACCCTGGAGAGGATTGAATAATCAGATCAAGCTAGGTGTAGAACCAAAATTGAAAAGGATGATCACATAATATAATGCTCCTAATGAAGCTATGTTCACACAAATTGACTTAGGCACTTATCGGATGGACAACATCCTCGTGTTTTAAATCTGAGAAGGGGAAGATTCATACCATAGTCCCATCCAGGGCCTCCTAGAGTTACCCATCAGTGACGACATCTGTAGAAGTTTTATTGATAGCACTACAACAAGCCTAAGGCATTTGGGATAGGATGTTGATCCCAACATCTTGTTACTACCAAGATACTGTCGATTACACCAAGAAAGACATTTAGATTTCACATGCCCCAAATCCTAGGAGGCACTGTCATGAATATTAACCCAAATCGCCCTACCAAAGAAGGTACAGGAAGCACAGGTGGTGGAAGAAGGCTTTAAGGTGGTAGATGAGAGTAACCCCATGCCAAAGGAAGAAATCCCAGCCAATCTAAGTCAAAACAGTGAGTTAGACTCAGATGACAAAATCCCAGCCCTAAACATGCTTAGTGACTAGAGCACGTCGGATGATGGAGCTTGTCCACCCTACAAGGGGTTACTAGAGGATAAAAATAGTAAAGCTGCCAAAATATCTGAACTCAGATGTATCCAAGGGAGAGGGGAAGGAGAATCAACTTCCTCAGATAGTGATGGAGGGAAGGAACAAAGGACCAAAACCATGGGTCTCACCAAAAAGGCTCCCACCAAGTCCAACCTCGCTGGGCAACAATGGATTTGGAAATTGCACTTTGACAGCTCTAAATGTAAACAAGGAGTTGTATGCATCCTAAAATGGTCGTCTAGACTTTGGGCCACATTTTATTATTTTATCATTTTCATCACATTTATTAACCCATACTTATCTTCAAAATGCATACCATAATGAGCAACATGATAATCCTTGTGATACCTCTTCTATGAAGAATGACACGCCATCTTTGATGACTTTGATGATCCTGCCTATTGCGACTCTGATGACTTTGTTGCTTATTCTGATGACGCCTATTATGATGAAATACACAGAAATGATTATGACACTTCTATTCCTAAGAGTCCTCCGTGTTGTGTGCTTGTTCTAAATAAAGGGTCATCCTATTGGATAGATCGTGATGGTGATCCATATGATTCTAATTTTGAAAGAAACATTGATGAGTTTCGTGAACAATACCTCTTTGATGCTTCTATTGAGAAAGAGAAATTTTAGTGCGCTGATTATAAACATCAATACTACGAGCATCACTCCTCTAAGATCAATTCTCATGCTGAAAATAAAGATTTCACTCTCAAGAAAGATCAAGTTAATGATGAACCATTGTTTTGTGATGATTCTCTTCCATCCTCTACTTCCTCCAATACTCATACATCTCCTAAAGTTGCCAAACCTTCCACAAATCCTTCATCTGAAAAAATTCCTAATTCATGTCATGCAGTTCTCTATAGCTATCCTCAAGGGCTACCTCTTAAAGAAACTCAAGCTAACCTTCACTTGGCTGCAAATACTTCCAATAATGCTAAACCTAAAGAGCCTAAGCCTTTATATGCTATAATTCCTACTTCATCTAATCCTTCATCATCTCTTCCCAAGTCTCCCATACAATTCCAACATGCTTCCTTGTCCTTATAAGTGACTCCATGTCAAGAGGACTCTAAAAATGATAAAGAAAAGAACATAAAGAAAGCTCAAGATCAAGAAACCTCCATGTCATCCAATACTTTTCATGATGTCTCTAATCTGTGTCATGGTTCTTTTGATCCCTTACGCCCTTCCTCATTCATTCCACCCTGTCTTAAGTCTTCTCCTAAGCAAGATCAAGTTACTACTTACACCATTGAGCTTATTGACAATCAAAATAACCTTACTACACTTGAACTTTCCAAAGATGATAATTCCATTAAGGTTATTAGAAATGGTGTTGTTACTTCTAGTGTTGAAAATCAAGAGAAAAACTATGCACTTATGCTATCCAAAGATCCTTGTCAAGATCAAAGTCTTCCATCTTCTTGTTCTACCGGTCCATGTTCGCTTCCACTTTCTACTCTTCCTAATTCTTTTCAAGCTTCAAACAATTCTATCAAAGAAGGTGCTCCTATTCAAGATGTTCAAGATCCTATTGAAAATCCTAATGCTCACTCTAAAGATGTTGATGTCCTTGGTTTTCATATGCATGCCGATGAACTTATTGATTATCCTTTTGCATCTTCCATGTCCATCCTTGGACCTCCTCCACCAATACTAAGGGCTTCACATTCTCCTTCCATCTTGGGTCCTTATGTCCCTTCACTTTCCCCTCCTAACTCTCCTAATTCATCATCCATCTTGGGTCCTTACATCCCTCCACCTCCTATCTTTCCTCAAGGTCAACATAGATGCATACCCTTGAATCCTTTTCATCCATCCACCCATCTAAACCAGTCATATTCTTCTTCTTTCTCCACAAGTCCCAAGTCTTTTGGAAGAAACTTGAATGTTCAATACAAGAAAAAG
>MU228010.1:3013784-3027352 GCA_018584345.1 Thuja plicata
TAAATAAAATTCTTCTAATTTATTTAATTGAAAGAAAACCCCTCTTTTAATTAAATAAATAAAAATCCCCACTTAAAGCACTTTAATTGATGAAAAAGGCAATAAATTAAATAAAAATCCCTTTTTCGTCACATCTTCCTAAGTGGTGGGTTTTTGCCTCTTAATCTCAACCATTGATCAATTCTTTTTGCCTCTTAATCTCAACCGTTCACTCTCCTATATAAGGAAATCTCTCCTTCTCATTTTATCAATCATCAATCAAGAGATCAATCATCAATCATATTAGTTTTTCTTAGTATTGTTATGCTGCAGGTTTGGAGACCAATTTTGGAGGAGCATTTGAGCATTTGAGCTTGGATATTGCAACTTCTCTATCTTCTTGTCTTCTTCTTCTTGCATTCATGGCTACTCATGTAGATTAGATTCATTTTTATTTTCATCGATTAGATTTGCATTTGTATTTCCTTTCATAGATTTAGCCATGCATTGTTATCATTTAGATTAATTTTCTTTCATGCATTGCAATCATATAGAGTAGATCTCATTTTCATGCATTTGAATCTCTCATTTCATGGTGTACTTGCATGGGCACAACTAGGTCAATCTGAGGGCCTCTATTTCAAAAATTTGCACTCCATGACTAGAGAGCTATGGATCGATATTTGAGACCTCATTCTTGAGCAACCTTGGATGGAATGATTCATAGAAGTGTGTCAACATTTATGCACACAGGAGCAGGTGCGAAGATCGAACTCATTAATCCGAGAGGTAAGTCTTATTACGCTGCATAAATATTACAATTTTGATGTACTAACAATGTTGCAGAGTATGAAGCACTAATCCGCGGACTCCTTTTGGCCCATGAGAAAGGAATAAAGGCACTGAAGGTGGAAGGAGATTCACAATTGGTTGTCAAGCAAGTCTGCAGTCAATATTCTTGCAACGATAAGAGGCTCTCAGCATACCTAAATAGGGCATAGAATTTGATCAATGACTTCAAAGCCTTCAACATCCAATCTATCCTATGGAGAAAGAACATTATCATTGATGCCCTAGCTGTATCCACCAGTTCACTACACCCAATGGAGAAGTCCAAGTTAAATAAATTTTTGGTTGAACTCATCATAGAGCCGGCCATCCCCGATAACATCACTAATTTCCAAGTCTTCCAAGATGATCAGCACATTCTTGAGTTCATCATGTGCATGGGTGTGTTCAAAAAATAAATCATAGAAGAAAGGAAGGAAGAAGAAGAGGAAGAAGCAGTCGGTCCTGAGGATCTCGACCACCATGGCATCATAAACCTAAGGACCAATGCTATACCAAAGGGGATGGTAGAGCTGGAAAGGATTTTTGATAGTGATGGGACTACCATAAAGAGACACCCAGATGTAACTCCTGATGGCAAAGAGTGTGAGACATACAACCTCAGCAATGAGGAATAACCAAGAGAGTTCCACATCGACAAAGTAGGTACCAAAGAAGAAAAGGATAAAATGGTCCAACTCCTCACCGAATATTGAGATGTTATAGCCTAGAGCTATGAAGAATTAAAGACATATGATACCTTGGTCATAGTACACAACATCCCTCTGAAACCAGACTCCAAACCCTTTAGACAATGCAAAAGGTCTGTGAACCCAAATATGGAGCCCTTGATTCAAAAGGAGGTCCAGAAGTTACTAGATGCCAGAATCATTTTTCCAATTTGACATTCCACATGGGTTGCAAACTTGGTGCCCGTAAGAAAGAAGATCAGTGAGATCAAGTTATGCGTGGACTTCTAGAACCTAAATAAATCCTCCCAAAAGGACAACTACCCACTCCCATCTCTCGATGAAGTATTACAGATATTCAATGGATCCAAAATGATGTCCTTCCTAGACAGTTACTCAGGATACAATCAATTAATGGTGCAGGAGGAGGACAGGTTGAAGATATCATTTACAAAAAAATGGGGAATCTTCGCCTACCGATAGATTCCCTTCAGTCTGATAAATGTTGAGGCCACTTTCCAAAGGGAGATGGACATAGCCTTCAAAGGGTTAGTTGGGAAATACACTATCATTTACATGGATGAACTCACAGTCTTTTTGAAACAAAGAGATGACCACATAGACGACCTCCAAAAATTTCTACAAAGGTGCAGGAAATATGGGATCTCTCTCAACCCAAAGAAGTGCATGTTTGGGGTAACTGAAGGGAATCTATTGGGACACATCCTTTCAGAGGATGGGATAGTCATAGATCCTGAGAGGGTGGAATCTATCCTAAAGTTTACACTGCCTCACAGCCACAAAGAGTTGAAATCTTTCTTTGGAAAGATTAAATTTGTAAGGAAGTTCATTAGTGGCTTCACGGAGATAGTAAAGCCATTGAACGACATGCTCAAAAAGGATACCAAGATCAAGTGGACCATCCACGTGAAGAAATATTTTTAGGAAATAAAGAGCGCCATCTCCACGGCCCCAATCCTCATTAATCTCGACTATGTCCTACCCTTCAAGGTCTATTCTTTTGCATCCAAACACTCATGCGTGGGCATCCTAATGTAGAAGAAGGATAGTGAAGATGAAAGAAATGTACCCTTTATGAGTTGCCCCTTTAAGGATGTTAGACTAGCTAACCCAATTTGGATAAATAATCGTTTTCCCTCATCAAAGCAATAAAGAAATTTTGACACTACATCTTGAGGAGCAAGGTCTTCAGAATAGTCTCTGACGTGGCTGTCAAGTCACTTTTGATGTAGAATGAGTTAGGAGAGTGGAGAGGAAAATGGATGGAAATCCTCTAGGATTTTTTCCTGGAGATCCAACTGATGAAATTGGTGAGAGGCCAAGGCCTGACAAAGATGATCTTTGAAGTTGAAGAAGGTCTGGTGTGTCAGACCTACACCGATCAAGGTGTGATTACCAACATATGCTACCAAGATATAGTTTACTACCTGTTGCAGAGCCTCTACCTAGAGGGGATGAATGGCTCACAGAGAAGAGCTCTAAAAATAAAAATTAGCTGCTACATGCTAAAAAATAGCCAATTGTATCAACACAATTATGAGGGTTTGTACCTCAGGTATCTTGATAGGGTGGAGGCGAAACACGTCCTAGAATATTTTCATGACAAATATGGGACCGAACACGGTTCAGATGAGGTAATTGCCCACCAAATCCTAAGAGCAAGATATTTATAGCCAACAATATTCAAAGACACTGGCAAGCACATGATATTATGCCACACTTGCCAAACAAGTGCAACCCAAGAGAGAAATCCAGCAATGCCCCTATAGTTGGTATACGAGGTACGTCCGTTCACCCAATGGGGCTTAGATTTTTTGTGAGTGATTAAACCCCCTTTGTCTATAGGACACAATTTTATTCTAACATCCACCAATTACTACACACGTTGAACGGAGGCTCAAGCACTAAAAAATGCACCATGGAGGTTGTAACCAAGTTCCTAGAGGAGTGCAACATAACTAGGTTAGGAATGTCATTCTCTCTAGTATGTGACAATGTTCCCTCTTTCTCCTCCACCTCGCTCATGCAATGGGCCTTTGAAAACTAGGTAATCCTCAAATTCTCCTCTAATTATTATCCACAAGGCAATGGAGTAGCAGAGTCTACCAACAAGAATTTGACAACACTGATCAAACATCTCCTAGATGATAACCCCCGGGATTGGCACACACAACTGAAATATGCCATGTGGACCAAATAGGTGAGGATCAAGAATTCTCTGGGGACCTCCCCATACCAAATAGTATATGGCTTGCAACTGGTCTTCCCTATGAATTTGAAAATCCCAATTTTGATATTTATTGACCAATATGTGGGAGGCGATGATCGAGTGCAAGTTAGGCTCATGAATCTCCTCAAATTGGAGGAGAAACATACATTGGCCTTGGAGCATGTGTCAAAACACCAGGCCATCATCAAGAGGTGGTTTGACAAGAGAGCAACCATAAAATCCTTCAAGATCTTTGATCTTGTCCTCATGTGGGATAAGGCAAAAGAAAAGTTGGGCAGCCACACCAAATTCCAAAAATCATGGACAGGCCCTTATCAGATATCAGAGATCTTGGGGGAAAACACCTTTACAATCATCACTTTACATGGAGAGTTGACCCTATTTCTAGTCAATGGGAAATTACTCAAACATTATTTTGGATCCTAAGCGGGACTTCCTTCCATCCCTTGTATCATAAACCTTTTGTTTTCTTTTTTTGTCATCCCCGCCGTCAGTCTTTCCTTTCATCTGTGGTCTTTCCTCTGTTTTGGGGGGGCTTGTTTTTCTTTGGGTCAAGTGTGTCATGGATTCATTCCAAGTGGTTCCTAAGTAGGAGGAAAGGTATTTCTTAGTCAAATTCTCGAAGGCAACATATATCACGGAGAACACTCTTAAAGACAAAGTGGTAGCATCTATCATTATCATACATGAAGAGGTTGAAAGCTCAGTCTTCCTAATCACCAAAACACATTAAGAAATGACACCTGAGAATGGTGGTATCTTGTGCATTTTTCAATTGCGACCATCATTAGTGCATGGATTTTGGCACCCACCAATCCTAGAACCCAAGTCTCAATAAATGTGAAGGCAATGGCAAAAGGAAAGAAGAGAAAAGTTGAAGAAAGAAAATAAGAACACACAAAAATAAAAGTGGCCCAAAGAGGTCACGAGTGTGCAATCCAGGTGGCACCACCTAATCTCTACTTAGATCAATCAAAGAAGAAAATATGGACCTAAATTCATGGAATAAACATACAGCCAAGCAGGAGACGTTTCATGTACCTGGAAAAGGATGAGAACAACTATCCGAAGAGCAAGAACTCTCAAGAAAAATGTTATAGCCTAGAAGACAGAGAGGACTAGGGTGACTATGACAATCTCTACCGGGGCTATGAACACCCGGCTGGAAGTAGAGAAAGGTTATACTTGGGATTTAGGGAAATCTTTGTCGGGGCTATGAACACCTGACTGGCAGCAAAGCTCTTTTCGGGAAGCCCTGGTCTACATGGCGAAGGTTGGGAACAACTAACGAACATTTGGGTTACCACAATCAAATCAAGGAATAGACACACATGAACACACACTAGGGAGGCTAGCAGAAACTTCACAACTATAATTCATTGAAGGATTGTTAACTCATACATTTCTTGTTTTTCGTTCTACTGCAAAACTACAACTCGGAAGAGTCTTGATGATGAAGAAATGCCTTGGTCATTCCTCATTTTTCTGGGCTATTTGTTGTGGGTCCACAACACACACCCCATATTGGTCCTCTGACCATGGGGAATCCCTTATTTTTTGTGTCTTTTGGTCTTTTGATTCTGCCCCCTTTCCCAGTCCCTCACAAATCAGTCTCATTATCAGCATGTTGGGCCAAGCAGACACCTTTTTCTATCCTTTTTTCCCTTTCGGCCTTTCGGAGGACCAATTCCTCTGAAATACTAAAATTGATGAAAGGCCAAAGCTCGGCCCTTTTAGTGTTTTTGGCCTCCGAAAACACCAAAAGGTGTCTACCTCCAGACCTTCGGTGTTTCAGACGCTGAAACACTGAAAGTGCTTTTGTCCCCCCACCCTGCAGGCTATAAAATGAGAAAAGGCCCTAATTTGACTCACTTTGTTTTTCTTTCATCTCCGGCGTCTTTTGAGTAGCAAATTTTCAAGCTTCATCCTCGCTCCTTGTGCCTAGTCGATCCATGCCTTTGACATTCTTGTGTCTCCCTCCTTTGCTCCTAGCTCTCGCGAGGTAGGTTTCTTCCTTTCCACTTAGTCATTTTTCTCTCTTCATTGTTTAGGTTTAGGGTTTTGCACCTGGTGCCTTTATAGCCCATGGCATGTTGACTCCCCCCCAAGTATTTTAGGGATTTTATGCCCTTATCCTTGCAGGGGAAGCCCCTCCTTGTCTTGTCAGGTTTGGTCCTTTCGCATTTTCTAGTTAGGGTTTTTTTTTCTTGTTTTCGATCATGACCTTTGTCATAGGTTTTCGGCCTACGAAAGGCCAAAAACTAGGTCAGTTCTATCATCCAAGTGGTCCTCAAAGATTCATCCTTTTTAGCATTTTGGACCTCTAAGATGTCTAAAATACCGACAAGTCTAAATCTCTGAGGATCTTGTCTTCCTTACGGGGTTTTGTACTTTCAGATTCCAAGATATAGTTTGGACTTTCGACGTCTAAAGAATCATTTCGTACTTTCACACACCGAAAATTTGACACCTTCCATTTCATCGACTACTCTTTTGCACTTTCAGCCTTTTCGGACTACGAACTAGATTTCGGCGCTCGAAATCCTGAAAAGGTTGAAAGCAGAAAAATATGCATTTCTAGCTACTTAGAGAGATTTTTACTCCTATTTTCCTAGATTAGTCAGTTCTTTTCAGTTTCTTCTGCAAATAAAACACTGATACTTGCATATTTTGTTGCAGGAATGCCTGAGAAAAAGACCACGTCACCAATGAAGTACTTATACAAGGGTAACACCTCCCCTTCCAAGATTGGCAACAAACACATTGAGATCACCAATATGGATATCGGGAATGTAGATTGGGATCAATTCTTGACAAGATGTTCCCAACTGGCTGGGAGATCCAAGGACTGCACCTCACTAGTCCTGTCAGGCCTAGTTAACGCGACAACCCACCCAGTGGCTATCACATCATCCGAGATGATCGACTTTGGAATACCATTATGACTTGGATAAAAGGGCGATCCAAAATATAGAGGGAAAGGTGGTATTGGATATCAGACTGGACATCATAAAAGAGGTCTTCCACCTCTACAAAGGCATAGACAAGTTCTATGACTTCTTCATAGAAAAGGGAAAAAAATGGTTCAACAACAAATGGGAAGAGGCATATGACATTGTCAATAAGAATCACCTCCAGCAACCTCTCCCCCAAAACAGGCTAGACAAGATAGACCTCAAGAGGGGGTACATGAAAGAGGATATCCAGGAAGCCTTAACATTACTAAGTTGGGTATATGGATTACCTCAGCCTATCCAAATAGAGAATTGGATGATCCTCTTAATAGAAAAAATCAGAGGTCGTAAGTCTAGGTTCGTTTGGGGAACCATCATCAGTGATAGGTTGGATGAACAGATGGTGGCAGTAAAACACAACCCTAAATTGTATATGAGTACCTACGTGGTGTACTTATTGGCAGCATGGGAAAACTACTCAGGACTCAACAAGAGGGGAAACATAAATGATCCCAATGCATGACCTCACATTGTGTACCCCCAATTACAAAGAAAGGCAAACATGTTAGAAGATAGCCCAGACTACAGGATAGTCAATGACGCCTTCACCTTCGTAATCATATGATCCATTGAAGGCAATTTTTCAAAGAGGATGTCAGAGGAATCAACCTCCAAGGTGAGGTCCATTGGGGTTTACAACATACAGTATAAGACATTCACTTACATCTAGGTGGTAGGGTCTACCTTGATACCTAATAGGTTGCCCCAATATCCATCTGATTGGATAATCACCTTAGAAATGACCAAATAGCTTGTTGATGCCTATGAACATATCAAGCACAAGAAGAAACATTGATGGGACTTCCCTATTTCTCTGGGCCCATACACTTTACAAGATATGAAGGTCATAAAATCCTTAGCCTTTGAATGGGATGAATGCCCACTATAGCTCTATAAAATAGTTTAGCCAAGGTTCAAACTAATAGATACATACAGCCACATCATTGGTAGGTTCTATATCCATGAACCACATCTGGAAGACCATTGGATAAATTATGTAGATGATCATGAGGTCAGGATTTAGGATTATTACAGGATCTCTCTCACCTTTGCACAACACACATTGAAGACCTCAATTCCTATGAAGGTTTGGGAGAAGGATTCAAGGTATTAGAATCCATTTACACTTTGGATAAAATATATGATAGGCCCATCATGAATGTCTAAGTTGATAAAGATGAGAATGATGACATTGAGTTCTGGGCTAGGCATGTACTCCAAACAATGGAAACTTGGATCCAAAGGCCCTACAAAATGGATCCAATCCCAGTGAAAACATTAATGGATCCACCTAAGAAGGCAGATGAAAAGCGCGGGGAGAAGAATATAGTTCCACAATACAAGAAGGCGTCGCCATAGAAGCCAAATAAGGTGTATGGCCATGACGTGCAGTAGAGTATGGGTCAAATCCAAGGCACAAGGCTCTCAAGACTAGAATGACTGGGAAGATAGATCCTCCATTGGGGTGATCACAAGCTTTTCCAGATGAAGGGCCATCCACTTCTGGACAATCTCCTCCTACAACTGAAAAGGGTAAGAAAACATATAAAAGGAAGAGAACTTTTATGTTTGCATAATTGGAAACTGTACAAGAGGAACCAGAAGAAGAGGGAGAAGAAGAAATGTCTCTAGTCAAAAGGATAAGGTCTCAGAAGAGGAGAGAGAAGCAGGCTACCAGTAAACACCAAGAGGATCCCAAAGAACAAGATAATCCATTGGAGGCGTTAAGATCAGAAGAGTTCCAAATGTCTGACTTTGAAGGTCTAGAGGGCTTTTCGAACCAAGGGAAGACACACCAAGTTATACAATAGGGTACAAAATGGGAGTTCCATCTCTCTTTCAGCCACAGGTAACCCTCACTCCACCTCCCACTTAATTCATTGATCCAACGCCTGATGTACCTGTCACGAAAGTGAGCTATAATATAGATCAAGGGCCAAGAGATCAAGGCACCCCAATAACCCAAGATATAAAAGGGGATAAGGCCACAAGAGAGACCCTCACTAATACTCCACCACCTCACATTCCAACTCCACAGACTACTCTCCTGCCTCCAATTCCTACTCCACCACCATTTCTCCCAACTCCAACACTGACTCTACCTCTAGCTACTACTCTCCCATCTCCCATACCAACTCTCCTTACACCTACTCCACCACCATAAATCACTTTTCCTTGCTTCATCCCAGCCCCTGGAGGGTCAGTGAGTGTAGAAGTCATGTCACCTTTTGAAACCACATTGAAAATCATGACCGGTTTTAATACTAAAGTATTGATTAGCTCCTTAGGAGATGAAGACCAAGACAAGGAAAAACAAGATGAGGTAGCGATAGAATAAGAAAAGGCAGAAGAGGGAAGGGAAGAAGGAGAAGAAGGGGAAGGAATGAATGAGGAGGAATAGATAAAGGAATAGGAAGAAGGGCCAGATAACCAAGTAGCCCAAGGGCCCCAAAACTTGGATACAATCCTTCAGGTTGCCCCATATGAGCTGGTCATCGCATTTAGAAAACCTACATGGTTCACTAAAGAAATTTAGTTGAGGAAAACAAATTACATAGATGAAGATGAGTATGAAGATACAAATATGGATTCTTTAGGGCAATCTTTTCATCAAACAGGGGTCATATTACCAACACAGACAATTTCCTATGTCACCCAAGACACTAGAGTTTGCTGGAAGGCACAGGTTGCAGTTCCTTCTGCTATCACCTCTCAAATGCAAGCAACTCTAGAAGACTACACATTTGAGGAGGTAGATTTGGAGGACCCCACTAGCAAAGGGAGAAAGACATTGGCAGCCTTAGGGTTCATGAGTAACGATGAGGAGACCATAAAATCCTTGACAAAATAGAATGAAGCTTTGAAGAAGTTCATTCACAAGATGGTTGGTCCTATTGACCCAAGTTGTCCAGAGGCCTCATTACAGGAAGTATTAGAGAAGAGGAACACCCCAGACTTTTTGGCAGGTTTGACACCATCCTTCATCCAAGCAAGTGCAGATTTGAAAGGAGATTTTGAGAAATATAGGGAAGAGGCCATCAAACGGGTATTCAAACCTTACAGGATCATTTTGGTTGAAGCCACAAATTTAATAAGCTTGATGGAGAATGAAGGTGGCTTAGAGTGTGAGACAAGAAAATGGCGAGAAGCCCTCCAAGACTTACAAATAATTAAGAAACAGTGCTTCCAGATCTTGGTAAAGATATATGAGGGCAAAGAGGTGGACAATTTTGAGACTTGGATTAATTGCATAATCAATATAATTAGTGTCTCTAAAAAATGTCAAGTCTCTATATTGGAAAAGCAGAAAGAGGTCTTGGAATGGGTAAAAGAAATAGATGTTTTCTTCACAGGGATTGGCCACGACTTGTACGGAGATGAAGATAAACATATCTTACTGCCGTCAAAAGAAGTGGTCCAACAGCTCAGGGATATTATGGCAGGTATCAGTACCAAGGAGGCCTTACAATAGTTGTTCTAATTGAAGGAAGAAATGTTAAGGATTTTAGAACACGGAGAGGAGATCTAGTTCTTTTCTTCCGAATTGACTACATTTAAAGAGAAGAAAGAACAAAAATTCAACAAGGTGAAAAGGAAGAAGATAAACTACGAAGAAGTTTAGGAGATCATACAAAGGCTCTGGGTTGTACATCCAGAAGTCTTCCCAAACTGACTCCTCAAACCCCTTAAGCATTTCGGGGAAGACAGTCTCAGCACTTAGCAATTTCCTCCTAAGGAAATTTTTGGCCTTTCAGCCTTTCAACCTCCAAAAAGGCCAAAACTTTCAGATCTCTAGAGTCAATTCGACACTTGGCTATTTTTTGGATACTAAAAACTATAGAGTAGAGGTCGGGGGTCAAAAATCTGGGTGCTTCCAAGGAGATCATCTTTTTGCATACCAGTTGAACTCCATATCAGATTGATGGTTGAATTGAGGTTTTTTGGAAGGAATAAGGGTCCCTATCAGTTCCCACCACAAGAAGAACCTCTAGATGAAGATTCCAAGGAAGAACTCCAAGATCCAAGAAGAAGACTCCAGTTTACAGAAGAAACCCTATCTTCTTTCTCCCTCTTTCTTGATGATTTTGATCCCTCTTGCATGGAAAAATTGATTGTAAATGGATTTGAAATCCATGAAAGCTATTCAGTATCAGTTAGCAATAGTTTCTTTTCAGCTAAGCTTTAGTTTTAGTTTATTTTCATAAATTTAGACTCTCTGATGCCCTAATTTTGGCATTCATAGTTGGTAGATCAAAAAACTCTATATATTGTAATCAAATCAATGTAATGGGGTTGGATTCCTAATGTAATAAAAATCTACATTTGGTGCTTCATTCATTGTGTGTCAATTGCTGCCATCTGTGCAAAATTCATGAATATGTGCATACATTGTTCATTATTTTCAAAGAGCCTTTTGTTTTGTTGTGTTTCAAATTTGCGTTTACATTAGTTGGAGTTTGTTGTGGTCTACCTACCTTGACGTGACAAATGCATGGAAGGGATCATCTATTGGGCTTAATGATAAATCCATCTTGTGGTTGTGCACATCTTGGTGGCTTCATGATTTGATAGATTTTGAATATCTTGCACGAGTGAATTCATCTTCTCTCCAAACGCTTGCATCCATTTGGTATAGAATTATGACTTTGTCTGATTTATACCTCGTGGGTTTGCTCCAAATCTCTCTATCATTCAATTCGCAAGGGAGGGTTTACAGTAGTTTATGTCTGTAGTATTTTATTTCAGCAATTTTCTTTATTTCTTGTTACCTCGCTCCCTTAAATTATATTGTAAATCTAAAAGTAATCAGCTTGAAAATACAAAATTGCATTTTTATTTCAAACACCAATCTTTGTTAAAACTGAGAATACCAAAAAAGTACTAAATTTATTTTTCAGTTTGATGTCTTGAACGTACCAGAAAAGGCCTCCTCGTGAACATTCACATTTATCTTCAACTAAGTAACCAAGCAGGTTGTGACCCGACCTCGGAGAACCTTGGAAATAATTTTTTTATTCTTTCAAGAGAAGAAATCAAATGTCGAGATGCTAGCAAGTTGACTTGTGTAAAAATAATGCTCAACACTAATAACTTAGTAGAATATGAAGCACTTATTAGTGGGTTGTCTATGACTACACAATGGAATATTTTAAAGCTCGTAGTCTTTGGTGATTCTCAATTGGTCATAAACCACAAGTGGAGGAAAGGAGAAAACCACATGCAAGATAACTCCTCTCCAAAGAGAAAAGAAACAAGATTCATGGATGGAGGACTCAATCACAGCTCCAAGGACTACATACATCATGTATATACAATCAAATACCCCCATAGGAAGGATGAAATGTGACTACCTAGCCCTCCCATAATGGATAATTTCCTACAAAGATGGTGAGTGCTTGAAGACAAAACATAGTAAATGTCTACAAACAACATTTCTCCCCTTGGGAATGAGATAACCAAAGTAGAGATGTAGGTATGATTCCCATTTTGGATAGGAATTGTGAGGAACTGGAATCTAAATATAGGATGATGATATCTTTGAAATCAAATCATATGTTTCCAAGCTCTTGGAAGATGATGCCACAAACGAATCAAGAATATGCCCAAACATAAAAGAAGGTGACAAACAAGGAACCATTGGAAACTGAATTTGAACAAGATCCAAAGACAAAGATGAAGCGACAACTATTGTGCCATAACTATAACAAATAGGAGAGGTTAACCCTCAAATGTGTCTCCCAAATCTGAAATGTGAGACTATGCAAACAATGAATCAATGAATGTGGAAAATAGGAATCCCAATAAGGAATACAAATAGATACCTCAAGCAATAAAGAACTGATAATGTGTCCTTCAGTCAAGTCTAAAATACAATGATGCTCTTGTTGATTCACTAGTACAAAAACAATAATATATGACCAAATAAACTACCAAAAATTATAGATAAATGACCAAATTTGGTCACGTGATCAGTGGTAGTTTATTGCCGGTCATTTATCTCACGACCAAATTTATGACTAAACTATTTTAGTCATTTATTTGGTTATTTATTTCATCATTTATTTGGTCATTTATTTGGTCATTAATTTGGTCATTGATTTAGTCGTTTATTTGGTCATTTATTTGGTCGTTCATTTGGTTATTTATTTGGTCATTGATTTAGTCATTTATTTGGTCATTGATTTGGTCATTGATTTGGTCATTGAATTAGTCATTTATTTAGTCATTTATTTAGTCATATATTTGGTCATATATTTGGTCATATATTTGGTCATTTATTTAGTCATATATTTAGTCATTTATTTAGTCATTAATTTAGTCATATATTTAGTCATATTAGGGCACGATGGAATCGAACCACTATCCTCCTACTTGTAAAGTAGGCACTCTTCCATTGAGCTAGTACCCTTGAAAGAATAATCATACCATGTATAATGATGCAGCTAAATTTTGTACAACAAACTCGAATAATTTGATGGGTTTTAAATTTTCTTTATGGGCCATATAATGACTTATGTTTTGTTTATTCTGAGAAATTGAAATTAATCATTTTAAGGTAGTCTAGTGGTTATAGCTTTAGAACTTCTCTATCTGTCTTCAAAGGACAATTTTTTTGTTTATAATCAGAGGCCCATTCACAAACTGCTTCAAAATCAATTTTAGCAATTTTAGTTTCGAGAAAAATAATAGTTGTTACTTACCTTAAGTTTTGTAATGTTTGGGAGCTTGAAAAATTGAATATATTAATTTCTTTCTACATATAGAGACCTTCAAATCTATAGTGACCTTCAAATCTACAGTGGTTTT